>JAQISU010000054.1:11667500-11765000 GCA_029339505.1 Unio delphinus
TGTAACTGGCTGACACCTCATTGTTCGCCGAAATAATCTTCGTACATAGTTACGGCGTGAACGTTTTAGCCTCAGGGTCTAACCTATACATGTTTAAATCTGGTTAATTCTTACAGCGTGACACGCTCCTTTGCTTGTCTCCCAGACACATGGGACTAACTGTACTAGAGAATTTCTTTTCTCTGTCTCTTACAACTCCTCTGGTCCCTAAAATCTTTATGTATGAACACACAAGGACATTAGCATATTTCTCTAGCTATTTATTCTCCCACTAAACAACCATATATCATCAGATAAGCCAAGCCATTTCCTTATTCAGTCACTCATTCGTGTCCATCAAAATACCCATACTTTATGCTATGGTATACGTGGTATGAACTACTTATCATTCATATATCAATATATTATATCACATCGGTATATATAAATTCTCAATCTTATTATACAGTACAATATCACATAATCAGACGCATTTCTGTACATTACACTTCTATAAAGTGTACACAGATATTCACATATCCATGCGCTGATATATCTGTACACATTATACTCCTACAAAGTATACACAAATAGTCAAATATTCCTGCGCTGATATCCTTACACATTATACTCCTACAAAGTATTCAAGTACCCCTATTAACTATGTTGCACACTGCAACCATTATACAAAGTTATCATTCACTCGGTTACTACGAATTAACCAAATAACGAATTACAATATTAATTCTTTACAGAAATAGTGCTCATATCTCACAACATGCATGAAGATCAAACATTACAAATGAATAAAACACAACAAATAGTAATTCTACGTACTAACTATTCTGGTACTGAAGTGTACATACTATACATAATTGACGTACAATTAACTTACCGTAAAAGATTGCAACAACAGAGCAAATTCTTCACGGACTTGTACGAGGCTCTTTTGTAATTCCCAGAATAACAATGTTTCCCGCCAATTTCAAATGAGTTCGGAGTAGTTTATAACTTCCCTTATACAATTTCCGCAAGATGGGTTTGCTACTATTAACGTTTAATTTTCAAGATACTAGGTTTACGCTTACGATTCCAATGATGGCTACGCCATGCTCAACTCCGAGTTGAGGTCAATTCACCCATGATCTACATAATTAGCAGACATCGCCCCTCCCCGGCGGTCTGTCAAGGGTGGATTGACGACCCTCATTTAATGATACTTTGAACCCACCACAGGAAATTCATGTCACTTACCTGTGAATCGCACGCAATGAAACGCCAGTAACACGTTCATATGACCATGCTTTATACAACTGACTTTCCACCCGTCCTTCGATGTATGCTTACACTATCGTAACATAAACCGGTAGGCCAGGCTGAGTACACATCGCTTTTACATCTTATTGTTCGCAAGGCTGACACTCGTAACATTTATGAAGCGGATTAAATATCCTTGGGGTCTAGCATACACATGTTGCAATCTGCCTATTGTTCCTTACTTACAACGTATAATTTAAGTCTTTCGTATGACTCTGCCGGTGATCAAACTCACAACCTCCCGCAACAGTTATATATATATATATATATATATATATATATATATATATATATATATATATATATATATATATATATATATATATATATATATATATATATATATATATATGAAACTATTGCGGGAGGTTGTGAGTTCGACCACCGGCAGAGTCATACGAAAGACTTAAATTGTACTGACGCTCTCATCATTAAGATATTAGTGTTATAATTGGTCGGCCTAGTGTTATGATAATGTGACTGGGTAGGACATCATGATTTCTGTCTGCGGAATTATGCCCCAGTTCCAGACATCAACATAAACTGTCACACTGCACACATCGTAGTGAAAAGGTGTTAAAGCTACGCTAAAAATTCAACTCACACACCTGAGAAAAATGACCCATGTTTTGGTCACTGTAATTTGTTGTAAGGTTCTCTAGTTATGTTCACAGGAAAATTAATACTTTAGATCGCCTGACTTGACGATAAATATTAATGAAGTAGGCTTGCGAACCCAAATGCAAATGTTTGAACATATTCTTGAAGATTAGACTGCATTCTATTGTTTAAAAAAAATGGATACACATATAGCAATGTTATATCTTTGTAATAAGAAGACAATGTGATCATTACATTTATCTCTTATCGGTTCATTTATCATAATTTGATATGATCTTATTATTTTTCTTTATAATGAAGACCTGTTATGATAATGTTTTATCATTATCGGTTTTACTGAAGAAGACAATTTACATTTCAATATCGCTTCAGCATGTCGTTGGTGTTAGGCATATTTGTAAGTACTGCGCGCTGTTGTATTTATAGTTTTGTCATGTTTGTGTTATTAAACACTACAAGTTTTTGTGTTTAAAAAGAATGACTATTATTACAGAATGAAAGAAGCAGAAGAAAAACAAATCACCAGGCCAGAAGGCATCAACTTAGTCATGTGTTCTAGCTTCCGATAATATCTCAATGAGAATGTTCACTCAGATGAAAAGTCGGAATGGTAAACAATTAACGAGAATAGTCAGTATGATGTCTATAATTCCGACAAATGCATAGGTTGATTAACCCGTGCTAAAATCATAGATTGATTAACAATATCTTTTGAATGATATTCATACAGTACTTTCCCAAACACTTGGATTTGATTGTGTACGTAAAGTGAATTGATGACAGATGTTCGAGACATTGAACAAGTTTCTGATAATCAATTTACCAATTGCTTTAATACTTGATGGATGCAAAGAACTATATACTCTTGTTACATCATTCAGAAGATTTATTACCAGTCACGGAAGTCATGTACAGCTTTTATACTGCATCTTTCAAATCTGTAGTGATGAATGTTACTGAACTGTTATTTGTGGTTTGGGTAGTGTCTAACAAGATATGACAAGTTACAAAGAAATTGACACAAGCGAGGATAAACAAATATTAGACATATTTATGGTGCTCTTCCTTTGTTATATTTTATATTTTTGGTGTATGAAACGTCGTTGCATGTTTTATTATTAATTGTTTAAAAGAACGCTTAAATGTTCAGAAATGGGTGTGTTGTATGTAGATGACTATTGTGGTGAGTTGGATGGGGGTAAGATGTATTGTTGGTTGTAAATAAGTGTCGAGGAGTTGGAATTTCATCTAATTAAGCTTAGTTCAAGGCATCATCCATTTAATTTATGAAACCATGCTGATGATGGTGCAAAAATCAAAATAAATGTAATTTCAGCTACATTTGCTGTTAGTTTTAAGATAATTAAATGTATGGCATACACTGTCTAAACTGGTATTGTTAATGGGCACACATTTTCACCACCTCCTCTGCTCGATTGTCGATCGTTTTGAAATTTTGGCATATAAAGAAGCTGGAAGATGCAAAATCTCAAAATCAAAGTTCTTCTGTGAATTATAAGTAATTAAGACATTTTGTCCGATACATCACGTTGTAAACAGTAGTGGTAAATATTAGAAGGCCTATTGTGTTATACAAATATAAAGTGATTTGAAAAAACATTTTATTTTGAAAGCCTGCAGGATTGTACATTCTTTTATAATGACATGATCTAATTGATTTTAAAAATCGTCTAACATTCTTCGGGCACATAATACGGCAAATGCTATCGACAAGCGATAAATAACTTTGGTATCATATCAACCTGCTGGGTTTATAGCAGATGATGCTTTGGAAAAGTTATTCTTTGACGGTTATAATTATATGTATTGCTGTGTTTTATTAAAACAAATACACGTTGACGTATTATCGGGTTGAAACAATTACACATTTAGACTTAGATATATTTGGAGATAAACGACACTGGAAGAATGATCAAAAATAACACCTAGATATATAAAAGTTAAAAGTAATGCTTAGACATTGCTGACAACATATCCAGATAATTTGATTGTATATGCCTTTAGTGTGCAATGTGAAAGAAAGAGGTATGCTCCGATATAAAGATCGTGTGTAAAGGATTGCCTACGATGTGCCGGAAAGTTGTCAGTGGTCACAAAACATATCCCATAAGACGAATGGGATTTCAAAACCGTGAAGGAGAATACTTCTACATAAATAGTTTACCGGACGTTTTGCTAGACTGTGCATATTTCATTCTTACAGACGGAGTAATACTATAACGTTCAATTATCCGTTTGGTATGGAATCCATGACAAATGTGTTGTCTGGTACTCTGCTTTTATCGCTGCGTTCGCGACGAAGGAGACAATGCATGGTAGTAGACTAATGATTCTGAGTGGATAGTGGATATATTGGGTCTGTCCATTTGTGCATATACGAACAAGTATCTTGCTACCAGCAAATGTTGCGCACATTAGGTGTTATCAGAATTGATGAAATACATATCGATTTATTCCCAACGATTATGGAATCAAATGTAATGCTATATTCAACTAGACTTTACCAGCAAAGCTAGGGTATTTTATTGGCATCGGATCTATGATATATACAAATCCCTAATGGAAACTAAATTTGTGCATTTTCTTAAGTATCATAAAAGAAACGTCTCATAGAATCTGAACATCGGTTTGAGTCTGTTTTATTACGAATCAACTTTTTGATTGTATACTGTATAACTATGTTTAAGTAACATTTACTGCAGAACATTAATCCAATCAGAAGTGCTCACGAAGTTATGATTTAGGCACATCATGACTTATATCGATACGTGAAGCGCTACTCTAGAAAGGATCCCGTAAACCAAATAGTTCATTCATTGTATTTTATTTTATTTATTGTACATAGCAGTCCATTGATAACTATATACATATTGTGAGTTTAAGGGAAAAGTAAATTCAAATTCTAAATTGTTGGTCTAGCAGATGCAACGAAACTCAGTTCGATCTACAAAGGTTGCTACATTTTGTGCATTGAAGGCATTATAAAATTCATGAAAAGGTCGACGAAAATTACAATTTCAGTAAATTATTGATATATTACTACTTTTACGAGTATGTACCGCTCCTTTTGCTTAGAAAACAATATACATTCATTTTGGTTTCCAGATTATGTGCTTCATTCAGCCAGTCTTTGAATTCAGTATTATTTATAGCATTCATTTCATCAAGGGATTTCAAATCAGATTTAAAATTCATCTTTTTATGCCTTGCATGCGGTTATATTTGTAATGGTTCCAGGAGAACTAAATTATTAGTCTTTTTGGCATCATTCGATGGATTGAACGCTTCTATGCAGAAAAGGAGCCCAATGAATTAAGACTGCGCAAGAATGTAACATTTAAGTGAAACAGTCTTTGTCTGGCGTATATTGTTTGGTCCCATGTAACTCCAAAATTGAATAATATAAAACAGGAAAAACGATGTTGATTTTAGATAGATAAAAAAAAATCAATTACAAAATACTATATTTATTTGATACTTAAGTGTGAAATATAAAAAGTTATTGGCGAAATAATTCATATTTCATTTTTTCTATAGTTTTACAGCTATAGAGAAAATTAACACTATTTATTTATTTGTGGTGGAAACCACTGACGGACAGCTCAGTTAAGTCAGTGTTTATCGCCCTTACTTTTAGCGTGTCGTAATAAGTGGGTTGCCCAGCTGAGTAGAAATTATCGCATTTGTTCGACTGAATAAAATTTGTAATACTGTAAGCAGAAACAAGACATATAATTATATTACATTTGGATTAAGATACAAAGTAAATGGTAAATTGTAAGTACCAAAGTCCGAGACAGCATTCCATTTTTTTGAATTTAGTTAGGAATATAAGTGCAAAAAAAAGTAAGATCATCAGTCAATGGAATATAATATGTGTACGTGTGTTATGTGTTTTTTCTAAACCTAGCCTTAATACATTTCTAACATATCTCTAGGACATCTGCGTTTTTAGTTTAGAGCGATGTCTAGCAATGGAACATTATGCCGCAGACATGTAGCATCATGGCAGTCCTGAAAAATTGTCCCGACATAAGGCCTAACATTCCTAACCGAAACCAAATAATGCTGAGCGCCAAGCGAGGCAGCTGCTAGTACCATTTTTGTCTTTTTTTTGTGACTAGGTCGGATTAGATATTCATTGGTCTGATACTCAAAAGTGAAGTATTCAGTTGACGCATAACCGATTTATGGGGACGCTCTTGTTTATTTGTGAAAGAGAGTAAAAATGTTAGCGAAATGGGATGTGCAGCCGTTCGGAAGGAACTCTGAGAATGGAGTACTTACGAAATTACATAGATATTGTACTACCTCTGTCTGCTTATTTTTAGGCCAGTTTCATGTGTTCAGGTATATATATTTTGAATAGGTACATTTATAATGTTTCCTTGATTTCTCATATTGAATCATATCAAGTTCATCCGAAGCAGCTTAAAGTGAATCCAAGCCCGTTTCATCGTATATACAATTTGCATTCAAACGTCTCTGGTCACTCTTTCTATATTTGTCGAGAAGCTGTTTGATGTTTTCATACCCATTCATGTTTAGTTCATCCATTGATTTAACAGTTTGGAAATTATTTTCCATGATAAGTAATATATTGAAAAATAAACTTTATAGGTGTTTTTCTTCAGGTGAAGTAGAGTTCATTTTCAGTGACATTTAGAACTCCTAGAGTGCAAAGGAATAGAGAGAGAGAGAGAGAGAGAGAGAGAGAGAGAGAGAGAGAGAGAGAGAGAGAGAGAGAGAGAGAAAAAAAAGAGTGAATTTTATGAAACAATTGATCGTGTGCAAAAAATATGAACCTATAAAGAAAAGTACGTATTTCATCCAACCGAAAATTAGACAGAACGCCAGCTTGCCATTCTTTCGTGGAAATTAGTGATCAAACTTTACGTGTGCCAACTTTATTTCAATGAAGCGTCAGAAGAGTATTATATTATATTTCTATATTCTCTAAGGAATCGATGCGCGATCTTGGCTCTAGTGACATAAACAGACTGAATATGGATATTCTCGAATTGGTGTTCAGCATAATCTAGTTTTTTTTTTGGCAATTGATGGGAAACGATGCAATATCCTGAGCAGGGTTCCATTTCTATCAACTAAAACTGATTGCAGGATATTTGGAGATAATAAAAGTGTCGTCCTTTGCTTCTACAAATACCTGCATAGAACTGACCGTTCTCATCAGGAGTTAAATTATGTCGTGTAATTTCCGTCATTTAATCTCAGGGTATGCACCAATTTTCAGGATAGAAGCAGCCATAATATAACTTTTTATCCTTATACGGAAGTCGCGACTCGAAAAAGAATGGACGTTGTAAAACAAAATCAATAAATGATTCATTGGTAAGGTGTCTTTGAATGAATACTAAACGCAATGGAAAGGTTGGCCCCATATCCATATTTTTATTTACATTTTAGAATTTTATATCCGCTGTTCAGATATTTTGTCACTAAAGAACAATGCATTCTTGAGGCACTTAAATTAGTGTCCCCGAGACAAATGTTTGAGACCCATTGTTTCAGTACATGACGGCATATTTAATCAAAGTGATAGTTGTGATATAGCGAAAAATTTGAATACTGCACTCTCTAAACCTCGCTTGATATGATAGAATTATCATATCATCTGTAATTTATTGTGAGTCCATATTTCCTTTATTACTGACTTTAATTTCATTCCATTTATAAACTGATACGTTTATCGAAAGTTCAGAATTTGTAGCGAAGATTTGAAGTCTTTCATAACATGAAGAATATATTTTAAATTATACAATATTGATTTTGGCATTTAGCTTCATTTTGGTTTCATTTTACAAGGGAGCATATATAGATAAATAAACTAAAAGCTACCTAATGACCCACGTCTGATTTAGAAACGCTGAAACGGTCATATCATATAGATCCGCAAGTAGGCAATATCGTGTATGTTTCTTTGTGCCTTTTTGGATCCGTTCATTAATCCTGTATAATTGTAAGTAGTGTCATCAACATATAGAGATATTCTCTAGCGATCTGTTGCTAACATATCAACGCGGTACACCTTTCGACATTCGGGAACATTTGTATGCATACATCATTGTACGATGTTAATATAACCTTATTGCGATAAATATTGATGTAGAAATCGTGTTTAATGTCTTGTTATATTTATAGCTTTGTTAGAGAAATTTGATTTGAAAGAAAGATGCGAATTTCCTGCACCTGAATGTCTTAAAATATTTTAGACTGGGAATGTTGAGAACTTAGTCTACTACTTGTGTGAAAAGGAACAAAGTCTACGAGTTTATATTGCGCTACTTTTCCAAAAAACAAGGATTGTGATAAAAAGCATATTCATAGCCAAACAATAAACATAAGAAAAAAAGAGTTGTACATGTTTTTCCAATATACATTTGTCTTTTTCTTATATTTCATAAATACTTACATGCAAAAATTGCAATATACATAAAAAACAAGCTAATAATTTCTTCATGACCAGTTCTGATAGAGTTTGTATAGTGCGGTAAAAGTTTTTTTTTTAAACAAAAATCAACTGTATAGTGAAAAATCAAATTATTTGACTCGTCATAGTAATAGACTGAGTATGACGTCGTTGCACGAGTAAATGAATGGAGTGGAAAACGTGCACGCGGAAAAAAAGTAATGGTTTGATAGTTCATATATATTGAATCTGCAAACTTTGAATAAATTGCACGTCTTGGAAACTTTTATATTTTCTTTTAATAAAAGAAAGAATTCGCTGAGAAATCTAGATTCACGCAATTGAAGGCCAGCCATGTATTTCAAGGGCACCACCATGATTCACTTCTGTCTCACACACCAGCGTTCTGCCAGTAACGATCTTTCTGTAGAATGGGAAACATTGAAAGACTTCATTTCCCAATGTGTGTGCTTGGCTTTGTAAAACTTGGCCTGTGCCTCTATTCAGATTTAGCAGTCACACTTGCATTCTCCATATGCTATGCTATGAATTTCGTCCTGAAAGGGAGATAGCAGACTTAGCATTTTCATTTTCGGCATTTAAGATATGCACGAAAAAATGAACATAAAAGGTATGATGGTCGCAAATTTTGTTTTGGCTTTAATTTCAATTCATTTCTAATTTAGCATTAAAATGTATTTCATTGAATAGTTTATTCAGAAATATTAACATCTGGTCATAAACCTCTTTATATTAACTGCAAATATGTGAATGCACGTGACTTGGACTTGTAACCTAGCATTAACCTTTCTGTAATGTTGTATTTATAGTGATGTCTAACACTGGGATATAATGGCTTAGACATGTAGTATCATGTCCCACCAAGTCACATTATTCTGACACCACGCTGACCAGTCCTAGCACAAACTTTTTAATGCTGCGCGTCAAATGATATAGCTGGTATGGATATATGTGCGTATGTACGTATATAGCGAGAACTATGCTATTTTCTATTCTTGGATTTATTGTCAATTTTGTTAGAAACCAATTTTAGACATTATAAACTAATGTTTGTTGTCCGCTTTAGTTGTAAATTGATGGGCAACATTTTGTAGTGCATTCTTGTTATCTTTAAAACCATGACATCACTTCAGAATGATTGGATGTTGGCATTAGTAGAAGAGTACATTAAATGAGCTTATTTTTTACATTGTTCTTTTTATTTTTTTATTTTCCTCCGATTTGTTTAAAATTACTGTCAGTTACCTATGTTACATCACATGCATAATATACATCCCAGATGTCCAGTATGCTGTCAGTGCAACTGTAGATAACTGTATAGACCGTTATTATTATTATTACTATTACTGTTACTATTATTATTATTATTATTATTATTATTATTATTATTATTATTATTATTATTATATCAGCACTAAATTTCTTGCCAGGTTAAAAAATATACAACTATTATAAAAGTTTCAAATAATCATGTTAAACAACGTTTTTTAATATATATTTCTCAGCAATTAGAAGAAAAAAATTATTATGAAATCTTTTGGGGCTGTTCCAGTTGTAGGAAAACTTATGACCAAGTATTGTAGTCATTTATAGACGTAACGCGGGTCTTCCAAACCATGCCTAATACAAAGATCAAACAAAACGCTTAATCAAGTTGATGAGTTCTGACATTACACCGCTATTCCATTGGTGTCACGGCTATCATTATCCGTGTAATGTATAAATAAATTGTGATCTTTTCAGTCGTAGATTGAAATTAATGGCAAAAGAACGGCGTATACAATATACTTTCCACCAACAGATATTGATTGATTACAAGTGGTTGTATATCATCAGAGAGCTAAAAGACACAAAAAATTTTTTAAAAGTGACATCGAAATTTCCAATGAATATGACAACACTTGACACAACATGGACAATACTGTCTGCAACATAGACACATTAACAACTAATTGCTTTTCTTTTGTCTTGGTAGAATCCATAAATGAATGCCACATTACAGGAATTCACCATGAGTGAATTAATTTTCTCCAGTCTTCTATCTTTTGAAGATCAACATGCTTTATCCTCACTCAATTGCTGTTACTAAGGTATTTTCTAATAAGACATTTTGACATGAAGTTATTTTTAGACAATTCATGGCTTTGTGTTTGTGTAATTTTTATATAGTAAATTTTGTAAGCAGTCCAGTAAACGTGAACTACGGTCGTACATGCAGCCAGTATAATACTGCTTTGGACTTGTTAGAACTATAGCTTCTGTGGCGTTTGCCCGACCCATAAATTAAATTAGAAATATGTATAATCAAAGTAATCTCGGACAAGCCACTGTTTTATGATAAACATGACCGCAGGCTAACACTATCCCTTACGTAAGTTTGCTGTAGCTAGGGTGGGAAGCCCGACCAAGGCCGTCAGAAGTGCATTTATCACCTTGGTGTGGAAAGCGCTTGGGCAGATCAAAGAAGTTGCCAGAAGGAGTGGGCGTGCCTTATCTTCTTGATACGCAGACTGACAGCCAGGTTTAATTGGTCGCTTAATCGATTGGACAGGGCCACAGCGCTACCCATTCAGAATCGAGATAGGGAGGGGACCCTGATTTGGGCTAAGTACAATATTCTTAAACCTGCCAGCAAGATTTAGTTCGCTATAGTTCGTTGGAGAAATTGCCAGCAGATAGCAAACTCCGGTCAGCCATACGTTATTGGCGGGAAAAACCTTAGAACAGGATTCTAAATGTAGTTTCTAAAAGGTCATTGAGCTAGTTGTTCGATCTTTGCTGAATGCGACTGCATTTAATTGTGGATCGTAGATATGCTTATTATTAATACTAGAATCGTAGTAGGAATAATTATTTTGTGATGTTAATATATTTGTATATTTTGAAGAATGAGTTCATATTTGTAAAGAATCATATTGCTTGCTAGCCGTCGTAAGAGTTAATATTATTATAATTCGCTATGTGGTTATTTTATAGTAGACTAGCACATATGTCCATGCAATATAGATTTTACCATTGCTAGATTGTAATATTGTAAGTACAATGAGAATACATATATATTTGGATATACTGATGTGATACAATGTATTGATGTATGTATGATACCGTTTATTACACCATTGTTTACCATGTAAGATTGTGTGGGAATTTCGATGTGTATGTATGTGTGACCTAAAAAGTAATAGTCTTATATGATGGTTAATTGTTGATTTAGTGTGAGGTGAGATTCGATAAACCCTATGTTAACGCCTTGTGTTTTTCACAGGAAGCTTCGAGGGACAGACCAGTGATAGTGGTCCCAGTTTCTCTGATAGAGAGACGGAAGAAAGAGGAGGAAGGAGAGGAGTCGGGAGAGGCAGCTTCGAGGGACAAATCAGTGAAAGTGGTCCCAGTAGTCTCCGATAGAGAGACAGAAGAAAAGAGAAGGAAGAAGAGAAGTCGGGAGAGGCGAAGTCCAGGAGGAGTGGGAGGATCGAATAAAGAGATGAGTAGAACCAAAGGCTAGGGGAAAATCTAACTCACACTAAAAATCACGAGATGAAGTAGGCTATCACTGGGAGGACGAGTGATTGAGTTTAGTTTATCATTTAAAATTATCACCTTTATTAAATTGTTTTATTTGAATTTCATCTTCGTGTTCTATATAATTTAACCGTCGGCAGTGCTGACTGGGGGCTCAGAGCTATATGTCTATTTCGACAATAATTTAATCTAACTTTATAACTTCACGAGCCAGGGTGGAGCTTCCATAATATTTTAATTAATATATTAGAAGTATCCCACCCCAACCTTTGCAAACGTTGTATATTTCAGGGAAATTATATTTTTTCAATAATGCAGTGTGATGCACAAATGGTAATAACAACATAGAATTAAACTGTTTAAGACCTATACTAAAGTAATTGTGCTATTTCTTCTGCGGATATTGAATACTTATATTATTGGTAACTGACTGTTAATCGTGTTATATTTAACTAGAATTGCATTCCTGTTAATAGCTGGATATACATAAATAAAAGCTAACGAAAGAAAGAGTAAAAGTAACAAGCTTTGTAACTTATTTCCCTGGGAAAAAAAGAAAAGTGGAAAAAAGAACTTACGGTTTTAAGAATCAAATCCAAAATTAATCCAAGAATAATCCACGAATTAAATTTTCAAAGTCTTATTAATGAAATTCTGTAATGAATTTAAGTTTGAGTCCTGATGAAAATTCAAGATGGAAGGCGATGGAATATGTTGCAGTCTGTATAGTTTTTTGTCTAGTTACTTGTAGAAACACAAGAAGAAACACTCCTGTGTGACAAACAATATTTTAAAGTTTAAATAATCTGAAGAAAATTTAACATATGACTCGGAAACTGGCTCCAACAGAAGAAAACGACTTGACATCAAGTGGTTGTATGCCCAACTCCGATTATTTCTCTATGACAAAGGTAATACAGTAATTTGAAACGCAAAATAGATACAAGTATCAGAGTCACGTACTCCTGTTTACATTACATATTCCAATACAGCCGCGATTTCGCTCTTAATTATTCTCATCCAAAAATAATACTTGTTTACGTGGATGTTACGAAGATGGAGTTAAGCTCAGGATTTAGGTCAGCCTTCGGTGTTACGAAAACATGAGTCAGGTCAACTGATATATTTCGAAAAATTTTAGACTACGTAAACAAGATTATATTATAATATCACGTAATATATTAATAATAAATTAAAACTGACAAACAAACAATTAAATTACAATTACATTTATATTAAATCAGATATACGTAACACTTCTCCCATACAGACAAAGAAAGATTTATATGGTAGGGCTTACTTTTAACCATAATGTAATTATACATGAGATTTAATATAAACATAAAACCTCTTAAGAATTACAGTGTACATGAAATAATACATATCTACACACAGAACAGTACATCTGTTATTAAATTATAATTTGCCCGGATGTGCCTGAAGTCGAGATTATATTCATGTAACAACAAACTACCTTTAGTCTTTGATGTGTATTTTTCATCTTTCCGATGAAAGTAACGGGTTGTGGTCACTAAACACAGTAATCGAAGAAAGAGTTGAACTAAGGTTAAACTTCAAAATGTTGTAATGCCAATATCAAAAGCCAAACATTTTTTTCTCGATTGCTGAATAATTGTTTCGATGCTTATTTAGCTTTTTGTTGGGGTTATAAACAACACACTGTATGATTAATAACCATTTTTGTCTTCTTGAATCAAAACTGCTCCAATCCCAACATCACTTGCAGCAACAGACAATTTACATGATTGGCTGAAATAGTGAGGGCTTTTAAGTAGGACGTTTAACGTATCTAAAGGCTGCTATATTTTACAGTCCAAAGGAACTTGTTTTTTCTTGTTCTGAAATCGCACGTCCTTATGTCTCTACAAATTGTGGGTATAATTTAGTCATTCAGTGGCTATGTATAAATTAAAATATAACCTTTCATTTTGTTCATATATACCAAAATTACTACTTCATGATATTGCATGTTTACATACTCCTGTCCTTGAG
Source organism: Unio delphinus (assembly GCA_029339505.1). Classification (NCBI taxonomy): domain Eukaryota; kingdom Metazoa; phylum Mollusca; class Bivalvia; order Unionida; family Unionidae; genus Unio; species Unio delphinus. Next base: position 11,681,425 of record JAQISU010000054.1, read on the forward strand.
CAGTATTGATTTGAAGTTGATCAGCTCATTTGTTTTACAATTAATTTATGATTTACTCTACTCATTAAATATAAATCCAATCTCTCCATTGAATATTTGGTCTCGAGACCAGCACGATAGCCATAATTTACCGTGGCACGTCCACAAACAGTATGCGCATAACATTCCTTAAATTAACAGACCTTTAAAGACCATAAAGGTATGGATACATAGGTACAATTTGCAATAATTTCCTGGGCGGTAATATGGTGTAGCAACATTATTATCTAGGGCAGCAAAGTGGTATAACAACATTATGTTTATATATAATGCATTAGGAGAGGACAAGTAACACTCATATATTATTTTTTAAAATAATGTATTAGTCTGAAGACAGATACACAGATTTTATAGAACGTCTCAAATAATATCTAAAGTTTTGTAACAACATAATAACAAAACGATGACAGAATGTTGCGGAATCATAGCATGTGGGCCGGACGTCTTGCTAGGAGTTACATAAATTTGGATCTATACATTGGCTTCAAATGTATTTATTCCTTGTGCAAGTGGGGCTATTGTCAAAGGGCATATTCGGGCCGGATACCCCGTAGCTCGCTAAGATGGTATGAAAAAACCCGGACCCAGGCGGAAAGAACCTCAAACGGTAGGCGAGTCGACGAAGTAGGGATGAAAGAAGCTAGAATCTTCCGCTGAGAGCGGCTAATACTTTTGGCGAGAAAATGCTACAACTAGTACAGACCCGTCAGCGAGCTCCTAATTCTCAAGGGGGTGGAGGTGGGGGTGGGGCGAGAGAAAGTAGTAAAGTAGGCAGCTTATGTTGAGAAGGGAATTTTATCTAAACTCCACTCTGAGACTTACGTCGTAAAAAGAAAGGAATTCAACCAAGTAAACAAGCTTCTCAAAGGTAAGACAGTATCTTGGTCGAGTTGTTGTGCTTGATGTGAGTAGATATTTGCATTTATTAGAATATTTAATCATATCATATTGTTTAATTTATTAAATAATTGAATTATGATATACACTTCATTAATATCTACCAGGATGTAGATTGAACACTATGTGAAATTAGACGGAGCTGGATTTATGTGCATATGTATTTATATGAATAATTCTGTAATTAGTAGGACGCAAGCATTAGGAATGATTATATGTTAATGATTTGTAGATACAGTGTGTTACAAAAATTTTTGAGTAATGATATTCGTGCATAGAGCGCAAGGCATGAATCCGATAAGTGGAAATTTATATGTACATAGGGCTTGGTAAAATTGTTTGCCCATTAGTCTGATGGAAGGTCTGTGAGAGAGTTTTAACTTTCAAAGTGTAGAGTAGGGAGACAAAGGTGTACCTCCCTTATATTTCTTCAGGAAGCTCTCAGGGTGCCGTGAGAGTCGGTGCTGAGATATGCCAGGGAGTACGAATGACGACACGGACATAATAGAAGGAACTCGTGGAGACTTCCATTGTGTACACCAGAGGCACATTCTATAGAAGGAGGAAGAGGAAGGAAGGAGGAAAGAAGAAAAATTAGATGAGTACTTGGGGAAAACTCACTGAACAGAGACTCTCACAATAGAACAGTAATTTATCTCTGACGAAGTAATGAGTAATGTTCATTTGGTCAACCCGGCCATTATTGTATTATGATATATGGAGCTGAAGATTTATGTCCATACATTTTGCATTCCTATATTTGATGTCATTTATTCAACCTTGGGATGTTATATGTTTTAGCAAAGTTGGAGTTGCTGACGGGGAGCTCGTGAATCATTAAAGTTTAATGAACGCTTTCTGCAGTGTTATGTATAATACAGTAGTATGTATAATACAGTAGTATGTATAATACAGTAGTATGTATAATACAGTAGTATGTATAATACAGTAGTAGATCAAGATTGATTATAGTGGGGTTGTGGCACTCATCTTGTATGAAATAGTGGATAATATGTTTGCTATGGATTTGAAAAGATGAAGACCAAACTAGTTAACGAACGAGTTGATTCCAAAATCTTTGGGCACGAAATATCAATTGTCTATAATCCCTAAACTTGTATCTATTATTTTCTTTATTTTTAAAGTCAAGGGAAGGTACTGTTAACACTTCCTTAAATGTGAACAAATGAAAGAAAATTATCCCGGTTGTGAACGCAATGTGCTGATGAATATTAAAATAGCATAAAATATAAACACATGTTTAAATTATTATGGATGAAACGTCGAAGCGTATGTGTAACGTTCAATGGCCTCATTTTTCTGAGGATGAATGAGACAAGCTTTAATAAAAGATGCATATGGTAAACGATATTCTCATCAGATGACAAGCTTGATATCATTTCAATAGGCAAACATATGCTATATTCAGCATGTAAAGATAGAATGAGAAACTTAAAATAAAAAGAGCTTACAGCATTGTGAATTAAATCCCAAATAGACCTATAAGTTTAATCAAAACTCCAAATATATAGTGGTATAGCTTAATTCCAGTTGTATTCTAAATAATGTTCAATATTAAATGTGTTGATGTCCCAGTGGTCTCGAATGTGGTAATGTACCAATGGCCTAAATTGTGATGGTGTGTTAACAGTCTTTTGATGTACCACAATAATAGAATGTTCGTGTCTGCCTTCACCACAATTCCCAATTATTTTTCCAGTCCTAGAATACTATGGATGAGTAGCTTTTGTATTCCCGGTTAATACTAATTTGATTAAATAATTCCATATATGGAAATAATTTCAGAGGGTTTAATAATAATATATAACACACTGTGGATATATCTAATTTTGGTGAGTTCCGAGAAGCACTTTGATAACCTAGTTCATAAAACGTTATCCGACTATAAATCGTAAAATAAAATAGTCTAGCCAATCAACGTTATCCGACTATAGATCGTAATAGAAAATAGTCTAGCCAATCAACGTTATCCGACTATAGATCGTAAAAGAAAATTCTCTAGCCAATCAAAAGGCTGCATTATGTTGATTGCTAACACCTTTAAGATTTAAATTACACAGTATTACTCAAAATATTTAGTAAGATTTTATGCCTTGTGTTATTTGTACGTTGATTTACTTTGCTTTCAATGTTCATGGACACCATATAAGCTTTACGCAGCGAGTGTTGATCACAAAATGATAGCTCTGTATTGCTTTATACTTATGAACAATATGAATTGGCAAGATATATGTTTAGATATAAAATTATTAAAGAAGCATACCAGTAAATAATATACCGATTTTGTCCCTCTATTTTTAATTTGTTTGTTTCACAGCTATTTATCTCAATAATACATGCTACTACAAACTCTATCTAAGCAAATGGTCATATATTTACAATTCCCATTCCCCATCAGCTTTGAGACTGTAAAACGAATAGGCGGTTCTATTCAATTTAGGTCATAAGCAAATGCTCCACTCGCACAATATGCGCAATCCATTTTCTATTTAAATGATTTCGTTTTAACATGTTTAATTACCGCGTTATATACAGCATAATGATTTGGTATGCGCTCTCCAACGTATTGGCTCCTCTCGATTACATACATGAGAAAATGCATGCAAGAGACCTATACAATCTTGTAAACTACATATAAACAATAATAGCAAGGTGAACGAGAAGTTAGAGGTTGGTGCGAACAAAATGTTCTTGTAACTTATATCATCGTTTACTGCATTTACATTACACAATGCCACAGTCCTGAAAATACTATTCTGAAAATAGATAATGAGATTCTCTCTGGTTTGGATAGCGGAAAGTTTACAGTCCTCACCCTCCCTAATTTGTCTGCAGCATTTGACACAATAGACCATGACATTTGACTTCACGTCTCCAGCATGTTCTTGGCATTCACAATACAGCCTTACAGTAGTTCAAGTCCTACTTAGTCAACAGGACACAAATTGTATCTGCAAATGGAATACACTCCAGCCCAGTTGATCTATGTATTGGTGTTCCACATGGGTCTGTTCTTGAACCTGTTCCCATCATTCTATACACTCAGTCGCTCTCAAGTGTCATAGATTATCACCCAGTGTCTCACCAACTGTACGCTGATGACACTCAAACATACAGATCTAGCCACCCAACTGAAGTTGATGGTAACATCCAGGGTGTAGGAAGGTGCATTTCTGATGCTAAAGCATTGAAGACATGTAACAAGCTGCAGATGAATGATGATTAAACTGAGGCCATTCTGATCACAACACAAAGACGTTCTCATTCACATTATTTACCTGAAACAATAAATATCATCAACACCAACATTAGATATACACAGTCAGTACGTATTTTCGGTGTTGCTGTGGACAGTACTCTCCCATTGTACAAACATGTCATGAACACATATCTTGAGCTGAGACGCGACAGCTCCATTCAGAAGTATCTGTCAGTGGATGCCACTAAAACACTGTGTTAATTAATACTTTAAAAACCGTACTATTGTAACTCAATTGTGCCTGGTTTGACTCAATATCTAATCGAGACACTTCTAAAAGGTCAAAACACAGCTGCTCTGATAATTCTTAGAGTACCAGGATCAGAACACACGTCCCTGCTGCGCTGTACCTATACGGGCTATCTATTCAAGCCTTAATCAAACGCACTTTGTTCTCTGTGCTACGTTTCACTGACAGATTCGTGTCCAACATACCTATCTGGCCTCACCAATGTTTATACACCAGCAAGATACTTACGCTCCACTTCTGACAATCGTATACTCAATATTCCACTGTGAAAACGAAGTCATATGGACAACGTTCTTTTGCATACCAGGGCACAGCAACGTGGAATGAATTGCCCATTGAAATTAGATATAAAGACACAGTGATCCTTTTCAAGAGTGCTCTTGAGACATACATATTTCGACTGCAAGAACAACCGTCAAGACCTAATAACGTTTCTTACCTTAAATATGTTCAGTATCTGTTTATGTTTACGAATTTCATGGTGTTTTTTATGTTCTCAGTTTCTGTATTTATATGATTATGTTGTAAAGCGCTTAGAGCGTCTAAAGATTAGGCGCTATACAACGTCTAAAACACATTTCCTTTCGCTTTTCCCAGACTTCTTCTTTTGCCATCCAACATGTCATTAAAATTCTCGCTTGATTTATAACAAGGGAAGCTTGTTTACAGAACCGTCATTTCCCAGCATAAAGCATACACTGCTTTCATTAACGGTCATGACAGTTGTTAACGGATGAATATGATAAAGATGATTTACAACAACAGTGTCTGATATAAACCACATCTGCCATTGAAAGGCTTTAACACTTAACAATAAGCTATTGTAATCATGAGTGAAATCGTGAATCAATAAATGTCACCATAATCTGCCAGGACATATTGTCTGCGGTGAGTATAACTGAAAATTCCAAGACTAGCATCAAACCATCTGCGTCAACGAGAAGGGCAGAAACAAGTTACTATAATAGTTTTGCCTTGTAAGCTTGATTTTAGTCTGGCACAAAAATCGATTCAAACAAATAAATAATTTTTGAGATATTGTTGGTCTCAAAATCTTGCTAATTTTGAGGGTCTTAGTCCTTAACACTGAATCATGTATTATTGTATTATTATAAGGTCTACAAAACGTCTCAAATCCTGACCAAATAAGTGACTAGTGTTTAAACATATCCTTTAAACTTCAATTTTGTTAATTAATTTTGGTTTTTAAGGAGTAAAATATTTTAAATGTATGCACATACTTTATAAGAATTATTTTGCAACTTATAAGGTGTGCATGGTGTGTAATGGGAGGGGTGACAGCTAGGGCTGGATAAGCAGTCATACTGCGTCGTGGGTAGATGGTCCACTGTTGGTCTCCACTTGGCACTCAGCTCACACCTGCGACTCCAAGAAGACGTAGCATGCAAACCGGCCACATTCAGGAAAACGACATCGACTGGCCAGCTAAACCATACTGAGGGTAGACGACGGGTCTTAAAGCATCGGTGAGTTAGGCTTTCTCGACGTAGTATGTGAAGACTGGATCGGCAGCCTGCGCAGAGGAACAACCAGCTGGTCAAAGGGCAGAAATGCGTTTCCCGGTAAAGCGCCGTGAAATGCTAAGATCTAAACGAGACAAGTATGACGTCCTGGTCATCCACTGCACTCAACGTCGTCTCCAGCAGTCTTGACGCTGTCAGGCTGCTGAACTCGGACGGGTTTGGGCGAGAGAGTGAGGTCGACAAACTTCGCAACTCTTCCTCACTTGAAACAAAGAGTCACCGTGCAGGTCATTCTTATCATCCACACATTCTTGTTCATCACCATCTAAACTCTAGAGGCGACAGCTATGAGACGAATTAGCAGGTGTAGGAGCTCTGGCAGCCGTAGCGTCAAACCTGTACACAGGCGGCTCAGGCCATTAGGGTCGTTCACCACTGACACGGATCAGTAATGGATTCTGGTAGCCACAGAGCGACTGAACAGACGTCTTCAGAAATGCACTGCTCACTTCTCTGGCATGATGAGATGGCTAGAAAGGTTGCTTAAATATATCCTGCTCTAAACTTCCCTACCTAGCATACCACGGCTGGCGCAGACCCTACTTCAGCAATCAAAATACAAAGAAGACAATGAGGATTGTTCCTCATAAACTTAGCAAATATAATGTGCGCACCTTACCCATATAGAAAATGTAAAAAGACCCAAGAGGAGAACCGCCCTAGTAGGAAAGGAACTCATCAGATACAACATTAAAAATGCTGCCTTGAGCGAGACCCGGCATGCAGTAAAAGACGAACTCCGTGAAAGGTTCTACAGATACACTTTCTTTTAGCCAAGGAAATGAAAAGCGCAGTGAGACTGGTGTCGGGTTTAAAGTGCCAGCTATCTGATTGGCATAGACCTCCAAAGGGGGTAAACGGCAGTCTAAATGAACATAAAACTCTCACTCTAGTCTAGAAGAAAGCACCTTACCATCATCAGTTGCTATGTCCCAAACATGACCAACCCAGATGAAGTGAAGGTCACGTGTATGAGATTATTCACTCCATATTCACCCCGTCAGTGCTGAAGTTACAATGGCCGATCAGCTCTTTATTCTCGGCAATTTCAGTGGAAGAATAGGCTGTATTAACGTTGCCTGATATGGATTACTAGGAAAGCACGGAGTGTGTTACTGTAACAGCAACGATCTCCTGTTGCTCCCGACTTGCGTCGAGCATGAACTATTGATAACCACTACAGTCTTCCGCCTCCATACCTGTAACCAGACGGCATGGATGCACCCTCGCTCAAAGCAGTTGCATCTCATCAACTGCGTCATTTTCAGGAAGAGTAACAGGCAGAATTTACGTCTGACCAAGTCCTTGTGTCGCGCAGATTGATGTACAGACCATAGCCACATCATCACCAAACTCATCATCCACATTGAGCCAAAATGACGCTCACACGGAGAAAGGCTCATAAACGACTAATCATCACCAAATTGAAATGTACCAGTACCAAACAGTCTCCCGTGGAAGCTCTGTAAGAAAGTCTGAAAAATCTACCCCACGACATGATGTTTGCTGCAAGGCAGCTTCAAGAGAAATGTCAAGAGCAAAACACCGAACTTTTCTACATCTAGGTCGACGTGTCAAAGGTATTTGATTCTGTCAGTAGATAAGGCTTGTGGAAGGTAATTGTCTAATACGGATGTCCGAGAAATATTTTATCCAGGATGCAGCATTTCCACTATGGCATTCAAGCACGAGTCAATGACAATAGAGAGACATCTGAGCAATTCGCAGTAACCAATTGCGTCAAGTAGGCTTGTGTTCTGGCACTGGTACTGTTTAATCTAGTGTTCAACACCATGCTGACTAATGCTTTCAGAGAAAGAGAGGTTGGGGGCGGCATCAAGTACGGTACAGATGTAAAACTATTCAATCCCAGGAGTCTTCAAGCGAAAACCAAGTTTGCTGATTAATTTGCTGATTACTGCGCCCTCAATGCAGGCTCAGAAGGCGACCTGCAATGCAGCATTGACAAGTTATCCAGGTCATTTACAAGCTTTGGCCTCATCATTAGTACAAAGATAAATTAAGTCCTGCATGATCCTACCCCTGGAAAGCCATATGTTGAGCCAAACATCGCAGTCAACCTTCAAAAGGTAAACGTAGTGAACTGGGACACCTACCTTAGCAGCACAATGGACCAGGAAATGTTTTGAAGACATACAGGCATTGGCACATGATCGAGACAAGTGGGGGGAACTGATCAGATGTTCAGCAGTACGGCGCCTGGACGATCACGCTTGGTCAAGAGACTGATAATGATTGTGATGTATTACTAATTATAGTATGCATGTATGACTATTAATAATTTGGTGCATGACTTAATATATGTGTATAGCTGTTAATATATGTATATATGACCTAATATGCGTGTATGACTAATAATATATGTGTTCCTGACTCTAAATATATGGATAAATGATCACTCAAATTCGGCACATGGGGTTATGTGAGAAAGCTTGCCAGTAGCTTCTCGTGGGTCGGTGGTTCTTTCCGGGGCTTTTCCCGTACTCTTCCTCCACCATTAATACTAGCTGCCATGTATAGCCTATCGTGTGCTGAAAAATGGCCTTAAACCCAACAACAACAACAACTAATATATGCTTGTATCACCCAATGACTAATGATATATGTGTTTCTGACTATAAATATATGGGTATATGATCACTAATATAAGCATATATGTATAGGTATATGCTTGATTCGATTGATCTAATATGTGTTGTATGAAAGATCTTACATGTATGCCTCTAAACTATGCCTTCAGTTTTCATGCTTAGGACCTATTGAGGGCAAGGCAAGCAAGGCGGTTGCCTTGGTCCCTGCACATTCCAGCTTGTAAAAATTAGGCGTACTATAGTAACTCCAACTGGTCAGGTCCAGCTACCAGAATCGGACATTGGGCATTTCAAAATACCAGGCCTGACTTGTTCATGCTAGCTGCACCTTGTAGATTGCATTTGCTTTCATTATTGTTGCTTAAATCATTTTGTAAAACTGAGTATGTGTAGGTTTTCTTTTTTATGAGTCTGTAGCCTCCTAAACGTTGTTTTTTAGTAACATTATCTATTTACGTCTTATATTATTTTACTGTTCTATAGTCAGTAAAACTGCTAGTTTATGTAGCTAATGTTTGTTGTTAATCTTCTCAAAATGACGAACATCTTTACTATTTAATTTACTATTTACTATTTATTTTATTTGGATTTAACTTTCTATAAAGTTTGAATAATATAATAAAAAAACTCTCTCTAAAGTCATTTTAAATTGACAGGTGGTCAATACGGTATTTAAGCATCTCTTGTCACTCTCTGTGACATGTATTAACAACAGCTAATCACATTACGATATGGTGTAAGTTCGCTCGACTGAGACAGAGGGAAAAGGTAACTTGTCTCTTTTGTACTTGGCCACCTTTCTATAAAATAAGAAAATTCAGATATCAAGGATTGCTTTCATGTCTCATCCACAATTAAGAAAGATCCGGAAACGTTGAAAAAAAAAAACATATTGAGACTGAAATTCAAAATGACTAAATTATAGTATCAAATTCACCTTCACTATTCTTGCTAGTTTAAACGTTTTTAGTTTACAATTTCAAAGAAAAATCTTTTTCAGTTTTACAAAACCTGTTGATTTGTCGCTATTTTTGTTACTTATACACTAATTAAATATTTAAATATTAATAGAACCTGATTATTGAGAAAAAATAATACAACTGTGGAAAAAGGGAGCTTGAACTAATTAATAGGACGTCTTGAGTATTTGCACTGCCTGCTTCTATATAGAAAATGGCAAATTTGACACTATAAACTTTGATCCCGTTCTCTATATGTCGAATATTCAATGTTGTAAGATCGACTTTACACAGAGCATCACCAGCTTACCATGTTCTGTATTTTGCAGTTGCTATTTTGATCCAAAGATGAGATTCAAGCATTGATTTTGTGTCTGAACAAATTCAATTTGCCTTTAAATCGGATGTTATATCGCATCCCACACTCAATCTTCCCAGACAGAGGAAATGGTACGTATTACATTCAGGCACATACAGCGTTTCACCAGTTTTCTCATGATTACAAACTCACCCTAGTGACAGTATGCAATAAAATTTCGTAAACCTGTGATCATATGTCTTGGGAAACCTCCACTGAACTGCTTATTAACGCTCATAATACTTCAAACATTAAGAACATTAAGGAAACGGAAAAATAAATATAGACATAGCTGAATATTTAATTATACTAATACAATGATTGGAAGGAATATCGTGAATGGTCTGGTATATGAATGTATAATGAAACCTCTACGATACATTATCTCCAAATTCTTCACAACATATATATGATTATTTATACTCGTATGAAATGTTGGATCCAGGGATATGTACTTTCCTCCCTGTTTGGTACATAGGTGTCATTTTATAATTATAATTTCATGTATATATACACCTTGCCTTTCTCAATAGAAATCTAGATGAGTGTTAAATTCCGTTTGCCTACCTACTGTATGCTCGAATCCTTACCGTCGAAATTGCCCCATCGTTCTCTGAGGACGAGTGTATGTCCTTGTAGGTTTTGTCGCTGGAGCAGTAAAGCTATGTGCTACTTGCGGAATTCGTTTAATTAGGGATTGGAGCGAGTTATACTATGCTTGATAATATATCCAGCTTAAATTTACCTTTTGTGTTTAAATATTTCCAAAATGGTAAGTTACGGGTTGGATTGTTAATCTTAGTAAAAATGAATAGGAATAATACGTCTTTGTTATACTTTTCAACATGCATCTACTTTTCAGTGTCGCTAACTAGAATTAATTCTTCAAAAACATCTAACGTATCTTTTTTTCTTTTAAATCAATTGATTTGTTTACACGTGTTTCATACACCAATTGATTGGCCAAAGATTCTTTGCTCATATAAATCTCCCTCGACTGTACACCAGTGGCTGACCTGACCTTCGTAGCATGCATTTACCAGCAAATGCATTATTTTAACGACACATAAAGGAGAAATATAGTTTTCTTTAAGAATGTGAGTCTGAAGGTTAAAGGTTTAAATCCTAACGATTGTGTTGTTCTATCTTCGTGTCCATGATACACATTAAACAAAACAATTTAAGGATATCCGAAGCATAGGTGGTCAGTTATTAGAATAAAAATCCGAAATGTTAATTATGACCGTTGAATATTTATGTCATTGCAATACATTTGTCTTCATAAAATAGTTCCATTTCACCGGGTATAAATTTTTAAAATTTAGTTAGGTATGTTTACGTATGCAATTTGCATTAGGTGTTGGCTTTTCTTAATGATTACTTTGCTATGCACATCTGTACTTTGTAATTGAACCTGTCCAAAAATGTTAATGGTGTACGTGATCAGGGACATTTATCTTGAAGACAACATTATGCATAGTTATATTTCTTTGTCATTGTCGATTCAATATTCCGATCATTATCAATAAAGGTATAACCTGTTTACTTCTATCTGAATGTAAGATATTAATTTTTCAGTTGGAGATTCCTAAATATGTTGGCAACTTGGAAAGTTTTACAGAGGAGACTGATCCATACTTTAGTTCATTTATTGTGCTTTAGCATTTTATATAATGTCATTTACTTGCAAAATTAATTACTCTTTCCTTGACATCTGAATCCGAATCAGTGTTATTGTTTTTGTTTGCTTTTTAATTAGGTGGATGTATTATTAAAATTGTTATTCACTAGAATTACAAAATGTCCTATAATATTCTTGGACTGAACATTAGTTTGAAATTATAGTGGATTCAGACAATAACATTTTGAATTATATTAATGTGATTGTTAGCATATCGGTTATCTTCACCTACCTGCCCTAGAAGCACATTTGAGACTACAGGTACATCAACACATTCGAATCGGAATTTATTTGAAATACAAATGGTATTCAATTAGAACTATACATCTTGGTTTGTGATCCACAAAGCTGTAAGTACTTTTAAATTGTCATTTATGTATTACATTATTTGTTAAATTTGTTTATAAAGCATGGTTTTACCTCTTTTGTTACTTAGTTTAAGAAATTAGAACAATAACCATATATTATTTCACCATTTTCAGCAATAAAAAAAACTTTAAAAGCTAATGCACACAATTTATATATTTTCAATCAATCTTTCGGCTGTTTGTTTTGTACAATTACTCACTTTCATTCTCATTCAAGGTCGCGTTGTCTCTCATGCGGTCGTTTCATTTGTCAAAGTACTCAAAGTACTCAATGCATGCAAAATATAACACCAGCTACAATAAAGAGTTCAGCCAGAATAATAGACAATTGTTCAAGGTTATTATTTTATTTGATGAGCAAAGTCGCAGTAAAAGTGTTGATTCAGAAAACTAATATCCATTAATCGAATCAAGTTACAACTATATATAAATTTCAAATGGTGTCGAAATGCTCCAACGAGATTTATTTCCACTTATTTCATAGTTGATTCAAATTTACTTTTACACGCCGTTCCGTTTACATTTCATTTATCATTCACAATTAGTCATTTTTTCCGGAAATTAAGTTAATTCGGGAGATGAAAACACGTTTTTGCGTATCTTTTAACAACTGTTAATTCGAAATGTATGAGAAAACATGCAGTTTATTATATCAGTCAATGACAAAGTCCATATGCTTGCAATTGCTGTGGTAGTTAAATGCAGCTTCAATAATCATATAATATTCTTGAGTGAGTTTTAATCAGCGATACAATTGTAATCTACTTAATGTTGACTTTAGCAAGCAGTCAGTTGCTGATGAATTTTCTCAAACTGCAATAATTACCGTACATACTCGCTTATAAATCCAGTCAAACTGCACAATAACCTTGATCTGCCGTCGAATAATTCGATAGCACATCAAGGTCTATCTCGCTTGTTTTATGTATCACTCCTACTAAATAAAGTGAACAGATCCAGATCGGCCGGTGCATTATGTAACAACAGATCTGGGTCTGTGCAGTTTCCAGTTCGATTCACAAGCAATTACACACGGTACTCTAACGCTGTTTTTGCGTAGATTGGGTCTTTGTAGACTGATTGTGATCTTATTTTAAAACTTGGGAGTTGTAGTATCTTGAACCATACTATAATATACTTTATTCTTACATTGATAGTTAGAAATATGATAGGTGATATTAGTATTATATGTATGGCGAAATGTATTGATCATGTAATGGTTTAATCTATACATTTGTATGAGCACAATGAGATTATATTTAATGAGGGAAAAGGAATAATTTTATATTATGATCAATATACATATGTGTTAGAATTCAACGCGTTTTTATGTTTGGATTTAATAATTTATATGAAAAAGTCAGAAACAGATCGAATCCAGGCTTTATTGTAGCTTTGTAAACCTCTAAAATAATCCTTCATATTTTCAAAACCCTGGTTTATGTAATTTATAATCTCTACAGGGTTCCAAAGCTATTTCAAACCAAAGTTAATTATAATTGTTATGCTCTTGCCCAGAATCACATTCAAAGCTAATGATTTACTGAGGTAATAAATATTTTTGCCTAACAATGCCTGCGCAGCATTAATATATGAGGTTGATCAATGTGCCCATGTTCGTGTATCAAGCGCAGATTGCACGTGTTATTTAGGCGTCGGGCGTGTTGATGCAATTATTTTTTTTATATTTTTCCGCCCAGACAGAAACTAAATAAATAACGTTGAATTATGTACCTAGTGTGTATTGACTGAAACCATGCATTCATTTAACTTCCTCCTATCTCAGTATAAAAGAAGAAAAATAATTTGGTTTGTTTTCTTTAATTGCATCTTATTCATTCACATCTATAAAGAGCTAACGATATATACTGCAGGTCAAGGGAATTTTGTACACGTCCGCTCCACAGTAACCGCTGTGTAATCTCATTTGGGTATCACTCAAGATGCTATTTAGATTCTATAATTTTACGTAATTACCTGTTAAACATTTAGTACATAGAAATTGTATTCAGAAAAAGGCAGACATGATACTAAAGAATGTTCCAAAGTGGTTATTTTCTTTTAGATATCTTAACAGTTTATTGTGCACATTGAATGGTTTGCATCAGCTGATTAGAAGCTCCGGAAGGGAACCCGTACAATCAGAGCACCGGATTGGCGCTATCGGTATAAAAATACCATCAATTTTGTCTTCAGATGTCAAGGCTTTCCTTCTGCTGTCATGAATTAATAGCTGTCTTACATAATTTGTTTTACTAGTATGAGTAGGGCTGTTGCAACCTTCTGATTTCGGGATTGAGATCAGGCGAAAGTTTTTATAAAAAAATCCCATATAATTCATAAAATATATGTGTATTTTCTATGCAGAATAATTGAAAATTTTATTGGATGCAAAAACTCTTTTGAAGTTTATTTGTTTTATATAAATTAGTAGTTCGAGTTTACAAGATGTTCACTACAGAAGGTGAAGGACACGCAACCAAAGACACAGTATTCGTCTCAATTTTTGGCACAAAACAGCAAATAAATATGAATATATTGCGGATTATACTGAGTTTCAATGACACAAACATTTAAATTGTTTAAATGACAAGAATAAAGTTGATACATTAGAAAAATGAACAATTACCTGTCAACAGTGACATGTACAATGTACAATGCGGGTGTTTATTCAATAAACGTTTGGTGTCATATTTACACGTATACGCCAAAAAGCCAAATCTAAAATGACGGGCATCTTAGCTAAACATAAGCATTTAGCTATGGTAGATAAAGCACAAAAATGGAGCAGAAAAAAAAAAAGAAAAAGAGCAACGGAGAAGTGTTTATTCCAATGTGTACAGTTGAAAACAAATAAGGCGAGAAACAATAAGAGCTAAAGCAAGGAATAAGGGCGATATTTAAAGACAGTTTGACCTTGTAGTCCTATTCATTCCATAATGAATAGAAAATAGTTATGAATAAACGCATATATATTTGCATCTGTGAATTATCGAAAGTAGTGCATTCGTTTTAGTGATAGTGAAAATTTTGCTTAAGTGTATGTGTATATGTGATTATGATTTTTAACGTAAATTTAACAATGCGACTGTCGTATTGCTACAAAGCCTACAATGTCCGCAGTGTGGCAATTTACACTTATGTCGTATACATGTAGCATGATATGCCGCCCAGTCACATTATCCTGACACAGTTCCTACCAGTACTAACACTAATCTCTTAATACTGAGCGCCTAGCGAGGCAGCTGTTAGTACCATTTTGTAAGTCTTTGGTATGACTCGGCTAGGTTTCTAACCAACGACCTCCTGCTTCCGAGGAAGACGTTCTAATCACTAAGCTACCGGAACAGTCGGCGTTTATTTAAATGCTTAGACATTTCAATACACTTATAAACAACATTGGACGTACAAAAGTTTATTGTATATGAAACCGTTGTGTCACCAAACAGAAATATATTTAAAGTTTTATTACCATTCCTGCCTCGTAAGGCGCTCAGCATTAAGAGGTTACTGTTAGGACTGGTCGACCTTGTGTAGGGATAATGTAATCGGGTTGGGACATCATACGACATGTCTGCGGCATGATGCCCCAGTGCTAGACATCACTATAAACTGCCACACTGCAGACATCGTAGCGATATGACTGAAAAGATTTTTAAAACTACGTTAAAAATCTGAAGCACATCACATCACATCACCATATGGTTAAGGGGATGGTAACAGTTCTATATTTGTATTCTTGGTAACAATTACGTGTCCGCATATAAATTGAGGCGATTCATTTGTATTCTTTTCATAAAAAAATATATATACGTTGCTTACGTCAACTGCAATATATTGTAATTAATGCATGATTAACTCAATATTTCCGTATATCCGTATAAAAAGTGTATGGAATTTAGAGCGTCGATATTATTTAACATGTTTTTGAAGATGTTCCTAGAATCGCTTTCGCGAGTGTTGATAGATAATGTGTTCCGAATGGTCGAGATAAGACATAATAAAGTCTTATTCTAGCTTGTACTGATAGTGAATTGTTTACATCACGTACGTTATATCGAGTAATATTACTAGTTCCAGGTGAGATGTATGGATAGGGTAGGGGCTTGAACTAATTTTTTTTTCTTCATAAAAGTGTAACTTTGTGTTTTCGTCACCTGAATTCCAGATTTTGCCCCATATTTTTTATTTTTTGATTTAAACCTTCAACGGGTACTAATGTTCGATAGATAAAAAATTTCTGCGTAGATATGATTCTGTCTGCCACATTTAGTATTGTCTCAAATCCAAATTTCTCCCAAACCACATTACCATATTCCAGAAATGGTCGTATAAAATATTTATAATTTCTAAAAATTTAACGTCAAGTAAAATTTTTATTGTGAACATGTTATGTATTCTTGCCCTGCCTTTTCTTTATATGGCCTATTCGTTTGTTTCCATGAGCAATTGTTTGATAGAAATACGCCAATATGCCGTGAGCTAAAGCCTTTAGTTATATGGATAAGAAAAAACGTATAGTGGCGATTGGAAGGGTTTATTAAACACATAGATATCTTCATTTACATCCTTTACCGCCAATAATAAATATCAGCGACACCAACATTAAATTCGCACAGTCGATACGAAACCTAGGTGTTACTCTGGACAGTTCTCTCACATTGCACAAACATGTCACGAACATATGCAAAGCTGTATATCTTGAACTGAGCCGCATCAGCTCCATTCGCAAATATCTGTCAGTGGATGCCATTAAAACACTTGTGTGTTAATTAGTACTTTCAAGTCTGTACCATAACTCATTTCTGCCTGGTTCGTCTTAATACCTACTCCAGACACTTCAAAAAGGTCAAAACACAGCTGTTCAGATCATCCTTAGAGTACCACGATCTGATCACACTTCATCGCCGCTATGTACCCTACACTGGCCATCCATTCAATTCAGAATCAAAATCACGTTGTTCTCTGTACTACGTTTTACTGACGGACTCCAGTCTAACATACCCATCTGGCCTCACCAATGTGTATATAACAGCAAGATAATTACGCTTCTCTTCGGACAATCGTATACTCATCATTCCCACTATGCATACCAGTGCAGAACAAACTTGAAAGAATTGCCAATTGAAAGTAGACATAAAGACACAGTGATCCCATTCCAATGTGCTCGTAAAACTGACCTTTTTTGACTGCAAGAACAAAATTAAAGACCTAATAAAGTTTCTTACCTTAAATATTTTCAGCATTTTTTAAAAATATCTTTTTATGTTTTCTAATTTTTTGGTGTTTGTTTTGTTTTTTTTTTTTTTTTGTAGTCGTATCATTCTATATGTTGTAAAGCGCTTAGAGCTCCTAAAGATTAGGCGCTATATACAATGTCCTCATTATTATTATTACTTTTTATGGATATTGTCTCTAATTCTATTTTACAAGGAATAAAAGATGCAGTCTAATTATTTGCTAATTAAGAGTTTTTTCTTCTCTCCACGTTTGAGATGAGGACAGGATTATTTACCACAAGAAAGAGTCTTGTACCATCAGCAAATAAACTTCGCGCAAGAGTACATTACATAATGTATCGTGATGAATATAAGAAGGTAAAACGTCTAAAACAAATCATTATGCAAAAAGTAAGGTGTCTAAACGGATCATTATGCATCTAAAAAGTAACGGGTCTAAACGGATCATTATCTATAACAAATGGTAAATGGTATAAAACGGTCAGTATGTGAATATAAAAAAATAAGTGGTCTAAACAGATCAGTATGCGAGAATAAAAAGTAACGTGTCTAAACGGATTATTATGTATATAAAATGTAAGGTGTCAAAACGAATCATTATGTACATGAAATGTAAGGTGTCAGAAAACGGATCATTATGCATATAAAATGTAAAGTGTCAAAACGGATCATTATGCATATAAAATGTAAAGTGTCAAAACGGATCATTATGCATATAAAATGTAAAGTGTCAAAACGAATCATTATGTACATGAAATGTAAGGTGTCAGAAAACGGATCATTATGCATATAAAATGTAAGGTGTCAAAACGAATCATTATGTACATGAAATGTAAGGTGTCAGAAAACGGATCATTATGCATATAAAATGTAAGGTGTCAAAACGAATCATTATGTATATAAAATGTAAGGTGTCAAAACGAATCATTATGTATATAAAATGTAAGGTGTCATGTTACGTGCTTAGGCTCTAATAAGCAGCAACACAGAAAGAGTGAAAACTAACAAGCTTGTAAAATTTAACTATGAATTTATTAAGTACAATTATTTTCATAAAATAAATAAACTTACGGTTTTAGAGAATCAAATCCAACATTAATCCAATATAGAATTCACAAAAAAATCCACTAATGCAATTGCAAGAGTCCTGATAAATAAATGTTCTAATAGTTCCAGGTTCGAATCTTGACGATGTAATCCAAAATGGCTGATGATGTTACGTAATGCAGTTCTAGTTTTATAATCATCCAAATGAAATTATGAGCACCTGTTTTCTCCTCCAAATAAATAAATAATTCCTCTTGCTTCAACGAATTGACACAATTTACAATATAACTCAAAACACAACTATTAACTTAAAAGCCCAGATTCTACTGAATATTCTCTCACAGTACAATAATTTAAATACCCGTCTTTTACGTAAACAAGAGATCACGTGATTTTTTGGAAATTCATAGAAGGTCCAAGAAAGAGGCTACCTTCACTAAGTCACATACTTACAAAATAATCTAGAAGATGTCTTTGGATTTTAGCCAATCGTTTTAGAAGCTTGTTGACACTTTCTGAAGCAAAGTCAGAAATTAGGTTAACAAGCCAAGGTCAAAACATGTTTACAGAAAAAGTTAGGTCAGTCTAAATTTTCCAGAATAATCTCCCAATTAATGAACTTAAAAACCTAAAATGACAAATTTGGATCTGACATTTAATAAAAATTTTCTTTTAAATCAGATAGACGTAACAGTCAGAAAACGGATTATTATGCATATAAAAGGTAAAGTGTCAAAACAGATCATTATGCACATAAACATTAATATTTCAAAACAGATCATTAAGTGAGTATAAAAAGTAAATGTTCTAGAACGGATCATTGTGAGAGTTACTTGAAACTATCCCAATCGATAACAATGGATGATTTATAACGTAGACGAGTATAGTCGCGCTTGCTTTATACATGTATATATTTCAGAAACAATAAACTATTTATTTTTTTGCTGTAGTTGAAATATCCCATTAGTAGGGCACTGATATTGAATATCATTATTTAGGAAATAATATCCAACGTCACCGATACTTACAGTTTCATTGTTCTTGACCTTTAATAGATCTAGCAATGTTAAATAGTAATCAGTTTCTTGACCTTTAATAGATATAGCAATGTTAAATAGTAATCAGTTTCTTGACCTTTAATAGACTTAGCAATGTTACATAGTAATCAGTTTCTTGACCTTTAATTGATCTAGCAATGTTAAATAGTAATCAGTTTCTTGACCTTTAATAAATCTAGCAATGTTAAATAGTAATCAGTTTCTTGACCTTTAATAGATCTAGCAATGTTAAATAGTAATCAGTTTCTTGACCTTTAATAGATCTAGCAATGTTACATAGTAATCAGTTTCTTGACCTTTAATAGATCTAGCAATGTTAAATAGTAATCAGTTTCTTGACCTTTAATAAATCTAGCAATGTTAAATAGTAATCAGTAAAAAGAATGGACTGACTAATGCATATAAAAAGGAACAAGCAGCACATAGTGATTTCATTTTCTTACATGAGAGTGGAATTGAAATCTACGCTTTGTTTGCATTCGGAGGTCAACAAGAAAAGCTAAGTAGAATTCCCGTTACATAAATAATATTTAAATCCGAATGCACTCTAAATCATTATGTTCATTAACCTTTGGAAATGAGGCAAGTCTTTTGCGTACATTATGACATCACCATTACTGTCGCCTCCACAACACTTTTCTAAGTGGATTGTTTTAGAAGTGAATGTAACACACAACTGACGAAATTAACTGATAGTCACTACTTTCATTGAAAGCCAGCATACCAAAACTCAAACAGTTCTGTGTATAAAGTATCTGATTTGCACACACACATTTGAATTTGGTAATGCACAGTGGAAAACTGATGTGCATAATGAAGTAGAGAAAAATATTATTATTATTATTATTATTATTATTATTATTATTATTATTATTATTTTTTAGTATTGTTATAACCTAAATAAGATGTGTTTACTTGGGAACATCTAAAGGTACCTTTCAAGTTGGTCTAATGTAAAATCAACAAGAACTTGTGTACTCATTTTAATCAATATAGATCTAGTGCTATCATCATATCTTTCGATTACCACCATAATAAAAACATGAAGCACTTACAAAATGTTGAAATTAAGACGACGGAACATGTTGGTAACATGAATGATTGTACCAAATATCGTTTAATTTTGATACGTCAACAAAGAACAAACTAGTTGCAAAATGAAAACGTGTTCTACAGCAGCTACATTACATAAATATTCCTGTTCTGGGCATCGATGATAGCACATATCCACACGATTTTGCTCCCAATGGAAAAACAAATCCAACAGTATTGATTAAAGCAAACAGCTGCGAAAGCAAAATATGCAAACAAATATGACGAAGAATGAGCAAATACTTCTAGAGCATGCCTTTTATTGAAGATTCCTCAGATATGGTTTATCATTTATCACTGAATTGCAGTGTGTGTGTGAATAGTTTTAAATATCTGTCATTGGTGCTTACAATTTCGAGTTTTAAATGGATTGTGAAAGAGTTAAAAAATCAAAGTTACAAACAAAAGTCTGTGCCTGCAGTATGATATTATCAGGTAGGAAAAAAGAAGCAATCATAAACGAAGATGCAGTGTGCGATTTAGTTGCCAAACATTTTCGATAACATGTCTAGCGTATATATGCTAATGTACTGATATCAAGTGATATCTTGAGATTAGGAATTAGACTTTGGTAAAAGTTACGGTTACTAAAGACAGTATTTAACATGAATAACCTAGATATTGCAAGAGATGTAAGTTTTATATCACTGATTTTTACAATTTCTAACCAGTGTTCAAATTATATTATCTGCAAAAGTAATAATCAGCAATTAATACATCGGAAGAAACTATGACTATATAGATTAATACAAAACTTAAATGTCCAAGTATTGTGGGTTGAGAAACATAATAATATCCATCGAGTTTAAATCTGAAAGGCACATCTGCAATATTGAAATATTCAAATTAAAGCAAATAACGGTGCATGGAAACATTTAAAAAGGCATGTAGTTAGAACGAACCCAGGCTTACAAATGTCATAATTCAACAAAGAACATGAACAAAAGAAATACATAATGAAGATTTTGATGACCGACAGACCCGGTGTAGAACTATGTATTTTACGGTTATATTATGACTGAAGTGTGATTATCGTAAATGTTTAGAACAATATGCATACTAACGTTGTAACAGCGTTGACTTAGAAGAAAATTGTGATTTGGTGTATAGGTGAGTACAATTAAGTGTAAATTGGATACAAATTCGCGACTTTATCATCGTTCCATGAATGACACCACTTTATAAATATTAAAATATTTTCATTTCAAGTAGCACATACTCTAAAGGTTTATATACAACGATGTCCACCTCTTACTCTTCGGTGTTTTGCTTTTCAAAACCGCTTATTTAGCTTGCGGACTGGCTTTTATGGCCAAATCTGTTAGAAAGTAAGAACTTACGTTTCTAAACAGACGTTACATTCAATATGATTGATTGATTAATTCAATTTTAACGGCGCACCAGCACTTTTAGTCTATTTAGCGCCATACAATAGGTTGTATTTATACATGTTTTAAAATACGAAAGGTTTAATATCGACCAGCGATATAAAAACCAAAATAGTTAAATATAAAATGGTAAGATGTTGGTAACATTAAAATATGAAGCTTTCCAATCAACGGGAGATGTAAGTGGTGTATGATGATGATAAGATGTTGAAAATAAGGGGCGGTATTAGCATTAGATAAAAATGCTCTAGGGAAAGGCATACAAGTTATAGTTTAAAATAAAGATTTACTTCCTTCAGGAAGTCTAAAATACAAGTCGTTACGTTCAATAAAAGTAACTCTATAAATTATATTCGAAGAAAATTTGGAAGGGACACGATTCATCATCTGATAATTTTCTTCATGTTCTGGAAATAAATTTATTAAGTATTAAAATGTCCATATTGTTGTGCTTTAACCAAATATAATATATCTTTTACGAAAGGTGACTATATATAACAGTGATGCTTAGAAATGTCATGTGTAAGATACACATTTCAACGTGTGTCTTGATCAATCATGTTAAAAATTAGAATTGAATAATTACAAAACCGACATGCGGTATATATAAAATTAGAAAGAAATTTATAATATACACTATTTCTTGTTATGGAGTGATATAGGCCGCGTTATGAAAGTATTTAGCATTCACGGCTTTCTACAGTTGTGTTAGATTTCTGTATGATGCAACAATGTATTGCACTAATTTCTGAACATTATCCTGCGGTAGTAGTGTTCAACGTGACATACTATGAGCAAATTAACCATGTGAGTATAAAAAAAGCAATAAACATGTACCGTAATATAATACTGGGTGCAAAATTGGATGTAAAAATATATAAATAATTTCGTTGGGAATGAAAGAAAAACAAGTGTCAGTCGGATGTAAAGACGCGAGGAACATGTTCCAATCTTAAAGTACAAAATGTTCAACCAGTCAAATAGCAATCTGAAGCATATATAGAGACCAGGTTGTAATAAAACAAAAATTTGTTTTGGATAAGATAAGATGAAAATTAGGTTATACACGTTGAACCCATGTTGGCCGATCCCGAGACCCAAACACATTCGGAAATATTTGCAGTGTCAGTGATATGTAAAGGCTAACGCCTCAGTCGACTCGGTCACCCGAAGCTGTATTAATTCATTACAAAATGCAAAATCGTGAATCGATCAACAGTAACATACTGTTACATCCCCAAAGAAATATACAGACGATCCAATGGTGTTCACTTTTATAATTTTAAGTATATCTCTGATGATGAGACACCAGAAATGTATGTGAAAGAAAATCGAATCTATGCAGATAGATGTCATGTCAATGGATGATATGCACGATTCGGTGATCTTACATTTTGTAAATGGGGATAGACTAACTTGCCGACAATTATTCAGAGGAGATTTGACGCAGAAAATGCGTGGCTAGTTCCAAACGGAGATTTAATTATCATTATGCCAGTTTTAATATCTGAAGCTAGCAAACAACTTTAAAATCACATGATAACCTATTGACGAAACTGGCAAATCTTTAAATAACTCTTTTACCAGCCTTGTTGTAAGTTGAAACTAGTACAAAATACTTAGTAGTCTTGAGTTTCGATTTTTACAGCTAACCGATTTATCGCTTGTGTTAGAGTCTCAGGCTCTGTTGCGTGGGTATGTGGGAAAGCATCACAGTATCTTCCGTGGATCTGTGCATCTCTTCGGGTCTCCCTCTCCATTAGAGAGACTGGCCGCCATGTATAAAATGTCTTGTACTGAAACTGACGTTAATCCAAATGTTGCAACATCATAATATTTATAATCTTTCTATTTAATTTTCATACTGATAACATCCGGAAAGGATTATGTTATTTGTACTGAATGTTCCGATAGTTAGGAACCGATTACCCAGATGTAACGGAATGAAGTCACGACATGATTTCATCAAGCGGCCACAGGAAACAAAGATATCCAGGTCGCTGTGTTCCATCTTATGTTTCACTCTGGGCAATCGTCAATGCGTTTACCTCATATTCTAAGCTGGGGAATTTAGACATTTTCAGGACTTAATTGTCAGTGTCATCATTGTGGATTTATGGGGTTCCATCGATCCTGAGACAGTTGAGGCATTTGTCACCTTATCCACGCTTAGCTTTATTTAAGGAATACTATCTGACTGGCCTAGGGTCGCGCAGTTAAATATTTCCCAGTTAGTAAGGGAATACTAATGTAATTTCTATGGCATGACGGGCTGGCGGTACGGAAATCGGATGATAATGAAGATAAACCATGCAAAGATGCGGTTAATGGACTTTTGGGCAAGTTGTCTCATCTGGGTAGCCAATTGATTAGAGCAAAGGTTATTAAATATAGCAGACACGTCTATCTTTCTATTTTACAACTCAAGTTGTATGGAAGTCTTTGGAAATTTGGGGAAAACATATGACTTCCAGCGTGACTCGCGCCAGGGTTTTGACACCGCTCGGTCAAGTGGATACCCTTGTGCGTGTAACAAGAAAATTTTGAGTTTAGCATTTTCCGATTCCAGTTGTACACTTTTGAACATAGGATCGTAGTGACATCATCTACTATATATTATATCATGTTCTGTGTGCAGTAGTTTGGAGATTATGAAACTACTTCAATATGTTTAAGCAGAATGATAAATCTGAAAAGAATGCTTACCATAAGTCTTAGATATCACGAATTTATACTCCCTGATTTTGAGTGTAACAATATTTTAATCTCCTAATTGCATGTCTTAGAAATCTTTCATCACAAACACTGTCCCCAAATGTGTCGTACAATGGTTCAAGCATTGAATTTAAAAGCACTGCTGTTGTTAGATATTCAGGTTACATTAAGGTTGTTATCTGGTTATACGCTATAAACGCTACAAACACTTTGATCATTCGTCGTTCCGAACGACAGAGTTTACATGCAAACTGTTTGTAAGCCAATAACAATAACTTCTTTCGGTAAGATGTTAAATCATAATATGATACAGTATTCATCATGCTATAGTGTGTGCAATTCATATTTTTGATATTACCATACGTTGAAGCATCACTTTAAGTGATTCTGATTGGCACAAATAAGAACATGAAATTATTGTGCAGGACCATCGTTACTGATTGGCTGGGATCATGGGAAAACGTTTTTAACCCCGCCATCTGGAAGGTTTCATTTTGAGTGCACATTTTCGGCAATCATTCAATCAACAAAATTGAGGAATATTATCTAGGCTATCGGAATATGGAAATGTTACCTCCACACGTGTTTGCTATGTTATGTAAAAAATATCAAAATACGAAAAATGGCGTAAAACTACAAGACAAGAACAACAATAAGAAAAAAACCTGAGGATATTGTTTATTTTATGGCGGAATGAATGAGGGAGAGTTAATTGATGTAGAATAGATATAGTATCGAGTACTGAGAAAGTTATGAATATCTTATATTTGAGTGTTTCGTTGTGGAAGAGGTTTGCTACCAGGGAATAAGCTACTTGTGTTCAACAAAAACACCATGTAAAGAAAAGAAAATGTTTAGTGTTCAATCTACTGGCTTTTATTTAGAGTGCAAACAGGTGTGATTAAACTAGTTCTAAAAATGCTATTCGTACTTAGCGTCCAGTTATGTAATTCAAATGCAGTGATTTTCTACAGTGTATCACATACCGTTATTTTATACGTTGTGTCCATGTTAGTGCCGAGTATAAACAAAATAGTTTTGGTGAATCCAGATTTTTGACTAACACACTGGATAAAGAACATTTTTGTTAATAGAAACAATGCAGTAGCTGTAGAAGGAACCCAGTTAGTTTGAGGATGCCTTGAATATCATAAAGTTGAAAATTCATAAAGGAAAATATTTTTATGACTAAACAGACAATATGTATTGAAAGGTATTTACTTTCCTGCGCATAAATGAAATAAGTAAAGAAAGCAATTTTACTGTGCATATTTGAATTATGCAATCCTGAAAAGCAGTGTATACGTTCTCAGATGTGGGAAGAATAAAGTTTAGACTAGATTTTTATAATACAAATGCATCTGCTATATACCTGAATTGCTTACATTCTTATATAGCTGTAATTTGATTAAACATTTCACATTGATACTCCTTCCCCCACCCCACGACAAAGTGATCGAAAAGTTGTTTCTTTGATGTGTTTAATTTACCCCTGGAATACTACTAGAATATAAGCAGGACTCATGCGGAGTGTTGGTTCTTTTAAAGTGATTGGACCATTTCCGGTAATATTCCTTACTTTCTGCTGAATCTATATTGACAAAAATTGTGAAGATAGCACAGAGAGGTGGCATATATAGGGGCTACTAGTCTAGACAATACAAATATACATTGTGTTTGGCAGTCAGAGCATCAAATTCTACGTTTTACTCCCTTCCTACGTTGTTAAAAGCATATAATAAGTGGAACTCGACATAACAAAACGAATGTCTGACACTCCGTTTGATTTGATTATAGTCTACATCGTCTTGGTAAAACAACTAATAAATATATTCTGTTTTTGGTCCAGAAAGATTACAAAACTTTCATATCTCATCTACGTATCATACAACTTGGATAATTTCTCAAGATCCGAATATTTAGATAATACATATATCTCTTTAAAAATTTTTTTACGGCATCTTAATTCCGAAAAAGGAACCTGGATTGAGAGTTTATCCCAGAATTGTGCCATTTTTAATATTTAAAGGTAAATATTTAAACATACACCAGAATTAATGAATCTGGCCATCGCAGTGTAAAAAATGAGTTGAATGAGTATGGCAATTTAGTCTGTTCCTATTATCTGTTAGTTACGTCATCAGATTACACACCACTTAAAATACTGCCTTGTAAGGTAAATTTTACTGTGCAGTAAATCATGCCTGGGCGAATTAAAGTCAACTTCGCAAAACATGTGTTTTCGTGTCGTTAAATATACAGACAACATAG
This sequence comes from Unio delphinus, assembly GCA_029339505.1. Classification (NCBI taxonomy): domain Eukaryota; kingdom Metazoa; phylum Mollusca; class Bivalvia; order Unionida; family Unionidae; genus Unio; species Unio delphinus. The sequence goes on from JAQISU010000054.1 coordinate 11,708,224, forward strand.
GCGTAACCTTTTTTGTTACATTATAAATTCAACATTTCACTAACTGCGCGAATCAGCTGTTATTGCGTCCTGTTTTAGTCGTCAAGAAGAAAAGAAATGTTTTTCTTAGTCTGTTTTGAAAAATTGCTAGCTAGCATTTAAAGCCCAAATAGAAAATAAACTGTTTTTGATCTGAAGACTTTAGCTCTTGAATAGAAAGAAGACACAGTAAATTTATGTAATTTCACTGTTTCCGAAAAGCTCTCTTGTACTAGAAATTCCATTTGTTTTATTCACATGCTACAGTTTTCAAACATGTCTTCATAACTTTTGATAATATATCCCCGTTGTGTCTAAGTACTGGTTTAGGAAAACTAGGACATTCTTTGTACATCTAAGTAAGAAACTTACTGTTTTGATGTCGTTAAGTGATCAATCATGATTACAGAGATAACCGGCATCTATCATGTGTTTTTACTGGGTCACCCGCATGCAAAATCAGATAAAAACATTAATTAGAAGGTCTCAGTTTAGTGCGTTCCCTAACTCAACGTGTGGCACGGAATACAATCAATAGCGGGCCATGTATTGCTGGCTTCCGATACAGACCTAACAAATTGATACATTTTAAGATTGAATGCGAATTTAAGTCCTCTAAAGTGAAGAAAAGCCATACGTTAGGGATGAATTTAAAGGAATATGACACTCACTGATCATGAAGTCATTCAGCATCAACTTCGATTGAATAATGTCGTCTGGAATGCTATTTGAAATAACTTTTGACTAGAAAAGCTAAAGGAAACACTTGAATAAATATGGACAAATAATCAATTTATATGAAGCAGTTGGAATTTTAATTAGTGCTTCCGCACAAGTGTAAAAATAAATTAACTTTCTTTAAATGGAAAGGTTTATTTCTGAAAATACTGCGACATAACATTAAATTAGGAACATATTTCATGAAAATGTTGAAATATTGGGATTATAGAAAATATTTGTGACTCTTGATTTACTTTAATACATATTTTGTAGCGGCTGATCGATATATAGATTAATTTTTACATTAACTGTACAGGGATGATATGAATTTTCAGTCGTCGCTTTGCTTGAATGAACTTGGAATCAGGATAATTTACTATCAATGCAAAATTTATTTTTGTAATTGTCTAATAGTGGGTGTGTATAATTAGAACAAGATAATTTACATCGATCTAAACCCTCGACTATATATATTTTGGACACTTTTTGACGCCTTTTGGTTGATTATATATTGTAATTGTATCGTCTCTCTCAACGCTTTGTACAAATAATTTCGCCTTGCTAGCATTCTGAGCATTTTGCAAATGTCTACAAAATAACGGAAATTAAAATCTTGGTCCAAGCAAGGAGTGTATATATCTAATCTACCCTTTTATTTATAAATGCACGTTCTACTTCAAGTAGTTCTCCGAGGTGCAAATTTCTAAAGGTATATATTAAGAGAATGTAGTGACACAACATCTATTGGAACGAAAATACTGAATAGGCATTAAAACAGTTGAGGGTAACACAGTGCAGACGGAGATAGCTCCCACGTTGCATGTTCAGTGACATCATTCTTGGAGCGTGTATTGTGTACGAGAGAGAGAGAGAGAGAGAGAGAGAGAGAGAGAGAGAGAGAGAGAGAGAGAGAGAGAATAGTCTCGCATAACAGATTCTCTGCGGCTTAAATCAATTTTGGCTTTGAAACAGCTAGACAAGTTTTCTCTAAATTTTCCACAGTTTCCCGGAGCATCATACGAGTTCATTCCTCAGTTTTGAGAATGTACTTTTGGTAGAGTTCAGAATAATGCGGGCCTCTTGTCGATCGATTGATATGAAGTTAACCCAGTATGATACAAATATTGTACTCCCATGATATAAATGGAAGTCTAATCAAAATCTCTTGCGTGAGCAAAAGTTGGTAACGTAGGAAAAAAAAACACTTTATTTTGTAAAGAGAAGTTTTGTTCCTTTGAAAGCTGTAAATCAGAGCAGAACCGTAACACTCAGACGAACATATTGATCAAGTTTCTCTCTCTTTTCTCATATGGTACGTATCTATCCTGGCACAGTCCAATGCACCGACTGGAACGTCAGAAATTTTTCTCTCTGTTAGTTGCACATATAGATTATGCTAGAATTTTAGAAAAAATATTTGGCATGGAACGGTATTCTTTTATACTTCAAGAAGTGTTTACCTTAATACAGTGCAAGCAAATGGTGTGTTAATTGGATGATTAACATCGGTACCTTGCTGGTCTATAAACATCTCGCATTGGTCTGTAGGCAGATTTCTTTCTTACCATGTTGATTGTTACGAACCAACGATTGTTCTTGAATTACTAATTGAAGAATGATCAGTCCATTAGTTCTGATACACTCTAAATGTATTTCATACAAGTAAAAGAAAATAAGGACCGAACTGAATTGAACAACACATTTATATATATATATATATATATATATATATATATATATATATATATATGTGTGTGTGTGTGTGTGTGTGTGTGTGTCAAATATAAACAAATATAACATATTTTGTTGCTTTACAGCAAAATGTTCACGCGAACGTTTTTACATTCTTAAATACGATTCGAGCCGTTACATTCAAAGAAACGAACGTTTGATAATGCTTAGTGTCGTCGCTAAAAATGTGAACTCCAAGTTCCAGACCGACGAAGCTGAGTTTGTGCCATTGATGAATAGTTCACTCCTATTAAACACATAACAGAAAACGTAGGAAGAGAAAAAGAAAACTAATACACTCATCCAGTATTTTGTCAAAACCTTTTTGTAAGTTCCTTTAGATATTGTTAAGTTATATATGGTTGAACGAAACATAATTTTACTATGATTTGGAAAGAAAGGAATTTAAGAATTCATTACGTCAATGTCACTCGTGATTAACGCGCGACTACGTGAGAACTTGTATCATCAGATTTGCATTTTAAATTGTTCTTGTTGATCAGAATCTGTTCATTACCTGTGATTTCAGGTGGACAGACCGGACTCCTGCTCTTCCCACGCTCAATGCTCACATATGTGTTTACTCTTTTTGAATGTGAGAACCGCGGTAAGTCAATTAAATACGCGTCGGGATCGTAATCCATGGTTTTATAACTGTCCAGATTAACACTGGATGGCTGCTTCTAAATTTCCATGGGAAAAGCCCCCATTTCCCTGACATGATCTAGACAACAATGTGTTGAAACTGTATTTATAAAACAGCCTACCAGCCAAATATTCGCATACAAGTGTACATAATACATGTAAATACGGAAAGGAATTTTAGTTTAAATTACAAAAAAAGGTGGTATCACATTTGCATACCAATACATTTTTAATGGACCCGTGGTCCAAATCGTTATAAATACCATACGACGCCTACGTTCAGTAACCAGGGATAGCAATCATATGCATCAAACGTATGTTTATATGTGACATCAGGAACATAAATAACTCTACACATTGCGTATTTATATAAAGCTTGCAACTGATGATAGAAATGGTACGCGTTTGTTGTGAACAAGATCCATACATGTCGAAACAAAATACCTTGTGCATATAGGTTTGTGCGAGTAACTAAAGTCCATTAGTAAATGACGGGAATAAGTTTGTTAGAGCATTGTGTAGCATGAAAACTGTATAAATTACATATCCATGGTGATACACTGTAATGATGGAGATATTTCTGTACCAGTGTGTAACAATACCGGACGATAACCAGTGCAGTATAAACATAGATTTATAGACTCTCACTCTTGTATGTGGACAAGACAGGGAAATTTAACTCGAGGAAGTATGATTTGTGACAGTGGCCTAGCTTAAGAATGGGTGTTAAGTTTGCTTGCCTAGCCTTTGCAAGTTATAAGAAATGTTTTTGTTCTTCCTCACATCCCAAGCAAAAAACGAGGGCTGAAGTTATAAGAGTGTGTTATGAATACTGATTCAATTTAATACCAATTGAACACTGACTGAAAATGTCTGCACTTTAAGATACACATCTGGTATAGTACGTTTACTTCAGGGGATGTTTGAGTACCTAGTGTGATTGTCTTCCAAGCATTTTTAATGAGACTGTACACATAAAGTATTCCGCTAATTGCAAAGAAGTGGTATTGATCTTAGCATTTTAACTGATGCATGGGCTGGGCTAGCAATGACATCATCCATTTTATTGCTCGGGATTGTTGGCATTTTGCAAACGTTCGCGCACAATGACAATTTTAATTGACTGGTCCTTAGAAAGTGTTAAAAGTACAAAACTTAAAATGTAAGTTAATTTTATATTGACTTGAATGACCGAGGACCACATCTTGATTTTGCTTCCAGAGGATGCTGAAATAAATCTGTATTCCTCAAAATGCTTCATCTGTCTGTAGTTATTTCTTAAATGGTATCCCCATGCGATTCGTTCATAAAAGAATAGTCCGTACCTAAGCATATCAAGCTATGGGATTCCAATAGTCTACTCATGTCATTAAAGTGGGATCAAGAGTGGTTCGAATTATTTAATCATCTCTAGCACTTGCATTAAACCAGGACTTTATTGTGGACAACTTTACATATTTCAATGTGTAGGTTTTACATGCCAGCCTATGCTTGTATGTAAATTCTGCACAAAGGAAATAACTATAGAACACCAGAGGACTGTAAGAACATGAAGGAAACATGACAGGAAACGTTAATATATTTGCAAGGTCTGTGAATTTGGTTAGTTTTATTGGTTTAACACAAATCAAACTAAAACACCACTTTTCTGAACATTCTGCGACAGAAGAACATATTTGCAAACTGTGAGATAACTAATTTCATTTCAACTGCAATGTTAGGAGGTACGTACGTTGTGGCGCAACCTTTTGCATGTAATGCAGTCTTAAAAATTCGTGAATAACAACAGGCGTCCATGTGTGTCGAATGCAGAATCTGCAAACATGTTTTCAGTACCAAATAGTATCGACAGGAAAACATGCACAGACAACATCCCAAATCTTTAAAGTCGAAGCAACTACGCAAGAATATCATCAGTATGTCGCGATTATAGGAATATGCATACTTCTGCCCAGAATGAGAAAATACATTGCAAATCTGAGCTGGATTCAGCACTGCATATACAAACGCTGGACTTATTTTGGATTTGGCGGGGTCCCGTAGATTATGGCATTTGGAAATAAACTGTTAAATAATTGTTATACAATATTGAACTTATAATGTTCTTCAGTCGTTTGAAATTGCTTTCTGTCATACACGTTATTTAAAAATTACTAACGCGCGGGGCTCCTGTGAGCACAGGGGCTACATAAGGCCAAATCTGTCCTATTGGTCTAAGGTCGACCCTGGCTGGATCTTCTCTACAAATTATTACTTTACCGATGACGGAGATGTTCAATCATCAGTAAATAACTAAATAATTGCAGTTCACCTTTTATGGCTGTTACGATCATCTCTTTTCTTAAAACATCTTTAATCAGAATGATGACTATGATCTTTCAGTTCATCATGGGAAATTGAATGATTAAGTAAGGCATGGTAGCTTAGTGCTACATTTTCATATACGAGCAATACGACAAACCCCCTCCCCCAATATAAATTTTGTGATATTTATTTTAGTATTTCCCATAAAGTTTCACCGGGGATAAAGTAATACGTGTCAGTGACAACTAACTAATGAATACAATTTATAAGTAATTAAGAGTGTAATATATTATGCCGGAGAATTTATGCCAGCTTACTTTATCTATCAAATTCAGGAACATCAAAGCATCGAATAAAAAAGCACCAAAATAAATGTTTAGTCTTCCATACCAATAAAAGTGATAATACACATCTAATGTAATGTTTAAAAGTGTGCAAACGATGATTAGTGTGTCACCACCTTTGTCAAGGTATTGAATAACTTCATAAATATTTCATTTATTATTTGAAATTAAATAATTGTTAATTCGGAATACATAATTATCTTAGAGTGTTAAGGCACGCACTCACATTCACATCGGTCTCTACTGTAAATATATATTGTGCACCGTGATGTCTATCATGGGTTTCCAAATACTATATTCTCTTTAATAATGTAATAAGTATTGCAGTGCCGTTTCCTTTGTAAATTCAAAAATTGCACAATATTCATAATTTAAAAAGATATCCCGTTTTCTTGTACATCGTTTTGAAAATAATGCAGTACGTATTATACTACCCATTGAGTGGATTTAGTGAAATAAATAATATGGTCACCAAAGCAATAAAACGACGAGAACACGAAACTTATTTTAACCAAAACTAGCCCATTAAATGTATTTGCATTTAATTATTTAAATGCAGTCTCTTAATAAGTCCTGTTGCAAAATGAAACAATATTTTCCAACGAAAGTTTACGATTAAATCTGGTCGATTTCGACAATTAATCAATACATAAGATAATTGATTGATTACAAGACTAAAATCAGAAGAATTTATAAAAGTGTAGCGCGAAACTTCTAATAATGTTCGCAGAACACGAATTCTTCATCTTTTCTCTATATTTAAATTCAACTAATTCCATAACCTAAAATATAAAACTGATATCTGACAGTCGGATATGGGTTTCAAATTACATCCCTGTCATATTCTTTGCAGGGCGGAAAATAACGAGAAACATCTGTACGTTTCCTTACCTTGAATGCTTATCTGTTTACACTTACATACAAACCGAAACTTTGGTTTTCCTACATATTGATTTTCGAAACGCTGATTGCAATGCTAGTCTCGTTAAACTGTCAGCACATAAACTGTATGCAAATCACCCAAAGGCAGTGCTGTTGATATAATTATATATTTTTGACAATTCGTCTTATATCCCCACTCTCTTTTTCATTATACTCTTTGACTGGTAAAATACACCTAATGAAGACATCATTCATTTAGTAAATAAGCCATTGGTAAGAGAGTAATTTTTCATAAGAACATTTACAAAAAAGCGTCTTTTGATAGTTGGTACAAATGTTCTTGACTGTACTTCAGAAGGATAGTTGTTTTAAGATAGTACATAATACATACCTCCTATATATGTAACTATGGGTTAAAATAAATGAAATTTGTTTTTAAATAATAATAATAATAATAATAATAATAATAATAATAATAATGACAATAATAACAAAAACAACGATTGAAGAGATGAGGAATTCCTTTATTATGAATAAATCCTTCTATTGCCTCTAACTATAAATGACTGCTGTTAAAAATCAATGCAAGGTCTTATTCACAATATTAAGTCATGTATCATTGCGATGGCATAACTGGAATTCAGTTCAAAATAAAAATACGAGAGCAGCGGCTGTTCATGTTAATCGTAAAATGTATAACTATTATATTCTACCAGCACCCGTGATACGTTGTGACAACAGGTTCGATGATCAATAATGAAGATTGGTTACAATAGGGGCCACATAAACTTTGTCTTACTTTGTACATGTCTATAAATTGTAAAAAACACGACAATAAAACTTTACTTATTCCTGCCAATGGAGATAATAAATTAAGTCTCTTTATATGCGTACTGGCGGTAGCTGATAAAAGACAAGATGAAAATATGCTGTCGTCTGCAGTGTCCTACTTTAACTAGGAATAGTCGGAACAGTTCGTAAGCCGTTTATGCAGCACGAGGCGACTCTAAACGTGTTTTTAATTATAACATTTGGAACACCTTGCTCTTAAAACAATCTGTATTATGACCGCTATGTAAAGCCTTTGCCATCTAGCAATTTACCGTCCAGTTTTGGATACTATACCGACGTCAACCATTTCGGAGAGCATCTATTTATGTTCTGAGTAGTAAAAACGGTTCGGACTACTTTTCGACATTTTGTACTTTATTTCCATGAAGTGCTAAGATCGGTCGAATATATGTCTGTATTGTAAATATAACTAAATATAATTCTTCGCAAAAATGTGCTTACATGCTTACAAATGCTTACTTACACTATTGTTGTCAAATTTTCAGTACCGGCATTGTATGGTTTTGCATGTTGTCATGCTCTTCAATTGCCATGGTAGTCCGCTATCCCATTATGCCAAAATGTGATCGATTTTGAAAAACAACCGAAAATAGTCCAAGTTTGGGCTTTAAGCTTATACTGTTCCAGCAGTGAAGTGCCGATAAATAAGCAAGAATATCAGAACAAAACTTGAAGAAAGCAAAAGAAAATTATTTTGGAAAAAGTGCATAGAAATCGAGAGCAGCCTGATAAAGAATAACAGCAAAAAGGCATTTAAAATTGTGAATGACCTCACCAGACAGCCAAGAATCAGTATCATTCAAGACGAAAATGGAAATTGCCGCACAGACGCAAATGACATCACAGAAAGATGGACTGAGTATTGTTAAAAAAAAACCTCTACAACCATCCGTCCACAGGAGACCCATAGATGCTTGAAGTTCCAAAATCCACAAATGATGATGATTTCCCCATTCTCAAGGAAGAGGTGGAGTCAGCAATAAGAGCACTGAAGAATGGGAAGGCAGCTGGAGTAGACAACATCCCAGCTGAACTTATGGCAGGGAATCAGTGATAGAGCTACTAACAAAGATCTGCAACAATATCTGGCAGACGGGGGGGGGGGGGGGGGAATGGCTATCACAGTGGGCCCAGTCACTGATTATAACACTCACACAAAAGGCAATCGCCAGCTGTGCCACAATTACAGAACTATCAGTTTGATCACCCATGCTAGTAAGGTGATGCTAAAGATCATCTTGAACAGACTGAACCCACAAGCAAACGAAATAATCTCTGAATAACAGGCAGGGTTCAAGAGTGGAAGAAGTACAACAGAACAAATATTCAATCTTGGGGTTCTGTGTGAAAAGTACTCACAACATCAACACGACATCTATTATGTGTTCATAGATTTCGAAAAACGCTTTTGACAGAGTGTGGCATGAGCCATTGTGGGCCACAATGAAGAAGTACAACATGAATCAAAAGTTGACCAATACCATCAAGTAGCCGTACGCCTAGGCTACCAGTGCAGTAATTGTTCAAGGTTCTGTGATTGACTATTTCAAGACAACAGTTGAAGTACGACATGGCGACAAGACAACAGACTATTGAGAGCACTAGTCATCTCAATCTTTCTGTATTCATGTGAGGCCTGGACACTGACAGGAGAATTACAACGAAGAATCCAGGCACTTGAAATGAGACGCTACAGAACCATTCTTAGCATCTATTAAATGGACCACATCACGAATGAAGAAGTGCGTAACACCATCAGGCACAATGTATGCCATTATTAAGAACTCCTCACCACTGTCAAAATGAGAAAGCTGAAATAGTATGGACATGTAACTAGAGCCAACAGTCTATCCATTACAGTACTGCAGGGCAGCCTCCAAGATGGCAGAAGGAGAGGTAGACAGCGAAAAAATTGAATTAACAACTTCACAGAATGGACCAGGAAAGTTTTGTGGAGACACAGGCATTGGCACATGATCGAGACAAGTGGAGGTAACTGGTCAGATGTTTAGCAGCACAGTGCATCGACGACCACACTAGGTCAAGAGACTGATGATGATGATGATGATGATGATGATGATGATGATGATTTTGCCGCTAAGAATAAATAATTTGAATTGATCAGTCGCTGTATTGAATGCAGTGTGTTGATGACTTCAGTTGGTTAACAATATTAAGAGGATCTATGTTGGGATTTGCACCGATACGAGGAAATGCCATTCAAGAGGTTACATGATTTGTTTCCTACGAGGCTTGGCCGAAAGGGTTGAAACATTATAAATCCGCGACTGGGATTTCTTTGTCTTGGTACAAACACAGCTTTTTTTACCTTGCTCCTTTGAAATTCAGTTAACAGATGCAGAACACAATATTATTCTTTAGGCATTGTTTTTGCTCTCGCTCTATATAAAGGTCATCATGTCTTGCACTTTTTATGAGAATCTAAATAATTATCTAACAAGAAATTTGCTATATATGCCGTTCTTAGAATAGGGTGCTACGTTAAGATTCTTACAGAAAAGCAACAAGAAAAGAGGGAAGATACGACGCTTTGTAAAATTTAACAAATTATTTCTAGCAAAGCAAAGTAAAAATGAGAAAAGAACGGTTTTACGAATTAAATAAAATGTAGTCCAATAATAGTCCAAGAATTAAAAAAATAGAAGTATTAGTACTTTTTTTAAAATGAAACTTGAGTTCAAATCCCAATGAATCTCAAAATGAAAGGCGATGACGTATACTCTGGTCAGCGTCATACTGACGTGCCAACCGAATTTCGTTGAAATACAGAACAAATATTCGTGTTTGAATTCTTTCTAAAATTCGATAAATGTCATTGTCCAGGACTTAATTCCGATTACAAATATTTCCAGTCGAAAATAGTTATTTTTTTAGAATTAAATAATTTGAAGAACAATTAAAACTTCAATGCAAACTGGTCCCAACAAAACCCCTTATGTGTCAATGGTTTAGAGCCCGACTGCCCAAAGTCTCTATATAAACAGTTATACACTAATGTAAGACGCAAAACGTTCCCGTATGAGGTCACACGATCATGTTTCTAGAACAAGATATAAGCTTTTTACATGACTAACATCACACAATCACAGTATGGCCTTGACTAAAACCAACGATGTTGATTCTAGAAAAGAATTATTTTAAAAAAAATGTTTACTTCAACTCGCTCTGATTGACCTAATTTTCTGGAAAATGTCAAATCCAGTAAATAAAATTATATTACAATAGCATGTAATTTAAAAACTAACAAACAATTAAATTAAATCAAATATATATATATATATATATATATATATATATATATATATATATATATATATATATATATATATATATATATATATATATATATATATATATAACAAGGGGATAAATAAACAATACAAAATTTAAAACTGTTAGGTGTGTTGGAAGCATTGCGCAACTAGCATCTCGAGCATGGTGCTATTGTTGTTGAAAATACAGTACTGTGCATTTATACAGGTATGTTAACCTGTAGACCCGAAGTAAAAAAGATTCTTCGCGTGAGAAAAAAGAAACATAAAACCGTGTTATTTTATTACTCTATTATTACATGTAATCGATTGGTGTCATATGAAATAAAAAATGTGTAATTAATATCTTTTATATGGATATCTTTTATCTTTAATCAGTTATAATTTAGAAAAAGGTATGTACCAGGAAACGGTTCAATACATTAGAATACTAGGTACATACTGCAATACAGTTATAGCTAAGTGTGTAATGACGAATCAGATTTGAGTCTTGATATTCTTGGAAATTAATATTTTCGTTCGTGGAAATATGACAACCAGTGCTATTACTAATGTAATGAAACGTTACATGGAAATCTTGTCGAATAACGCATGGGGCGGTTGGTTGAGTGAACCACTCTGGTAAATGCAGGAAGTTTCATTTGTTTAAAATATTTGATTCAACTGGCGCTGTTTGGGGATGTTTGACTAAGTTTGAAGAAGACAGTTCTAATCTAACAGATTTCTAATTTTTGTTTTTTTTTGCGATATTTCTTGAGAGACTTTGGATACATAATCTTTAGCAGTCAGTGTTGAATAATGTCCGTGTGCCTGGAACAGTGTTTTCTGTCATAGTTGGTTTCACATAGCATCGCAAAACTTATCCTCTCTGTAGCTCAGTAAAAACTCAGTTCGGCGTCATTCGGTGTAGTTGACAGCATCTAATTTGTTTCACACGAAGTATTTTAAACTAATTAGGTACTTTTACTACATTAAATGGCGCTGAGCTGAAAATATTCTGAGTTAGGTCAAATTTATAAGATAAAATACACGATGATGTCTGGAACGGACTATATATAGTTTGGAGCATATCAGCAAATAACTTGACTTTTTTTGCGTGAGTGTATGTGTGTCTCTCAAAAGTTCTATATGGTGTGTTCGCAAAATTAGAGACCTTAACTTGCTATAAGAGACTGAGATGATCTGACTGAGACAACCATACTGAGATAAGAAAATTAAGATTAGCAGCCCAGCTGGATTTCTCTGTCGCACTGGAAAGAAAATGTATGTGTGAAGGTGCTGTAAAATGCCCGATGTGTTTTCCCGGTGATTCGTGAAAAAGGCCCCGTGCATGTTCCGATTGTTTGTTTTTCCATATTGTTTGTTGTTTTAATAAGCAGACTAGAATTTACTTACGCATATGTACAGCTGTAGATGTACTGAAAATTCGACGAACCTAATAGTTAAAACCAATGTAACATTATAGGGATTACAGTCACCTCTCTTTCAATGCATACCTTCAAAGTTCATCTGTGCAGACTGGTCATTAAAAGCTTATAATTTGATCTGCAGCCGCGAGTTATATCACACGGAAAGAGTTTTATCAGTAGATACCGTAACGTGTTGTATTTGAAAATGTATTCGATAGAAAATTTCTCACCTTCTGTATGCTTACCTTGAAACCCAACCTGTCTACCCTAGACACATGAAATCCATTCCTTAGGAACATAAACATGTTTGTTTAAAATGAATATATTTTGTATGTATTACAAATATTACTGCTCATGTAATGTTACCTTCTACCTAATGTCAGTATGTCTTTTTGTTTATGAATGATGTTTTATTTCGCTATCTTTTTTATTATATCTTTAATGTAGACTATTTTGTCTCACAACAAAGAATTCCAGATACATTAATTAAAGGTAGATGATGACACAATGACACATTGGGCAAAATATATAATGACAATAAATTAATACAGAATGTATATTATCACAATAAAAACATACACAATTTTCCAAGAAAGGCTACACAGATAACTTGTGCGAGCACATAATAAATAAAAGAATAAATAAAGGATTACTTACTTCATAAACATTACAACTCCAACTTTTGCCATATCTGTTTGGATTATATTCCATGATTCCAGAACAAGGCGCTTCTGATCGTCCGTAATTTCAGTAACATTTTGAGAAATTCCGTTACACTGTATATCATTCTTTGGTTGGAAGTTTTCTCGCAGATACTTCTTCTTTAAACTTGTTGTCACAGTTTTATTTTTGCGAAGTGCCTCTTTTCGTTTTTTAGAGTACAAGCATCCCATGTTTAATAAAACAAATAATTGTACACTGTATTTCAGGGAACAAATTCGTAGCTTCTTCACTTATGTTATTGGGACACCTTTATATCCCCTATAGACCTATTACACTACCTTCTGAATGTAATTATACGTACCAAGTATGTCATGTTAGGTATAATGTTCCGCACTTAGTGTAAAGTTCAGGGACCATGTAAAAGTTGAATAACATTGAAGTCTATCAGATATAGTAAACATTAAAGTATAGGCGGACACTACTTTTCATCAGCTTACTACTTGTCTTTAATACTCCATCTGCTCTGATTCAGATTATATACAGCTATTGAACACATGACATGGCTTTGATCAATAGCTGAGGCAGTCTCCTCGCAGTCAGTGAATCAGGGAATTTTATTTCCACATAGCATTTGGGTCAGTAATTTAATGTCAGTGTTGATGAAAATTTAGAAACATCATGAAAAAGCACGTAGAAATTTGTTTTCGAACACATATCTTTTCTTAAAAATGTAAATTCAGTAATTATTTGAATAAGTGTTTCGTTGAGAATAGAGGTTTCATTATTAAACTAGTAAGACAAATCTGAAAGAAATGTTACCGTGGTTCCGTTCTCATTTAAATTCGGTCACTCATATTTTTTGTTCCCGTCTGGTGTAAATACCATTAAAGACCTGTATTCCCCGCTATTACCAGTTCTGTTTAATATTCAAAACACGTTGTTCTTTTGAGCGTTGGATGTGGAGGAAGTTCAGTATAACTTGACATTGACAGGAAACAATCTGAATAAAGTTGCTATTCTTAAGAAAGAGTTTTTAGCAAGTACTTTACATAAACTAAACATTTAGAATCGACACTGAACTAGGTGAATACGGTAATATTGACAATACATTGGTTTATATATCGTTCAATTTGTCGCTCTTAAAAAAGTGTTTCAACTGTGTCATGTATTAACAGATCGCTCTTTTGCTCAGTACAAAATTGGATGTAAATATAAAAGCACGAGAAGCTTGATCAACCTCATGAGATTTGTCAAGGCTAAGATGACGCAGTGGTTTATCCATTTTCCTCTAAATTTTTCCGGTTACGGTTAAAACTATTATTTTATTCTTTCTTTTATTTGATTTTTGTTAATTAAATTGTTTGTTTGTGTCCGGGATTCCTTTTCTGGCTTTCTATGATCAAGCGTTAGCCAATGGATTTCGTCAGCTTTTTTACACCACAACCCGCATTATTGAGACACATGATGGTGGCTAGAAAGGAAAAGTTAATACATGGTTATTAAATGGTGAACTTATTTCATCAAAAGTAATATCATATTTCGATGAGGGCTGAAACGTAAAAATCAGATATTGTGCACGAATGTAACTACCAAAATGATACGTTAATTTTATGTGTACAAATGAGATTTCTGTTTACCTCGCACCATTATGTACATAATTTCGATATATAGCCACAAAATATGAATGCTCAAACTCAAGCAAAATAAAACACAAAACAATAAAGCGTAAATACTGTAAATGTTGTACTGTATGCTTGACGCATGTTGTAGATACATATACATGGAAGATGTATCAGCATTTAGCTTTGTTCAACCTTATTTTGATTGCGGTTAGGTGATTACTTTTCATGAATGTAGGCTCATGTTTGGATGAAAACTAACAAGAAAATCATACAATAAATGTCGACAGAGACAATTTATGAAGCTTAAAGAATAATCGGTGTATCTGAGCATGTGTGTCTATAACAAAATATATTTTTTTAAATTCTGTATTAAATATAGATTCAAACGAAACCATATCTTCATGTAGATCGCTTCGAAGAAAGGATCTTATCACAGACTGGATATTTTAGTTTTACTTCATTTTGACTACTGGGATTCGCGGTAATTAAGTGGGTAGATCGTCGTACTCGTAATCGAAGAGTTGCGTGTTTCATTCAATCCAAAGACAGCTCGCATGGACTGTCTCTCTATGTCAACAGAATAGGCAGTTATCTGGAATTTCACCTACATGTCATAGCCTTCACCAGGGGTGGCGAACCTATGGCACGCGTGCCCAAAGTGGCACGTGAGATGATTGTGCGTGGCACGTCATTATGTTGATATGAAACAAATTATTCATCTTGCTAAATCAGTGAAATCTCAATTTAGTATAATTGCTACTGTAAACATATTTTAGAAATGCTTAACTGATATGGAAGAAGTCCTATCGACCTACCCTATCCTATTCAATCTTATTTTTTACATATAATTTACTGACTTACTGTTTTCGCTAGGGCGCGCGGGTGCACAATAACTTTTAAACAAGATACATTCGTATTTTGAACGAGATCTCGTTAGCTCTCGTCTGCCATGTTGTTGATTTTGAAAATTATTACAAATAATCTTTTAAATATAAGCCTAAAATGTCGTTCTCAAAGCCAAAAGAAGACTAAGCTTGGCGAAGAAGGAAGTGGCAGAGATTTCCAAGAGTGGTGGACTCAACGATATGGAATGATCAACAAACGGAATAGGGCCTTTTGTGTCATGTGTTCGGAAAGTGTTGTTTGTCGAACGTCTTCAGTTAAACGTCATTATGAGTGCATTGACAGCTGGCTTCTTGGCAAAGGCGAAGATGAACAAAAAGAACATATATCGCGTGAGATAAAAAAACTAAACTTACAAACCAGTTATTTTGCCAAGTTTGTTAACAGTACATCTAATTTAGTGGCTGCGAGTTTTGAAGTTTAAAAAATCATAGCTAGGCATGGCAAGCCTTTCAGCGATGGTGATTATATAAAGGAATCGTGGTTAGAATGTGCATTTTATTTGTTTGAAGGCTTTCAAAATAAAGACAAAATTATTCAGAGAATAAAGGATTAGTCGAAATACGGTCAAAGAGAGTTTTTCAATTGAATGATAATATCGAAGAACAAGTAAAAAAAGTATATTAATTCATGTCACGCCTACTCTATTTGCCTTGATGAAAGTACTGATGTGACATCGTCCGCCAGGATGGCCATCGTTGCTAGATATCACAAAGATAACGAAATGCATGAAGAAACAATAAAATTATCACCTGTATCGACAACAACAACAGGTGCAGATTTATGTGAAACTGTTGTGACTGAACTTAGAAATGCAGGTGTAGATATAACCAAAATAGTTTCTGTAACAACTGATGGTACTCCAAGCATGACTGGAAAAGACACAGGTTTTATTACATTATTTACAAGACATGTAAGGCACCCACTGTTAACCTTTCACTGCATTGTTCACCAGAAAGACCTATGTGCAAAATCCGGCTTAAAGGAACTTTAAGTCATTAGGAAATGTGTCATAAAAGCTGTAAATTGCATTACTGCACGTGCTTTAAATAAAAGAAAATTTGCACAGCTGTTAAATGAAGTTCAATCAGCTTACTCTGGTTTACTAATGTATAATAATGTACGCTGGATTAGTAGAGGTCGGGATTTGGAACGTTTTGTAGAATGCCTTGATGAAATTCGAATGTTTATGGATGAAAACATACAGAAATACTCACAATTAACTGATGTAGACTAATGTTCTTTACAGACTTTTCATTACATCTAAATGAACTTAATAAGAAGTTGCAAGGGTGCGGAAAAACTGTTGATGAGGCATTTGAAATTGTGAAAGCATTTGAAAAGAAGCTGAGGATTTACAAACGTGATCTAGAGAAAGAAGAGTTTCACTATGTTAAGAAACTTGAACATTTGTATGCTGATCTAGAAATTCAAGAAACTGTTGTCAAAGATTTTCAGATGAGGCTGTTTTTCGAGATAATTGATGCAACTCTGGAACAATTTTCGTCGCGTTTTGAGCAGTTCAAAAAATTTGAAGACACTGCAAAAAATTTTAAATATTCAGATACAATCGATTTTGCAAATCTAGATCTGGTCATGTTTTCTTAGATGGAATTACACGATTTTGAAATGCAACTTGTTGAGGTACAGTCCAGTGCAATTTGGAAACAAATGTTTGTTGACTTGCAAGTGCGACTAGAAATAATTGAACGTGAGCGGTTAAATGGATCATTAGAACCTCAGATATCGGCCGAAAATGAGGTTCTCAAAGTCTGGAATGACCTGCCTGGAACTTTCAATTCTCTGATAAAAGTAGCAAGGGCGATTTTGTCAATTTTCTCGTCTACTTACTCATGTGAATCGTTATTTTCAACAATGAATTACATAAAATCGAATACCAGAAATTGCTTGACTGATTATTTGAGTGCATCATGTGTATCTTTGAAGAATACAAAATGTACTCCAGATATCAAACTGTTATCGTCTACCACACAGCATCAAAAGTCACATTGATTGACTTGTCTATGACTCCCATATCGTAAGCTAGACTTAAGTCACGAAATAACAATACACGCTTTATATTGTAATTATAATTTTAAGCTTTATTTTGTCATAATAAAACATTTTTAACAGCTACTGGTATATGTAGTACCGGTTAAAGAAAAACAGCAGAGTAAAATTATATTTATTTATGGTAATTTTATTATGGCATTATATATGTAATACCATTCAAAAATCACCCTACGTTTCGGCATAAAGTCAGCACATTTAGTTTTGGCTGGGGCTTTGCCCCTTCCCCCGCCAGAATAGCTACGTCACTGGTAGGTAGGCCTCTTTGGCACACAGCAATAATTATATTTTTGAAATTGAAAATATTGGCACACGATCTAATAAGGGTTGTCCAACCCTGGCCTACACTATGCTGTAAGCGTCGCTAATAATCAATAAAGACTATTTTACCTCTTTCTGAAAAGATTATTACGCGTTTTTCGTGTTTTTTCCGTCATCCAAAGTGAATATATCGCTGAAGAAAATTCGTTCCTATATTTAACCGACAAACGTACTATATATATATATATATATATATATATATATATATATATATATATATATATATATATATATATATATAACAGTACAATTATTTATCGGAAAGATATTTCTTTCCAACTTGGTTTCATTGATATGTTCTGTTTATACGAAATCCTGCATTTATTGTGGAGATATTTTCTGGCATCATAATATTCAGCGAAATAATACGTCATTTCCAACTGTTTCATTGTAGCATTTTACTGGCTCTTTTCTCAAGATCAAACTGAGCATCGCTGTCGTATAGGTTGAAGTCACATTTGACCAGCCGTGACAACACCAGATTTGGTTAGAATCCTCATTAGAACACAAATTTGTCACCATAATGACTCGTTACTGACAGTGGGCAGGAGTGCTCTCCAGCTTATCAAGAAAATCATCTGTAAAACTATAGAATTAATGTAGTAATTAGATCGATTTGGCAAATCATGTATTTGTAACTCTTATTTCATTACAAGGACATTTTTGGACAACAACTATTTGTTTAAAAAAATACACACAGGCCCTGAAATGTTTGCGTTATTTCAGTGTATAACCATGGCAATATTTTCGTGTTGGTAACATAAAACCATAAACGTTTGAAAAATCTGGTATACGGATACGAGGAGAATTGCATACCTCAGAATATTTGTTTTATACAGAAACATTACTGTCACAAGTCTATCATATCTCATTACATATGTTACATAAAGACGTTCCAAGTTTTTATAATTACTAAAATCCATACGAGAACATATATGGACTAATACCATTTTTGTATATATCAAAATATATCTCTTCCCTATACCGAAGAGTTATCGTCACTATCTACTGAGATGAGACGTAAAATGCATTTGAGAACTCTTTTATATATCACTACTGACACAAAGTGTGAGATAAATTCAGCATTTGTTTCTTCTCAGAGAAGCTAATAGCAATATATAATCAGTTTAAAATAATTAGAAAACCCCCACCATGAAGAGATAACCTGTTTGTGTTGATACGTTTGGATGGAATGCAAGTGCACTACAAGCAAGCTTTGGTACAAAAAAAAACATTCCTGAGAACACAAATGTTGATTTATCGCTTCAGAAAGATCAAAAAAGATATCCCGAATTGTTCTAGAAAAGAATCAGATTTGCCTATATCGAATAATAATTAATTAATTGAAATTAGCAGTTGCAACTCTGATATCAGGACGGTCAATATAGCATGGTGTGATTAAGGAACACATTAAACATTTGATGTGGATAAATACACACTTTTATAACCGTATCATCATTTGTTAGTTTAAATCGAGGATCTGGAACATTTTACAAAATCAGGTCTCAACGAAAATACAAAATAGTTATGGAATCAATGTTCGATTTAATAGAACACAGGATTCTTCAGTAAACAAATTACTTTATTTGTTAATCCAAAAAAATGGCCTAAATGTTACGTAAATTTATAAATCATTCATATTTTGGAAGGGTTTGAAGAAAAACTGCAAACTGCTGACAGATACGTACCCACTGCAGATGGAGATCATTTCCTGATGTTAATGCACAAGACAACCTGTCATGGCATCCTCCGCGAATTTTGATACCGTTTTAAATGATTGTTCTGGTTGACGCGGAGCCTCAGTAAAGAGGGATAATGCAAAGGTAGCGACGGAAGGGTATTTAAATTATGTTTTATTGCTTTTTAGATACTATTTCGCATCATTATTCTTGCTCATTAGCTTTACAACATGACTCATTATTTTGCTTCTTCATATTAATTTAAAACCCAAACGCGGTTTTTCTTTCGATCGAATAGTATATATTTGATTTTCTCTATTTAACTGGCTGGGTTTTCTGTTGTGATACTTCCTAGTTTTTATACAAGAAACATTTGTCGAACACCAAGACTCAAAGTTGTCTTGAAACATAAATACTATACCTTTTCCTTGACTGAACTTAATTAATATCAATCTAATTTGTACTACACATCATTCTTCATGTTCATGTTGTTCACTCTAAATAGTTATATCACGAAACAAATCTATTATTTCTGGTTTTCGCTGTAGTTTGCTGTTGTTATGTTTTGTCTGTCCATGGTCAGTGATTCTTGCATTATGTATATGAAAACCTACATTTATTATAAACAGTATTGATTAAGGTTACCGATAGCAATTACATGATGTGGTGGTAAATTAAAGACAGCGGAGGCAATGTACTCTTTGTTGCATATATTGTGCGTGGACAATTTCTATGTTTTCTCAAAAATGTACAATTGTTGTTTCGCTATACACTTATACTAAACTTAGACCACGTTTTAAATTGGACCGTGGGAATGCACGAGACAATTTAAGCAATAAAAGATAATGCTTAAGTGATGAATTATTCAATGGTTTTCTGTGAGAGTTCTCATGGCCTTTATCACATCTAGAATTTGGCGATGATTATTGATTTGCTGTATTATGTGTCTAATTTAAAATGTTTGGTCGGAGTATTTAAGAACTCTTTTGCTTACGCCAATACTGTTTTATGTTACAGTTTGCAGCACGATGTTAAAAAACGCACCACAGTGTCTATGCTCTCAAGATCTTTCACCCCTACATAATATTTAACGACCATTCATGATTGTATAACCACTTATGTATATGATAACATTTTGTTAACATTGTATAATTTTAATTAACATATGTTATGTTTGTATTCTTTATCGCAGCAGAGGTAAACTTGATGTTAGAGAATTATGTCACCATCGATAAATAAAGTATCTTCTTCTTCTTCTTCTTCTTCTTCTTCTTCTTATTATTATTATTATTATTATTATTATTATTATTATTATTATTATTATTATTATTATTATTATTATTAATGTTATTATTATTATTATTATTATTATTATTATTATTATTATTAATGTTATTATTATTATTATTATTATTATTATTATTATTATTATTAACCCTATACGATATCTTAAAAATAAAAGTTAAAATTTAAAGTGATCCAGCACTAGCATATTACTATGATCTTTGTTTTTTATGAGTAGTCCAGAAATGTTAAAGTATAGCGATACAGGATTTTAAATTATAAAAATACAATTGGCTCAGAATAATTAATTTATTTGTATTTAAACTGATAACTATTTACATTCTAATGCTGGATGTACTGATAACAATTATTGTTCCAAGTAAAACGTTACACAACAAATGGCGTTTTACGTATGTCATTTTATGTTCGACCAATTCATTATGCGTTGTGGGAGAATGCACATAAAAAGAAACTGGAAATAAAATTCTGTAATTAATGTCACATGGTGACGCAAATTAAATGTCTGTATATTGCGACATTGTACAGTTTATTTGAAACAACTGCTGTGATCACTAACATGCAATATGTTCTTGACAGTTTTCTCAGCCCACATCTAAATATGTTTCACATGAAAGTTAGTGATACTGTCAAGTTTGAGCGCATGAGCCCAACTAATATAGTTAGTGTCTTTGTTTGATTAAAAAACTTATACCCGTTGTGCAACATACAATATATTTCTTAATACTCATTTGTCAGAACGAGATGTTAAAAGAGAGACTACATATGGATAAAGAACATAAGCCGCTAGTGCGACATCACATACAACATAGAATGAAGAATCACGTCTGCCGTCTGGCTGAATCGACCTATTGAACGCATACACGAAAGACTGCCTTGGTATAAGATACAGCACCAGCATGTCCATTTGCTTAACTCGGTATGGACATACCAGCCTTCCGGAATCAGCACCTTCTGGTGCTCCTCCTGTAATTATTAATGCCGATTTTGAGACATTAAATCTACAAGTGAAATACTCAACTTCATATTGCCAGATTGGACATTACCGAATCAGACATTGTTTGAGTGGCATCATGAATGATTCTGTCAACTGTAGCTGGTATAGTTTATGTCGATGTCATTGATAAGCAATTACTGACAAATCGATATTAATTAATTATACGAGGACTTCTAATCGATCCAAAAAGTCTTTAGGGCAACATTGGCCACCAAGGCTGCATGCTTTCATTTATTTTTCAAGGGGGGAGAGGTGTACGTTCGGTTGTAGCTTTCGCCACCTTTGCAATTGTTCCATTATTCATTCGGTTTGTTGTTCCACTGTGTGAAATTTGGGTCTAGGTCGTTACTTTATCCATTGTTGTCTTTGTTCGTGTTCTTCGGATGATTGTTATAGGTGGTGTAAAGTTGGAGGTGTAGCTGCTATATTTGGCTGTATAGGTGCTGATATTTGAGTTGCACGTTATGCAGTTCATAAATATGCTGCGTGCTTGTGCTGTTTATTATATTCAGGTTGTATGTTATATACTTGTCTTTGCTTTTTGTTTTGTATTTGTTGCAGCTCTTCCCCTGTGGCATATTCAAGGTCGGGTTCAGATTCTAAAGTTTTTCGTTTTCTTGACAATGTTTGTCGATGTACGTCCAGTTTTATTAATTCTGCACATAGAGTTTCACCTTCTTTTTTCCAACCCTAAATGTATAACGAGTCCACTTATCACCTGTACATAATAACAGAGTCGAATACCTGAATATCATATTACGCCTTCCTACATCGACGTGTGTATCACGTGTCTTTGTCTTCTATAGTAATTTTAGCATGAGCATATTCCAAGTATCGGGTACGTTAAGAGTGACAACATTGGATCTTTGAAAATCGCCACACCAGCTGTTTCGTAAAAATGTTCAACCGGTATTAGCATTTGTGACTTGTATTGGGGCGGCTGGTTTTCTATCCTGTCACCTATCTCCGATTTCATCTTCTTGTGTGTCTTCCGCTATTGCCGCTGGCTCGTATATACTAGTTTAGGCAGTTGCTCCTGATGCTTTCTTAATAGTTTTGGTGTGTTTAGCTACTTTATGAATTTGACAAGCTACTTTTCGTCATGTTAGCGCTGATACTTGTTGTACGTCTGCATTTGTTGCCTGTCTACATTTTTTCGGTTTTTCAGTTTCTTCGACTTAGTGAAAACTACATATGTTACATGTGATGAAATAAATTACATTCTCTGTTTTACACGTCTTTTTTGGGACCAGGTATGTTTAGTTTTTCTCTAGTCACTGTGCTAGAAAATGTCCTAGTCTTTTTGTTGCCACATGGGCCAGATTGACTAGTGTTTTCTTGATTAGTGATAGTTGTAGCTTCGCCCTGATCTGGCGAATGAAATCGAAGAAAACATGCGGTATATGTCTATAATAACAAATTTTATGCATCTTAGAATATTTAAACTGAATCCATGATTGTTGCAAAGTCGTAAACTGGTCGTGATGTACCAGACTAACATTTTGTTTTCTATGCACCCCATATAGGGCCACAAAAAACCGAAATCATTATTTGAATACTGCCAAAATATTATTGTGTTGCTACTCGCACAATGGTTATTATGTTGTTGTTTAAAGGCAATAATAAATTCAGCATCAATATCAAGGTTGCGATTATTTGGTTTTGTCATTTTTTTTATAACCAGCTAATTTTTGTCTTCTTACTATATCATCCCTAACAATTTCGTTGCTGGTGTCAAATTTGTGTACAATAACCCTCATTTTGGAAACTTGTGTTACTGCGAGGTAGAATAAGTTTGGCCATTCTATACGATCATCAATCATCCAAACAACTGTATCATAAATAGGTAACCCTTGAGATTAGTGGATTGCTGTTGCATATGCTTGCGTCCATGGAGATTAATCCACTCTCATTGCATCCTCAACAGCACTCATATCAACTGCTACAATATCATTTAGTACGAGATTGTCTTTCCTTGACTGTCAGGGGTCCTGGTATATCAACGTCGATATTATGTCGTCGTGTATCAACTGGACTATAGCACAACGGTACACGTTAACTTTAAAACGTTTACTTATGTAACTGAAATAATTGCTGCTCAAGTGTATCACGAACTATCGTTACATTTGCCACTATCAAATAATTTGGTCTCTATTTCTCCCAAAAAGTATTTATAGAAATTTCTGCAATTATTTCACGCATTATTTTTACTGAAGTTTATTCGGTTATAATCTGATTAATTTATTAAGCTCTTTTAATTTTTGGATAAGTAGCTCAATGATCATCAGTTATCTCTTCGTAATATTGTACAAAATTCTTTAGCCATTCATGCTTAGACAATGCAACAAACGATGGTGGTTGACCCTGAACGCCGCACATTATCACCGCCGTATTCTTTCGCAATAATCAATCAAAAAACATTTAAATATATCTAGCGATACTGTGCATATTGCATACCAAATTATTATTCTATGTATATATTTCTCTCCCATCCCATCAGAAGTCCATTTATCTCCATTGTATCGAAAACAGCTGTGACAAGTACCTGACTCTACACCTCGTTCATCTCTCTCGCAAGTCTGTCGGTAGGAGATAACACAATTAGATCCGAACTTGAGTTGTTTTACCGCAACCACCCGGTTCGTTTAGATAAATTGTCTTTTGTCTGAATACTGGATCGGATACATGTAGTGCAGATGATAATTCTGATATTTTATTATTTTTGTAATAAATATCTTTGATTTCAACATCTGTGGATTCATAATACTTATATAACATTTCTTGTTTTAATCTCCACGAAACCCGCAATGCATCATGATCAGTAAACTTAGTCAATAATTCTGTATATTTTCTTGAATCCGTTAAAACTCTTACTGAGGTACAAGGGAATCTATTAACTATCGATAATACATTTATAGAAACATTAGAGGTCATTGAGGATCTCAAATGTAAAAACTGATGTGACTCACCATCAATATAATCGACAGTTGTACTTAATACGGTTACGTCAGATAAATAAACGTGTTCAAGACTTACAAATATATCATTCTTTGTTGCATCAGCGATTAAAAAATCATTCAGTATCATCTAGAATTTGTCGTGCTTAAAGGCATACAACCTAAGTAAAAACGAATGAAATTATATATTTCTTTTTTTCACTTCGAGATTACTTATTTAGTTGAAAAATTACGATTCAGTCTGTTACTGAGGCCGAAATCAGGCTAGTATCGGAAATGTTTGATAAAATACGCGATTTTGCATTATTGTCTGGCATACATAAATTCGCTATTTGCCACGCCTATATTCATGTAACCTTCAAGTTGACCTCTCCCGAAGATTAAGTATTTTATCCATGCGCAAACACGTGTTTACAAAATTAATGGCGTACGCAACTAGATCGAATGCCAAAACTTAGATTCTGAAAGGAGGGTGAAGAAAGCTCTCTGGGCAAATTATGGCAGCAGACGCATATGTATTGGTGACCAGCATGAACGATGGAATAAAAAGAAGTCTAATTTGAGCCTAAAAACTACTCCAGACGTCGGCAAATTCTTGCTGGATAGGTGAGTTTCAATTTTGCAATGAACAGTCAAGTTTTTATACCGCTATTTTATTCCTGTATTGGTAATTCTTTATCAAAACTCTTAAAATAACATATTTTATATGAACTGGCATTATTGCATTTAGCTTGAAATAAAATGTCACAGCCCTGCAATAATATCTCTAAAACCCGCATGTACACCATGACATACACTGCTGATGTTTTTGAGGCTACCAAAGGGGTTTCATTATCATCTTCGTTTTCGTACGCAACCATAAGACTTTATATAGAGGCAAGCAGTCACTACTGTTTTTCTTAAAATAAAAATTATATATAATGTAAATGGTAATGGCTGTAAATGAAAGTAATGCAATACAGTTAAGTATATTTTATGCATACTATTATTTGTAAAGTATATAAAATTATTGTGTCGAATGAAACATTTATTTTCCCTTGCTATAGTAGTTATGAATTGAATGGCAGTGCAAGGAAAACATCAGAAACAGAGAGGAATGTCACAGAAGACATGGCTACAACTTCTACACCTGGGCTAACAATTCATAGGATACAAATTCCTGCTGTGTCTGATATAACCACATCAAAATCAGATATGATATCTGTGTAAGTATTACTACATTTTATTAAATTATATGTATATTTACTTGTTTACAAATATTTTGGTAGATGCACATCTATGAAATTTATGTATTACCAGGAAATATCATTCTGTATTAGTTTAATATTTTTGCAGTTGATAAAGATTGTACATTTTGTTAAAATATGGTTTGTTTTATTTAGAATAATATTTTTGTTGTAAATTGTTTGTTAGCATTTGTCTATTTTGTTATTGATATGTTCCTTATCATGCTGTTTGTATTTTAGTTAAAGGGCCTCAAGGGAGAATAGTCTTTGACAAAATGAGTCACCCCTTTCAATAAATTATTATTATTATTATTATTATTATTATTATTATTATTATTTCTTGAAGCATTATTATTCCCATCATAATAACCATGATAAACGATAACGCTTTCTTTTGATACAAAACTTAAGATTCCCAAGTTCAACATTAATATTTACACATGTCAACATTTTATTTTAAGGGATTCAGTCTTGTCTGAAGTTGAAAATCTTAAGGAGAAAGAAAGTGTTATGATTGAAAAGTCTAAAAGTTTTTTCAAACCATTTGAGATATTATAGAAAGAAAACAAATGTGATACATAAAAGGGGAATATTTGTGTTAAGTATACTAAAAAAAACAACCATTATGATGCATGCATGATATATGTAACTAAACTAAAAGTAATGTATAGTATTGTATTGGTATTTGTGGATGGTATTTGTGTATGAACCAGAAAGTTGCTCCCACAAAAGCTTTCATTTCTGTGTATTAACAAAAAAGTAAAAATTGTGTAATTACAATTTATCTTAACTATAGTATCGATGCATAATTGAAATAATGAAGATATATTGGTTATCACAGAAAGAAAATGAATACATTGTATTATAAATACAAACCACACTAAGGACATAGTTATGGTTTGTCCATTTAGTACACATGGAGAGGGCAAGGGGGGGTGGTTACCCAAATGATTATGCTTATGTATGGGGTTGGGTGGTCTATTGATAATGTATGTACACATATATCTCGATAGTAATTTGTTTAATATGTAACCTGCTTGACTGGGTTCAGTTGGTGTTTGAGTTTTAGTGGACAATAGACAAACTTTTTAAAGTTATGCAGCTTATTTCTTTGATGCTGCCAGACATTCAAAATTGGTGGACTATATGTTATATTAAATACATAATATGATTAATTCCTGATTTTTCTGTGTGGAATAAATATAGGCTATTCTACAGAATGGGGAGGGCAATTGCATGTACACAAATAACCAGGGTGTAAAAAAGTATGCATGTGTACAGGGAGGGAGGGAGGTGTCAAGCTTTGTCCGATTTATGCGCACATGCCCATTGTTCGAATCAGATTTTGTTTCCGGATTTTTTACTTTTTTGCTTGCAATCTAATTCACACCAGTCTGAACTATACACAGACAGGTGAACATTTGCAAAAGTAGGATACATTGGGGATTGGAAGTAAAAAGTAGCCAGGAAGAAAATGATGGGTCAGAAGAAGCAAAAACTCCAACTTTTACCCTTATGCAGATGGCGAATGATTTTTCTAGCACACCTAGGCATATATCAAAGCACAAAATTCTTGGAAGCAGATGTATTTCGATATTTCAAAATTAGCCCACAAATGCGTTCCCTATCCCCATTTCAAGTGACAAGGAAAAAGATTGTATGGGTGGAATGAGTTGATTATTCTCTGCCTGTATAATGCTAATGTACATTGGCATTTTCATCAAAACAGATTTATGGGGATTTATAAATTTTAAATAGTTCTCTGCATCTGAATCAATTTATTTATTTAGTCATTGTGCTTTGTTTCAGAAGTACATCAGAACTGGAGAATTTCCAGAAGTTTGATTTTATTGTATGCCTCCAAAAAATGTTCATATAAGCCATCAGCTTTCAGAGCTAGGAATCTGTTGGCAGCTCTTGATCATAACAATCGTATTGACAGAGATGTGATTGTAAACACAGATGGAACAATAAGGCAATAAATTTTATTCTTGTTTGTTAACGTAATGATTCATTTTTGTTAAAATATTAATGCTTTACCTTAAAGTTGATAAACCATCTATTTGTGGTACAATTTAATCTTTTACAGAAATTTTTTAAAAATAAATTTCATAAACCAATTTTGGTTAGAATTAGTCTAATGTAATTAGAAAATTCTGTAAATCTAAACATTTTTATGATAAGATACAGGCTTGCTATGTTGACATTTTCATTTGTAGCAAAATTATTTGTTACATGTAATTGTATGCAGGTTTTATTTGGACTTTTGAGAATTGAAAAAATATAAAATGACATTGTCAGTGAAATATTTGGATTTTCTTGTCAAACACCAAAGGTAAAAAAAGTGAGAGATGGTCTGCAAACACAAAGAGACCTGATCAACAGTACCTGTATATTCCGGAAAAAATATGAAAATATTGAAAATGAGGTTAGATGATAGAGTTGGCATGAACCAACCAGTTGTTTTTAGTCAGGTAACACCTAATGATATCAAATTGTTATGGAGAGACTATTCTAGTGATTGTATGGTAACAAATAATCCCTACCATGGACCCATATAGACTTTAACTAAGTCTTTCTTGAAGTGCCTACCATGAGCCAAAGTCCTGCATCTGTTTGATTTCCAAGTAGCAGTTTATCTTCAGACCACTGTTGATTATGTTTTTAAAACTTTTAAAAACATGCATTTGAACAAAAAGATGTAAGACCTTTTCTAAGTTTACATACCCATTGCGTTTCTACTTGTCTTATATGCATGTTTGGATTGAGGTAAATGCAGTGTATTTTGGCCATATGATGTATTAAAAAAAAGCACAGCAGAAACTCTACATTGTAATTCATTTAATCTTATAGGAGTAACAATATTAAAATCATGTAATTCCATGTCGGTATTATTGCATAATAAAGTACCTTTTAATAATTACATTTTCTAAATGTTTTTTTGTAAAATTGCAGTCAGAAAGATTTCTAGCATATTTTGAAGAAGAAAAAATGTACATTGGAGCAAATGACTTCAATCCATACTCTTCATCTTGATTTCATTGTTCCCGCTAAACATTACTGTACCTATCAATTGACAACATAATGAAGCATGATATGTAACTGAACTGGACCCTTTTTTCCAACAAAACCCATCAAAGAACATGTGTTGTGCCATATGAGTGCATCTTAATTTAGCTACACACTTTTTAGATTTATTACAAACATCCAATATTAGTATTGCATATTTATGGTTTTATTATTTGCCTGAATTCTGATGGCAACGATATGAATTACTTAAAAGATATATATATATATATATATATATATATATATATATATATATATATATGTTTTCAAGAAAATGAATTACATCAGAAATCAAAATTGAGCATAACAACATTGTTTTCGAAGTCCACAAAACATAGTATTGTCCCATATTTCTGACTATATTATTAAATATTTAGGCTAAATCTTCTAACACAAATATTTAGACTTTGTTTTAATTAAATTATATATTTTGCTGAATTTATTTGCCCAATTTATTTAAGAATACAATGTAATGAAGTGGTTTATCACAGGTGCAGCGATGTCTGCCATTACAGGTTCACGTACAGTTTCAAACTGAATTTTATAAAGAAAAAAATTGCTGTTTTTTTTTTTTAAAGTAATAAATTAGAAATGATCTTCACCGATTATATTTGTTAACAAATAACTATTTACATACTGGTGTTGACAGTTGCAGTGGCCTAGTGGTAAGAGCATCCACCTCAGATGCAAGAGGTTGTGGAGGCCTTGATCCCTGGCCAATTCATACCAAAGGCATAAAAATGGCATTAACAGCTGCCTCATTTGGTGCTAAGCTTTAAGAGGTTAGTATTAGGACTGGTCGTCCTACTTTCAGGATAATGTAACTGGGTGGGACATCACGCTACATGTCTGTGGCATGATGCCTCAGTGCTAGACATCACTATAAACTGACACACTGCAAACATCATAGCAATATGACTGAAACAATTGTTCAAGGTATATTAAAAATCCAAATCACACACAGTTAAAATTTTGAAACAGAATTTGGTATATTTTCATCACTGTACAGTAGGCCCAATTTCATGAACTCGAGCAGTGATATATTGCTGCAAACAGGGTTAATGGTCAGTTAGCAATTAAAACACCCCTGTGAATGTGTAAGAGTTTGTTTGTCTGTGTAGGCTAATTGGTATCAACATTGCATAAATACATTTTGCCTTGGGTTACAACACTGTCAGAACTTAATGGGTACATCAAGGAAGGTATAAAGTACAACTAGTAATTTTACGTCTGAAAAATCAAGATGGCAAAGTCTTTTCGCTTTGTAGCATGACGCCTGCATTCCTGAATTTGATATGTATATCTCAGCCAGTTTTTCATTGTACTTCGTACATTATATATACTATTCAGTATTTTGTGCATTGCATCTCTCTATCACTACTTCAATTCCTCACAAAAACAAGCTGGGTGGGGTGGGGGTCTTTAGTAATATATTAATTTAAATTGGGAGCACCTTACCCAACCTAAATAACACGGAGAACCTCAATATATGCCATAATTATTCTTAGATGATATCCAGCATATCCTTCAGTTTTTTTTATGCCTGAATGTACTCTTGCATTAAAGTTATGTCTGTACATGCACATTTGTACTTATACAAGTTTAGTACATTTCATAATATATAAGTTTTACAGTGTATGCAGTTGTGTACATTTATCTGGGTATTCATATAAAGGGTATAGTTATTTCTATGGTAAATGAACAAATTTTATAAAACTGAAAATTTGTTGCTTTTAAATGGTGTCAAGTATATTTGATTTAGTTGTAATAAGACGGCTGATGATGCATACATGTTTTATAAACATTCAAGGTTGCTTTAGATGAACTAGTATTTTAGTCTTTAAAACTTTATTCTGTTTTCATGTAATTGAAATTAATGAGCAGTATCTGGATAGAATATTATCCTAGTGTTTGTAGTTCTGTTGATATTTACAAGCCAATCTGTATTCATGAAACACTGCAACAAGTTCTGCTTTCTCAACTCAATATAAATATGCGTTATTTATCATTTAACTTAATGTGTTACTGTATATGCACAATTAAAATCATGTTCACCAGTGTACTTTTGTTCTTTACATCCTTTGCATCCCAAGACAATGCTAGTCAACTTCAATTCATCCTATGTTTTTAATAGTCTCCTCACAGTTGCTTTCAAAACATAGCCATACATATAAACATTCTTTAGTGGGTAGGTAGCTAAAAAAATGTTTAACAAAACTTGTTTATGCAAAATAAAAATTGCACACTATAAAAGAATTGCTTTATACAACTTAAAATCAACATAAATTATAGTATTCATACATCATATATTTGGATAGATCATCCAAGTCTTCCTTGAGTAAAACCTGGTACTGGCCAAAATTATTTATCCATGATACGCCATACACAACAGCTTGAAATGACATGTCTGTTGCCAGTAATTAGGTATCCGTTAAGTCCATAAAATAAACTGCCTATTAGCAGTATGCCTTTTCCCCCGGTTGTAATCATTATCTTCTTCTGATACCAGGACATCTTGCATATACCTCTGTGCAACAAGGAGTACAATTTCATCTAAAACAACCAGGTCGAAGTCCTGCAGATATTTTAAAAAATTGTCAGCAAAACAAATTCCAAATAAAATAAATGCATTTAATGTTATGTTAGTAAATATTAATTTTTGTGTTATGCAATGAATCCAACATGTAAATATACAAACAAATGCGCAAATCACATCGACTATCGGATACGTAAGCGTGAGGTGGTAATGCAAATGCACAAGAAAATGAACTAAGAAGCGACTTTAGTGTGACTTTTTAATAGCGGTTCTGATTACAATGATACAAATGATCATATTTTTAGTTGGTTTATCTTACAACGTAACACAATCTCACAAACACGACAAGTAAACACTTTCAAGAATGGCCCCTTAAAGGAACCTCTTATTGTCAGGATTTTCCATCATATTGGCCTTTTTGCCTACTTCTTGTAATTTATCATATATAATGAGAAATCTATAAGCAATACATATATTGTGGGTGACTATAAAGAACTAAGGAGAAGGACAGACGAAGAAATACGAAGAATATGGCAATAGTTACATCAAAAGCGAAACATATGCTTACCTCTACTTCCATATTTGTTGACGCGCGTCTCGTTACACTGCGACTACGGAGAATATCGGTAAATTCCGTTTCTGCATAATTGTCACAAGATAGACCGAGTCGGAACTGGATTAGTTAAGACACGGAACACAACTGCGTTAATAAGATGTTTATTTTATAAACGCAATTTTAAAAATAAAGTCTGACACCAATATTTTACACAATATAAGAAAAATCTATTTAAATAAATGTTCCTAACATGGAACTATGAATTTCAGTAACGTAATGACAAAAAAGAAGTATATGAATGAATTTACAAATATGAATATATATAAAAGGCTCATATAACGAGATAGATGCAAATATGCAAAGAATGCGTCGTCAATATGACAAGACTAGAATGAAGATATTAAATAATTAATACGTCGTCCATATGACGAGACATATGCAATCGTGAACCCTAAATTCTGAAGTTCTCGTTCATGGGGCGAGATTTGTGTAGAATGAAATTATGCAGGTGTCGTTCATATAACGAGATTGCAAAGAAGATATTAAATAAATAATACGTCGTCCATATGACGAGATATATGCAGCATACGTAAGCACCATACACAGGCACCACACACGGGCATTACACGGTCAGCATAGACAAGCCCACACACGTAGTCACCACAACATGGCACCACACACGCAGTTACCACAACACTGCACCACTTCAGCACAACACTTCAGCGCCACACTTCAGCACAAAACACGTCACCATACTACGTCAGCACAACACGTCACCACACCACTTCACCACACAACTTCAGCACAACACGTCACCACACTACGTCAGCTAAAATTAAAACAACCGAACCTTGTAATACATATGACACGGTCAAGTATTCGCACACATATGTAGCGCATGCGCGCACATGAAATAATTATCCATGTACATTTAACGTTAAGCATGCAGCGTATAATTTAACTCAATTATGTTCAGATACAAAAGAACTAATGAAACAAAATATAGTACTTCTGATAAAATGGCGCTGCGTAACCTATGTATTTATTCTATAGATTTTATAATAAATACTAAACATCTAATATGTAAAACAATGAATTATATCATAATACAAATAGCAATGAGAACAAAGTTAAATCTAGTGTTACCTCTTTTAGCTGATAGATTGCTCAGTTTAAGATAGAAGCTTTTCCGACAAGACTGGATCGTGATGTGATTTCTGTCTGACTGACATTATTTGTTTAAAGTGATTCGTCCCGAAGGCTCTTGTCACTGTTTTATCCGTCAATGGACGGTTATTTACTTTATCCTGAGGGTGGGAATGGAGCCGCCACCCTGCAGGCGTTTATGTGTTCATGGAACACTATTTACTTGGGCCGTCACATCGGAGTAACTATTGAGCTACTGCTGTGTGATTGTAGGGCCACATGCTATATG
Organism: Unio delphinus; assembly: GCA_029339505.1. NCBI lineage: Eukaryota > Metazoa > Mollusca > Bivalvia > Unionida > Unionidae > Unio > Unio delphinus. The sequence continues at coordinate 11,741,758 of JAQISU010000054.1, forward strand.
AGTGGGAATAGTTCCAGCACACACTCATATTAATTCATTCTGTTTCTGTTTGGTCGTTCAGGACGTGTTAAGCACGTGTAGTTGCTGCGGCTGTTTAGTGGGCGAGGCGAAGTGCCTGGCAGGGGCTGCTTCTTTTGACGTATCCTATCCCTATTTATATACTCTGTGCTGTTCCTTGAGTGTACAACGTTTGTGTAACAGTGTTTTGTAATGTTAGGTGCTCAGTGTGTGTTTAGATGTTGTTGTTTTCCTAATATTTTTTTATATGCAACCTTGTGTTGCTGTGTTTAATGATCTGGACTTTGATCACCTTATATACACTATTTGGGGGTCTAGTTAAGTCATATCTCTTGAGTTGTTTGGTGAACTTTGCAGCTTTGTGCTGCTGGGCCTGATAGTCTTGGACTTTTGACTACCTTATATGTTCTAATGTTGCTGGGCCTGTATTAATTTCTTCCTTATTCTATTTGGTGTGCGACCTTGTGTCGCTGGACCTGATAGTCTTTGGACTTTTAGACTACCTTATATGTTCTAATTTGGGGTCTCTATCATATTTCTCTATCTGGTTATATTGCTCCGGTCTCGGTGCACCTGTTGGTTCTATCTGGGTGTTTAAGTTGTTGATAGTATGTTGGTTACACTGTACACTTGGTTGTACTCCTAGCGAGAGAGTGTCAAGAGAAAGTAGGAGATAGAGTAGAGTGTTGACCTACGTTCTTATTGCCTATGATGTTTTGATGCTTATGGCACTTTGCTATTTCTTGAGATGTTATTTATTGGGTATTTTATTTCTATTTTTAATGACCTGTTTGTGTTGTTACTCTTATTTCCCCCTTTTTGTTTTTATTGTGACCCTATTTCTATATTTGTTATGGCCCCTTGATTTAGTCCAGGTGTGTGGGTTGGGTACCAGGTGATGGCAGTGGGTCCTCGCCGCAAATAGCAGGGGCCGTTAAGCGACACGTCAAGGATTATCCACCACCATACCCAGTCTCCTCCCCTCGGCACGGTCCGTGAGGCGCGGCCCCCAAGCACTGACAAAGGACCTTTGCCGCAAATAGCAGGGGCCGTTAAGCGACACGTCAAATGTATCCCTTGTTAAACCCAGTTACCACACCCCGGTCCTGGCCGTTTCTTGTTTCCCTGTCCTAAAGGGGCTTTTTTAATGTATTATATGTAAGCATTAGGGTCCTGTTTTGTTGTTTGTTGGGGTTAGGATTTGATTGGATAATTTAGATATTCCCTATTTTTCCTATGTTTTGTAGAAATTCCAACATATTCTTGTGTGTCATTAAAATGTTGGGATTGGTATTTTGTATAATTTCTGGGTATGTATATGGGGCTTTTATATTCTGTTGCTGTGATCTAAATTTGTCCCTTTCTTTTTTGGTTTTACTACAATTGTTGAAGATATGATGTAGATCTTCCGGGGTATTGCAATTGTAGCAGTTTATATTATGAGGAAAGGGTCCTATATATTTTCCCATGCTGTTGGCCAGCTTGGTTTTTCCTAAAGTTATCCTATTGATGATTGTCTGTTCTTTAGGTGAGCCCTTGGGCGGTTTTTTGTGCCTGTTGACTTCCTTAACAGTAGTGTACAACACTCTCCCTTTTGTACTATTGTCCCAATCATGTTGCCATTTTATATCTATTTGAGTGTTTATTATACTGTAGAGTTCGGTTGTGCTATAGTGCAGTGGCTCGAAATTCGGTTCGTATAGTTTTTCCTTAAGCAGCAGAGAGGGTGAACAGACCACGATTTCAAGCAAAAATAAGGCTTCCAGATCACGTTTTCGAACAAAATATGGCCTATAGATAACGTTTTCGAACAAAATATCAGGTTTCCAACAAATCTCATTTAACCAAAAAAAAGTCTCCATTTTTGCAAAAACGGAGATTTTACGATTTTTTAATCAATTTTGCTCGCAACGATGTGGTCATCCACCCTCTCTGCTGCTACAACTTTCAGTTCTGGGTTAACAAAAAATAATAAATGATTTTAACCGAATATTTGATCCACTCCGATACGATATCGCGTCCGAGGATCATGCAAATTTATTGTTGCGAATCCGTGCGGGGTTGACTGAGCATGACTAAAGAAATCTCGAAATTGATTGAAGTCCATATCAGAACACCATGTCTGCCAAATATTTCTAAGAGTATGAGTATCAACTCCGTTGAATACAGACAATAAATTGCAGTTATCTCTGATCACTTTTGGAACCTGAGTGTAGCGTTGAGTGACATATATCACGTCAGTGTTTTTGTGACGCCCACGGGAAAATATTCTAGCAGGATTCTTTTGTTTATCCAACATTATATCGTCGTATACGACTAAATTGTTAATATCTCCATCAATATCATCAATACTCGGTGCTTCATCGATATCTGTTATAAAATCAATGGCGTTCTCACCCTTAATTTCTGATGCATTCTCGTTAAAATCCTTTAACACTTCATAACATCGTTGATCATCTACGCTAGGGGCAATTAAATACAACTTATCCCACTTCATCCATCTCATTATTAAATTGAGTAACAATTGCGTTTTACCGGATCCAGATGGCCCGATTATAATCATCCGGATAGAGTTTGGTAGCGCTGCATGATGCTTAACTGGTTCTCTTGTTTTAGTCGCTGAAAAATCAATTATATCGATATTTCTATACATAAATTATGGATCTATATTGTGTGAAGTGTAAAACGCGTACTGGCACAGATGACTTGACGACGATTACAACTAAAAATAACCGATCAGCGCTTTCTGGTAAATGCGTGCAATGTGGTACAAAGAAATTTAGATTTGTGTCTATGAAACCTGGAGATGTTTTTAAAAAAAACGAGGAGGTGATATCGCAGCCAAATTGGCAAAGCTCCCTGGAACCCCATGGGCAAAGTACCCCGGAGAAAAGCACCTTCCAGGATATAGCTACTGTGGACCGGGAACCAGACTTGATATCAGACTCAATGATCAAAATCAGTCCCGACCCGGTGAAGAACCAATAAACGCCATTGATAAGGCCTGTCACCTTCATGATGTTGCTTATAAAAGCAGCAACCTGCAACACAGGCATCTAGCAGATGTGAAATTAATTCATGCGTTAAATGCTATTCCTGATAAATCCTTCAAAGAAAAATTGTCTTCATTTTTGATAAAATCGGCTATGAAAAGTAAATTGATGTTAGGTGCTGGTAATTAATAATATGGAATCAATTTATTATTCCCCAAGAGGATACTGGAGGGGTAAATCAGCAGTCCATAAACTCGCTAGCGCTGCAAAAGTGAAAAAAAACCACTGCGGCTAATTGGTTATCCAAACAGGCACTATGGCAAATTTATCTACCACCGCCTAAACAAATTTAATTCTCGCATTTGGATGTGACAGTTCCTAATGAAGTTCATCAGGCTGATATATTATTTCTGCCACATGATCGTGGTTACAAATACGCTTTAACCATAGTTGATATTGCAAGTCGATACAAAGAAGCAGAACCGTTAAAAACAAAATCAGCCACTGAAGTCGCTTCTGCATTTGAAAGGATTTATCGACGAGGTCCTCTGCGTTGGCCAAATCTGTTACAAGTTGATCCTGGCAAGGAATTTCAGGGTGTAGTGTTATCAACAATGAAACATCACAATGTCACCATACGACGAGGGCATACTGCGCTACATCGCGATCAGGCCATTGTAGAACGATTTAATCGGACGATTGCTGAGCGGTTATTTGGATATCAATACGCAAAAGAATTCATTCAAGAAAAGCGATCCCGTGAATGGGTTAAAAGATTACCATCTGTGATTACTGCACTGAATAACGAGATTACTAGAACAATCAACATGAAACCTATCAACGCTATTAAAAAGAAGTCTATACCCGTACAACCACAAAAAGATTTCAAAGAACCAATTCTTGGTAGTAATGTCACTGTTAGGTACTTATACGAACCAGGAGAGCTTGAAGGGGGTAGAAAAAGGGCTACTGATCCTATTTGGAGCGTCACTACGCATAAGATATCTAGTATAACACGATCAACTGGTAGACCTCCAGTCTATAAACTGGATTCAACTGCCCCTCAGCGGGGTTTTACTCGACAACAACTACAAGTGATTCCCGAGGATACTCAATTGCCACCGCATGGTCTTAACTAGCACCGTTGCGTCTATTGCACTCAAGACAAGTCAACATCACATTATTTCTGACATGACCGAGATTGTTATTTTTTCTGTCTACGGTGAATTGGCGAGGATCCTTATCCGAATACTGCCAACGCATTATACAATTGCAACTCGCGCAGTGATTATTCTGTTGTTTCTTCAAAGTGATTATTAGTTCAGCATCAATATCAAATTCTCGTTGTTTTTTTTTGTCCTGTTGTTTGTAACCGGAGAGTATTTTATTAATGATGCTAACATCAATATCACTTATTGTTGTGTCATTATCATCGAAAACAACTCTTCGAAGTTGATTTATGTTTCGTACTCTGGATACTGCGAGATAGACTAAATTTGACCATTCGATGTGATTATCCACCATCCAAACAATTGTATTCGATATAGTCAATCCCTGTGAAGAGTGTATTGTTGCTGCGTATCCTAGCGTCCACGGGGATTTATTAGCACGCAATGCATCTTCAACGACATTGATATCAACCAGCACAATATCATTTAATACGAGAATTTGTTTTTCACTCTGTCCTGGAATATCAACTTCAATATTCTGTTTTCGTGTATCCGATGGCCTATAACAAAGGGGTACTGGAAGCGTTGCAAATTTTTCTTTATGCAATTCAAATAACTTCATCTGAAGTGTATCCCTGACTATTTTTCTACTTGCAATGATCAAATCGTTTGGTCTCCATGTTTCCCAGAAATCATTCATTGGAGTTTCTGAAATCACTTCACGCGCTATTTCGCATTGGATTCTATCCGGTTGTAATCTAATTAGTTTCTTAAATTCTCGTAATCGTTCATCAAGTGATCTATAATCAGTGGTGATTTCTTCATAGTAGTCTACAAAACCCTTTAGCCATTCATGTGGAGATGCACCGACAAATGGTGGTGGTTGGCCGTGATCCCCGCACATGACGACTTTTGTGTTTTTGTTTAACAACCACTCAAGAAATGTTTTTAATACATCTAATGACACTGTGCATATTTCATCCCAAATTATGATTTCAGGAATGAATTTATCACTCATACGCTCAGGAGTCCATTTGTCACCTTTCCATCGAAAAAAACTGTGATAAGTGCAAGCATTTACCCCTCGTTGTATCATCTCTCTGGCGAGTCTGTGAGTCGGTGTTAGTACAATCATGTTAGAAACGCTAGCGTTTCCACGACGAAATAATTCAATTGCACGAGTTGTTTTTCCTGACCCACCACAACCGTTTAAATAAACTGTCTTATATCTACATACTGGATCAGATACCGGTGGTGCATTAGAAAATTCTGATTGAATTTCAATACGGTTACAACAAAGATATTTATCATCCATGGCAACGTCTGCTGATTCACAATACTCATGTAGCATCTCCTTTTTAAATCGCCAACGCCCCCAATTTTCTTCGGGATCTGTGAATGCCGCTACAGCTGATTTGTACTTATTGTGTATATACATCGAATCAGTGGCCACTCTAACCGCGGTATTAGGAAATCTATTTATCATTGAAAATAGATTAATAGAAGCATAAGGTAACATTGAACTTCTCAAATGTGTGTACTGGGAATTATATCCATCACAGTAGGTAACAACCGTACCTAATTTCTCACCATTGGATAGAAAAGCATCCTTACGGGATACAAGTTTTCCCTGTTTCATTAAATCCGCTACAATAAAATCGTATTCAGCGACATCTATGATCAACCGCGAAGAGTATTTTGCGTTGTCGTATCGTCCACCCTGGGTAAATTTACCGATTATTCTTCTTCGAGATCTTTTGCTTGTTCTTTTTTAATTTCAAATAACTTCTTAGACCAATTTATGATTTCTTCTTCACTGAAATCTGGAAATTGTTTTCGTAGTTCGTTGATTATTCTATCTAGATCGGGTTGTGGTAGCCAAACTTCTTTCTGAGCTCGATAGCATATAATAGCCTCGGAAACAATCAACGATATTAGCATACCACAATCAATCATATATCTCAATAGCACTATTGGCATCCAGTGTTTTTCAGATAGGTGTCTACCGAGCCAAACATAACTACACGGATGTAACCCTGTAGCTAATTCAAATGATATCACACGAGCGAATCCGGTTAAATCAAAATCAGGCAATGGTCCATTAATCGCAACACGAGTCATTTCATGCGTGGGGTGTCCAAATCGTTTGAAGTACTCAGCGCATTCCCCATATCCGAGAAAACTTCCGGGATAACACGCGGCTATATCAATTGAAATCATACCATCACGTGAGTATTTCGTATTCCACAGTCCTCCATGACCAAATTCGACGCAACTCAATTTAACATCCTCGAGAAAATCACTTCGTGTTGGACGCCATGAGTTTTTTTCTCTAGCGAAGTGAGCTACCACTGATGGAATAGTAAAACTATCCGTGAATAGTTTTTCATTGGAATTCTCCGGTGAAAAATCACTAGCGATTTTTCTCATTCTGTTATCTAATTCTTCAATGCGATATAATTCACCATTTGGTTTTACAAATTGATCGAATTCTTCATCACTTCTAAGTAACCACACTGACACAGGATCATCTTTACACAACGCATGAATAGCATCAAATAATCTCTTCATAGAAAACATCCCCGACGAACTCCTTAGGGATATATTTCACGGTTCGTTCTCGTGGAAATATTGTTACCGCAGGTGTCCACGCGTGTTTGTTATGATCAATAATCTGTATTGGGGCTCCTCGCGATTGATATTTCGGTTCGTATAATACTTCTCCGGTTATTGTTGTTACTGATATTGGGAATTTTAATGATGCTTCTAATTTAGCTATATCAGAAATCTTTGCACCATGCTGTTTCACTGTCAGTTCCCACTCGGTTATTTTCCTACGTCGCAGATCAGTTAGTTTATTTCCTCGGGATGCATTTGTGAAGTGTTCTATTATTCGTTCTGCTACACAATTCAGTGAACTAGAATATTTCATAGGAGCTAGTTTTGCGATATCGGGTTTATCATTTAACGGATATATCCCATAAACCATTGCTGTTACGGGATAAGATCTTTCGTGGTATGGCTTATCGATTCCGGTTAGAATTCCTGGTTTGGAATCTCTACTCACAATGACAGCTTTTTTATTCTTGAGGATTGGTTCAAATTTATCCCTAATAATTCATTTGCCATCGACTTCGATAATGAATTTGATTCGGAAAAAAATGCCGTTTTTCCCCAACACGTGAAATAATCACTGCTGCCTTTTCATCACTCATGGTAGCGTCAACAACACCATCAATTCGAAATGTTGACCAACAATAAGATGCTCCATCACGCTTGAATTCATTAAAACAGTCTCTGATTTTACTAATCATGGCTTTATCAAGAATTGTATTCTTTGGTGTATTAGAAACTATATCGAGATTGAATTGAGCATCTTTCCAGGGGTAATCTCTCTTGGACGTTTTTTTTGGTTTATCGAGATTAAATTTAGGATTGATTTTCAATAATCTCTTAAACTCTTTCATGTTTCCGTCTCTTTGACGTTTTTTGGGTCTATCGAGATTAAATTTAGGACTAATTTTGTTACGTTTTTTTGGTTTATCGAGATTAAATTTAGGACTAATTTTTAATAATCTATTAAACTCTTTCATGTTTCCGTCTCTTGGACGTTTATTACGTTTTTTGGGTCTATCGATATTAAATTTAGGACTAATTTTTAATAATCTCTTAAACTCTTTCATGTTTCCGTCTCTTGGACGTTTATTACGTTTTTTGGGTTTATCGAGATTAAATCTAGGATTGATTTTTAATAATCTCTTAAACTCTTTCATGTTTCCGTCTATTGGACGTTTTTTGGGTCTATCGAGATTAAATCTAGGATTGATTTTTAATAATCTCTTAAACTCCTTATCAGCATTTTTCGAAGGCAGTCTCTTGAACTCCCTCATGCTATACTAAAAACAAGTGTCTAAATGAAAGGTTTATGTATAATGAATCACTGCAATGGATCAGTCAATGAATTAGACAAATAGTATAGTATACTAATGAACCAGGAATTCAGACCACACCCAGTGAGTACAAATTATGAAGCATCCAGTGATGGTGTTGTAAGACACTGTAGACTGAAGAACCCAGTTGGGTGGGATAATGGTATGGGGTATTTGTTCTTTACTGTTGGAAAGAAGAAATATTACAATCATCGTTTCGTATTTGAATGTTTTAATGGATTGATCAAAAATGGTTTTGTTATCGATCACAAGGATTCTAATCCAAGGAACAATTCTTTATCAAATCTGTAAGCAATCACACAGAGTGAGAATTCCAAACGAGGAAGGACTGGCATTTGTTCAAAAAAAGTGAAACCAGTAAAATCTTTGAATACAACAACTAACGAAGAAAAAATATTTAAATCAATATATGAAGCCGGCAAGTATTTCAATATTTGTAGAGCCTCAGTACGATTCGTTGCAGAGGGGGTTTGTCGATCGGCTATTTCAAAAAGGACGGGACAAAAAATTCAATTTAGTTATGTCTAATGCGTCATATTTTTCATTTAGAAATATATCATTATTATAGAATAATGAATTCTGAAAACATGAATAGCATTTTATCCGAGATTTCAAAATTGAAAAGTTGGGATATTGAACTATCAGATGGGTTAAATCCTGATCAAATAATGTCTGATTTTCAGGATATAGAATACGGAGTTAGCACTAACAAGTATATGCTACCAAAGAAGTATGCGCTCATCAAAAGAATTCAGAATTCTATTCGGGACTCTCTCGCATTCTTCAGTGACGTAAGTGTGTTCGCTCCGTTGTATACCATCGTAGAACGAATACGAAAAGAATTGGGGTACGAATACGAATTGAAAAAGGAGGTTAATTCTAAAGTTAGAAACCTACGGGCGTTAATTCAAGAAAATGAACAATTTTGATTGACCAACCATTTATCATTATTTGATTGTGACCGTCCCTCATAGAGATTTTAATTTTTTTTTAGCATTTTTTGATTAAAACTGTTGAAATCAGTGAATAAAAAATTGATGGCTGGTTGGTCCGGTATCAAATACACTAAAAAATTCAAAGTGGGGAAACTATCAGTATTATTTATTTTTTATACAATTATGATACTTTCCCCATCATTGATAGGATGAAATAACACTTCCATGACCATCCGATGGTGTTAGGTCGGGATTGAAAAATTGTTTTGCAATTGAAAAATTGTTTCTGATTTCAAATAATGGTCAATGAAGCATTAACAACCCGATTGGCTCGTGAACGACTGGATGCAATCAGGAGATTTGTACCAATTCGTGACTCTGTACGGAATAAACTACAACAACGACAGAGTCTTCAGACTGATTTTGCTGCGGGATCTGAAGAATTGTTTAAACCAGTAACCATAGCAACGAAGGGGATAGAGCGTGCTATACTGGAAGATGTTCCCGAGACGGGAAAATCTGTTATTGGTGAACTCGAAAAAATAGCAGCGAAAACTGAACAAACAGAACAGGCCATACAAAAAATAGAATCAAAAAGAACAGTTGATCGTTTACGCGTGAGATTTAACGAGGAAGGGTTAGCAGAAATTGATAAGACTGATCCAGCAGAAATTCCTGCGCTTGTTGTTACGTCCTATGAAAAAAGAAAAAAATGGTTGAAACCAAAACATCATAAATATGTTAGAAATATAACTCACTGGGCTGATATATTCTATAAAATCAAAACTAAAAGAAGTCAAATTGATACCGATAATGCATCATACATTGAATATATTAATGCGGTGGGTACAGTGTATAATCAATACGAAGAGTTTAAACAACAACAAAAACCGCAAAGGCGGCGACAGCAACCTGCAAAGAAAATATCTTTTTCACCTAAAAAACAACAACTACCACCTGATGATATTCTTGATTATTTACAAGCCGATTTAGACGAAATGAAAAAAAATGGATGTAGCAATGGGTTATAGCGGAAGTGGATTGCAAGATTCCAGTGAGAATCCAAGGATTTCATGTCCTGGTAGTGTTATCAATGATATATCACGATTAGAAGTTCTTGTAGGAGGTTTCCGAGCTGGAAATAACTCACCGGAAATAATTAATGAAGCAGCTGATATCTGTAGACGATTATTTCAGGGTGGTATCATGGATATCAGCACATATCGAGATTTCATTGACGAGTTAGTGGAAAGTGGGTATCACAGTGATTAATCACCGAGACTGAATAAAAACGCTAGCGTTTCCAATTGAAAAATTGTTTCTGATTTCAAATAATGATCATACACTACAATCATGATAAACCAACCCCCGTCTACGTAGTTAATTCACGGTTTCCAGTTTATAGAGCATACTACGGAGATGGTTTAGGCAATACCATTGCAGGGTTATTTGCGAGAATGGCTCCAAAAGTGATGCCGTTGGCTAAACAACTAGGAATGAAAGCCATTGATGTTATTCGTGATAAGGGTATTAGTGCTGTTGGAGATTTTGCTGGAAAAGCGTTTTCAACTGCGAAGAATAAAATAACATCATTAGTGAGACGAAAAAAGAAACCGGTACCATTGCCATCTACAGCGGAAATGCCTGCAAGTGTTAGTAGAATTATAAATAACGCAGTAGACGAAAAATTAGCGTCGATGGCTTTAACCCCCGACCAAAGCAATATTGCAAATATGATAGCAGGAAGTGGCTTTAAAAAACTACGACGATGAGAATGGAAAAATCGTTTACGATTTCACTATTTAGACTCTGATAAATAGAATAAAATGTTCAAACAGTCACCTGATCCAGCGTTTGATATAGATGCCCCAGTTCGCAAGGATGATTCTGTTCGCGATTATCAATATTACGCCTATCATGCCATAGACTCAAATAGTCGAGCAAGAATTGATCTTCAAGTCCATGATACCAGTAAATACTTTTTGCCCTGTGAAGCGTTTATTGAAGTAGAAGGAGAAATTGTAACAGCTGCTGATGCTCCTGCTGTACCAGCACCGTATCCCGCTGGTACTCAAGTCAGTTTTGTCAATAATGGTATCATGGCGTTATTTGAGAGTGCAAAATATCTCATTGATGGAAAAGAAATTGAGGCGATAGATCGCGATGTTGATGTGGCTACAACAATAATCGGGTTAGCGAGATATTCTGATGATTATACAAGATCAGCAGGACCTTCTATGATGTTTGCAAAGGATAATAAAAATACCGCTGGAGGAAATCAATTTGTTGTAAGACGACCAAAGAATAATGCTGGCACCGCTAATATTGATGCCGAAGATATGATTATAAACAACGATGTTAATTTCAATCTAGGAGCTGCAACACGTATTTCAATGTTGCAAGGAGCGCGTAAATCATTTTCATGCGCGATTCCACTGCATCACATATTTGGATTCTGTAGAAACGTCAGAAAAGTTATCTACGGGGCGAAGCATACAGTATCGCTTGTACGAAAGAGTGATGATAGTGACGCAATCTGGAGGATTCCAGCAGACAATGCAAATCCAAATGCTGATGCTGGTAAAGTCAATTTAACAAAAATATCATTGTGGATGCCAGTGTTGACTCCAGCAATCACCGCAGAAGAACGATTACTATCATTTATGGACCAAGGAGGAAAGTCGTTGTTGAGTTGGCTAACCGTGAGTACAGATGTTAAACAATCAAATATCAACGGGTTATTCACTTGGAACCTAGCATCAAAACAAGGCGTTTCTGCGCCACGTCATATATTTATTGCGTTACAGGATAACGCACGAGTTGGCGATCAACGTTTCAGTCATATGATATTTGATCAATTAGGTGTGAAAGACGTCTCACTGAGAATAAACGGCCAGCAGGAACCATCCGAGGATATACAACTTAATTACACAGAAAATCATATTGCACGAGTTTATCATCGTCTGTTGTCATTTATGGCACGCGATCAAAATGTGGATACTGGTTTGCAAATATCACAATATGATTTTAAAAATCTGTATCCGATCTATTACTTCTCACTGGAACATCTCGATTTGATGAGACAATCTGTTGTTGATATACACTTTAGAGCTAATGTGACTCGTGGTGCTACTGCTGATTATAGAGCGGTTGCTGTCATTCTCAGTGATAAATCAATGCTACTCGAAGGTGTTGGAGGAAGAATGAGAGTGGTAGATGCACCAGTAGAAAATCTTTGATTGATTTTTCATTGAATTAGAATCAACCAATTATATATAATGTCATATAGTGTTATTAGTGTTGCGTTAACTCCCGGTCAATTAAAAAAATTGCAATCGGAATCAGCTAAAAAATGTGGAACCACAATCACGTTGAAACCCAACCAAATGACTGGTAGTGCAAATAAACTATCGCTGACAACTCGTCAGGTGAAACATTTCAATGATACACTTGCAGCCAAAAAAGGTGTTCAGATTACTCTCTCTGCGGCTGCTATCAAAAATATGATTAAAACAGGCGGTATATTTCCGTTGTTAGCTGCGATTCCAGCATTGATTGCAGCAGCAGCCCCAGCGGTGGCTAAAGCGGCTGCGTTAGGAGCCGTTGGTACTGCAGCAGGAATGGCACTAAAGAAAGCAACTGGGAAAGGATATAAAAAAAGGGAAAGGGTCTAAGACTACCAGGAACCCCGTATTCGTGGTACAGCGGAAAGGGTCTAAGACTACCAGGAACCCCGTATTCGTGGTACAGCGGAAAGGGTCTAAGACTACCAGGAACGATTTATTAATTGAGGAATCGAAGATTCCCATGTCCAATTTTGATTTAATGGATGCTGCTAAAAAACTAGCGATTAAAAACTTCAGAGGTGTCTTTATGAAAGATCAATTACCACATCAACCAAACAGCGTTGAAACCGGAATCATTAATTTAGATAACAGCACCGGACCCGGAACTCACTGGGTTGCATACGCTATTGATCCACGTGGGATTGTTTATTTCGATTCATATGGATTAGCCCCACCAAAAGAGTTTATGCGGTATATAAAAACCCTTCCAATGAAGACTTGGTATTCTACGCTACCAACACAAACGATGATTGACCCACCAATATGCGGCAGCGAAGTATTAAATGTCCTTGACGCTATTTCTAACTCCTTGAGTAACCCAAGCGGAAAACCACCACATGTTGTCGTTAATGAATACACTAGTAATCGCTGGAAATCGAAACGATTTTAGAGAGAGAAAGAGTTTTACAATAACATGATTGATATTTGGGGGAGATCTTTGAAACCCAAACCCGGTGGCACTGCACCACCTGATTCTGTCAAGGATGTAAAAAAAACTAATCAAAGATGAAATAGCTGAGACGTTGAACTTAACAAATGTTGATCCTAATGAAATAGTTGTATTTCAAGACAAACAGGGTAAATTGAAATCCAGTGATGTGTCAATGGATGATATTTTAGTTAAACAACGAAACGCAATCGAGAATACTATCGCGTTATTTTCGGATCAGGGTAAATTGAAAACCAGTAATATTTCTCTGGATGATATTTTGGTTAAACAACAAAACGCAATCGAAAATACTATCGCGTTATTTTCCGATCAGGGTAAATTGAAAACTAGTGATGTCTCTCTGGATGATATTTTAGTTAAACAACGAAACGCAATCGAGAATACTATCGCGCTATTTTCCGATCAGGGTAAACTCAAACCGGGTGTACTCGTTTCGACGATTACAGAACGATTAAAAACTCTCAACGATGAGTTAAAAAATTCTGTGTTTGTACTAACAACACTTGAATCTAGAATTGAAGAAAACGGAAAACAGTTTACATCATTTCGTAGAAATATCATTGATAAATTTATTGGAACCCCGTTAGATAAAATTGAAATAAAACTCCCTGATATTAAAAAATCCATCGATGAGACGAAAAACTTCATCGAAGCCGTCAAAGGTGATTTTTCGAGGATGATAACAATCATTGAAAAAACAAAAATTCCTCATGAGAAAACCAACAACGTAGTATATACAATCCAACACGGATCATTTGAGTGGACACCTGCAAACAACAAATTAGATATCACTGCAACCGTTAAGGGTATTTATCGATTAACACTAGTAACACCATTAACTCAATTTAATATATCATCGTCGAGTTCATCCGGGGTCAACAATACGATTTCAACGATCATCGACAAGGATACAACTGAAAAGTTCACTATAACAGCTACTGATAAAAATTTGGTTGGGCTTTCAGTAACCTGGTATGTTGAATTCATAGCGGATTTAAGTAAATAACTAAATCGTTACGATTTCACAATTGAAAACGCTAGTGTTTTTAAAATAAAAATGATTTCATCAACTCAATGTCGCTATGATCAGGTCAGAGAATTTCAGAATAGACTCAAAACCCTCACTGAGGAGTATCAAATAAAAAAAAAAAAATACCGACGAAGAATCACCGCAATTGATGTTATTATATACTCGGTGTCAAGCGTTCTCACTGGCGCCGGAATAATACTTGCATCGGTTACAATGATTGCCCCGGTCGTAGTTCCAATTTGCATTTCTGCGGTGGCTACAATCGGGGGTATATCAACCGGGATAGCAAAAAAGATATCATCATGCAGCCAGAGTAAACTGCAGAATTACTTACTTCAATTTCATATTGCATCAACCGCATATTCGCAGTTATCCCTGATGATATCGTCGTCACTCGATAATACAATTATATCAGATAGTGAATTCTCAGCGATGGTCAGTATTTTTGATTCCGCGATATCGAAATTAGAGCGACAACATGAATATAATAACAATGACAACACCGATGGAATCAGAAAACACGAACCCAAAAAACAAAATGATCTCAATAATATCAACATTACCAGATTGTGAGTTCTCAGTGATGGTCAGTATTTATGATTCCTCGATACCAAAATTAGAAATAAATCATGAGTATAATAACAATGACAACACCGCAGGAATTACTTCAACGAATAGTGGAGAACACGAACCCAGTACAAACAAGCATGATATCAATAACATCAACGAATCCAGAATTCAGTGTGAATTTCCCCTCTCCGGTCTCAGTGAAGGAGATAGCGCTAGCAAAACTACGAATGTATCACAGTTGGCCTAATATCAGATCAAAATCATTTGGTGGTCAACAACCCAATAATTCTTTAGTGTTTGCAAATAAGAATAAACCCGACGGAACCCCAGACTGGAATGTTGTTTCCATACCAACCGGATCATACCAAATCGAACAAATCAATAATGAATTCGCGCGTAGAATAAAATCGATTACTGGAAAAGAATCAAAAATCGCTATAACAGTTCATGAACCAACACTATCATCCGCAATTGAGATAAACACAGAAGGATACGTCGTAGATATCTATCAAAGTTCTATTAGAACCGTACTAGGATGGCCTGAATTACCACCCCGGGGAGAAACCGTTGATTTACCAGAACCACAAAAAACTGATTATATCACCGACAGAATAAAACCTGATAATCCAATAAAGAGTTATAAAGAGCACAGGGTATCTACAGATTTTTTGAATCTCGAATACCAACTACTTTGGAATGAGAAGCCAGGGGAAGGAATAAGGATATATTATTTAGTTAACGAACCTGAAATCGTTAAAAATTTCACAGCAATGAATAATGATTTATCGCTGTTGTTAATATCTCTTAAATCCGGCTCTCTCACCCGAGATGAATTTATCAGCGTCGTAGAAACATGCAACAAAATCATCAATGACATGGAAACATTTAACCTAAAAATTATTCAGGATATATTAGATGACAATAATCCCCTATCGAGAACAAAATTTGCAGAAAAATATAATATACGCAGAGAAGACATTCCAGCATTCAAACTACCAGGGTATAATATCTTAGAACTACAAAAATCTCTCAGTGATGTCATCGATGTTGGGTTTCAAAATAATTCATGATGCATGGAAAAAAACAGCATCAGGGGAAATAAAAATCCTCAAACACAATAATGACCCAGACGGTGGCGGCAGACATATCGCTCCGTTCAACGTGAATATATCCTCAGTGATTGCGCTTAATTTAGTATGCGATGTTATCGAAGGAAGCTATCAAATTAATCTCGAACGATCAAATCAAGCTCAGCAAGGATATATTCTTTATTCGTTTGCACCAACAGCTCCTCCAGGATTCCTAATTATTGAAAACCCAATTAATCCTGTCTACATGCGATGCCATAATAATTCGTTAACGAGAATTAATTTCAAACTCACAGACCAATCTAATAATCTGATTGATTTACAAGAAGAGGTGTTAGCGATTAGTTTGTTTGTAAAGTCCTAAGGACTTGATCAAATATTCGGTTAAAATCGTAAAAGAATTATTAACCCAGAACTGAAAACTTTAGCAGCAGAGAGGGTGGATGACCACATCGTTGCGAGCAAAATTGATTAAAAAATCGTAAAATCTCCGTTTTTGCAAAAATGGAGACTTTTTTTTGGTTAAATGAGATTTGTTGGAAACCTGATATTTTGTTCGAAAACGTTATCTATAGGCCATATTTTGTTCGAAAACGTGATCTGGAAGCCTTATTTTTGCTTGAAAACGTGGTCTGTTCACCCTCTCTGCTGCTCCTTAGCCAGTTTGTCGGCCATTTCGTTACCCTTAATTTCGATGTGGGATGGTATCCACATGAACTCTACAATAGTATTTCCGGTATTTAGTTGTTTTAGTTTGGCGTTTATTTGATTGAGAAAATCTTCCCTGCATTTGGTGGTATTTGTTTGAATTGAAGATAGGACGCTAAGCGAGTCACTAATAATTACTGTCTTATTAGGTTTGAATTCTTCAATCCATTGTAATGATTTGAGGATGGACCAGAATTCAGCTGTGTAAATAGAGCAGTAGTCTGGGAGACGTCTGCCTATTTGTATTTTAAGCTCTGGTATGACCATTGCAGCAGCTGTTCTGTATGGGTTAGTAATTTTAGATCCATCCGTATATATTTTGGTATATTGTTGGTATTGAGTATTTATAATGTTTAAGGCTTCTATTTTGAGATTGTGTTTACTGCCTTTTTTTGTGAGGAAGGAAGGTGTTGACTTTAGATTGTACGTTGTTCCAAGGTTCGTGTTCGTACACTACGTTATTTTCTAGAGGGATTAGTTCTACTGGTATTATTGTTTTTAATAGATGATATTGTTTTCCCATGGGTAGTTTTTGTTTCAAGCTTTTCCTGATTGGGATGTTGCATTTATTTATGGCCAGGAGGGTGGGGTGTGTTGCGGGGTGGGTGGACAGCCGTGCTGCATATTTTAGAAGGAGCTCTTGCCGTCTCAAGTGTAGGGGTAACTCTCCCGTTAAGACATGCAGCTCGGCTGTCGATGTTGTTTTTAGAGCTCCGGTACACTTTAATAGTGCCGCTCTTTGTATTTGATCTAATTTTTTAAGTTGTGTTAAGGAGGCCGATGAGTAAACTTGGCATCCATAATCTAGTTTAGATCTTACCAGAGCTCTATATAATTTTAGAGATGTTTCTTGGTCAGCACCCCAATTTGTGCCTTTAAGGCTTTTTATTAGATTTAGGTCCCGGCTACATCTATTAACTAAGTCCTCTATGTGGTATGCCCATGTGAGATGTTGGTCATAGTACATACCCAGAAATTTTGCTACTTTAACACATTTTATTTCCTGATCCTGAATTGTTAATTTAGGGTATTTTATGTTTCGTCTATATGGGGTGAACAGTACGGCTACCGTTTTTTGGTGCGATAGTTTGAATCCCCATTGATTAGCCCAGTTTCCAATATTATTAAGGCTGGTTTGAAGTTCAGAGATGTTTTTGTGGTTGGAGGGGTTTCCTGCTCTCCATAGGCCACCATCGTCAGCAAATTGTGACAATTCAACTTTGGTAGTTGCCAAATTTTTATCTAAGTCATTTATCATTATGTTAAAGAGGGTGGGGCTGAGTACACTTCCTTGTGGAGTTCCGTTTTCAAGGGAGTGTTTCTCAGAGTAAGTTGCCCCTACCCTAGTTGTAATTGTGCGGTTTGCTAAGAAATCTTGGATAAAGTTAAACATTCGTCCAGTAATGCCATAATTATTTAATTTGGCTATAAGGCCTTTGGTCCATACTAGATCGAATGCTTTGTCGAGATCGAGAAAAACCGCAATGAGGTTTCTGCTCTGTTTTTGTTGTGAGTTAAATGCTAGTTTGATAGCAGTTTCAAGTCTTACAAGTTGATCTGTGGTGGAGCGCTTGTTTCTGAATCCACATTGGTTTTCTGAGATGAGGTTATTTTTAGTAAGGTGTGACTTGATTCTGTTGTTGACAATAGTTTCCATGATTTTACAGATGTTATTGGTTAAAGATATAGGCCTATAAGAGTTTACATCATGGCTGTCTTTATTAGATTTTAGGATGGGTATTACTATCGCATGTTTCCATTTTTTTGGTAGCTTTCCTGTGTCCCATATTTTATTTAGGAAATTTATTATTATATGAACTATATTTGGTGGTAATTGCTTATATATTATATACCCTATTTTATCTTCCCCAGGTGAGGTTTCTTTTTTTGTTTTAAGTGCTTGGTCCCATTCATATTTAGTTATTTTGTTGTTTAAAGGGGAGTCCTTAGGTCCCAGGTCTTGGAATATTTGTGGGTTTGCTCTTTCTTCAATGGCTCTATGTAATTGAAATTCTTTTGTATGGTTGCTGCTTTTGCTCATATTAGTAAAGTGTTGAGCTAATAAGTCAGCTTGTTCTTTGTCACTGGTTGTATTACTTAATTTAGGGGTATTGTTGGTATTTTTACCTCTAATCCTTTTGATCTTATCCCATACTTGTTTAGAATTTGTTTTGTGGTTGAGTGTACCACAGTAAGATTGCCATGTTTCCATTTTTGCTTGTTTGATTAGCTTTTTTAATTTTAGACTGAGATTTTTGTATTCCAAGAAGTGCGTATTGACTTTGGATCGTTGAAATAATTGTAGTGCTTTGTTTTTAGCCTGCTGGGTTGTTTTAATTTCGTCATTCCACCAGGGCACACTAAGTTTTGGTGCCTTATAGGTGGTGGTTGGAATGCTATTTGATGCTGCTTTATTAATGACATTAGTAATGTTTTCATAGTATTGGTCTATGTCATTTGATTCTATCTGGGTGGTATCTTCATCAGCTAACATTTGTTTAAATAAGTCCCAGTCTGCTTTTTTATAGTTCCACCTGGGGTTGTTTTTTTGGACCTGCGACTGCACTGTCATTTGTAGGGTGGTGATAATTAGGAAGTGGTCACTGCCCATAGGGTCAGTTTGATCCACCTCCCACTCCGCCACTTGTGCTAGTGTTTTTGTGCATAGGGTGAGGTCAATGGCGGACAAGGCACCGTTTATCGGATTCAGTCGTGTTCCGGCGCCATCATTTAATATGGTCAGTGCTGATGTGTTGGCCCAAGCCTCAATCAGCCTGCCCCTAGTGTCCGTCATCTTCCCCCCCCCCCACCGCTTATTATGTGCATTGAAATCTCCACATATGACAGTGCGCTCACTGGTGATTATGGTATTTAGGGTTAATAATATTTGTTCGTTGCTTAGGGCGTTATTAGTTCCTGGGTCATAAAAATTGATGATTTGTAAATCAGAGTTTCCCATTTTTATTTTTAGTGATTGTACCTCTACATGTGAGTTAGTTATTTCTTTTGCTCTGATAGGTACTAGTTCTATAGATTTTATGGTGTTTTTTACATAAATGGCTAGTCCTCCCCCCGGTCCCTCTTTGCGTAGTTGGAGGTACCCTGGGGCGTAACCCATTATATTTGGCAATGTTTTGGTTTTATTCGTTAGCCTTGTTTCTTGAATGCAGAGGATATCTGGTTTGATTTTGGAGTTAATTAGTTTAAGTTTTAGTTCATTCAAGTTGGTTGATATTCCTCTGGCATTCCATTGCCATATAGAAACATTACCATTAGTTGTGTTAGCCATTTCTAATGGGGTCATTTACTGCAATTAGGGTCTTAATTTGATTTTTAATTTGTTTTAGTTTTTTATGTAATCCAGGTTTAATACCAGTTAGGTGCATTACTGTTTCTAGGATTTTGTTGATTTCTACTTCTAATTTATCTTCTAAGTGTGGCTTATTTGTGGGTTCTATCTTTTTTGCTCTACGGAGTTTATGCTTTTTCCTTGCTGTGCGATAGTCTACCAGGTTACTTTCCATGTAATCTATGATATCTTTTTCTCTAATTGTGGCCGGACATAGTGGGGATTTCACTGGGTGGGCCCCTTTACATTGAGCGCATTTGGGTTTTAGTTTTGCGCATTCTCCCTTATGTGCCCTTCCACAGTTACTGCATTTGTTTGGGAGTTTACATTTAGTGGTATAATGGCCCCAGTGTTTACAATTTGAGCAGAACCTGGGTTTATTTGTGTAAGGTTCTGTCCTATATTGGGATCCTGTGGTACCAATTTGGATAAGTGGCGGCAATGGGGTTTCTGATTCTATCACTGTGGTTGTGCATTTGGGGCTCCTATTACCTATCCTATACGTTTTGGAGATGTTATTGCCACCTTCAGTTAATTTTTTGTTCAGCGTGTTTGTGTCCCACTGTGACATTGCCCCTGTTAGCTTTATCACTGCTTTAAATTTAATGGGTGGCGGTAGTAGGGGGTTGTGAGTGGGTTTGCCTTTTTCTGCGGTATTTCTGTGCGGGGCCGTTATTTTGTACGGTTTGGTTACCTGTATTGGTATTCCGGCTAGGGTATTCATTTCTAGATACTTTGCTGTTTGTTGGCTGGTACTACAGTGCAGTATTATATAGTTGGTGTTTGGCCTGATAATTTTGCATGAGCCTGTATGTACCCTATTTATAGCCCCTGCTATGCTATTTGTGGACAGGTTGATTAATTTACTGGAATTCTCTTAATATATAGTGTTATTTCCGGCCTGTGGAAAGTAGGTTTTGGCCCTATGTTAGCTGTTTTTTCCTGTGTATTTTTGTTGGCATTGCTAACGTTATGGTCTATTTTGTTGTAATTTTGTCCCTTTGAGTTGGGGGCTGGGGTTTCCGTTGCCTGGGGTGATACTTTAGATGTTCCTGGTATTGAGCTACTATGGGTTGGTTTGATTGATTTGGCGGTTTGAGCATATGTAGGTTTTGTGGGGGTTGGGTGTTTTCAACTGCGTCCGCTTGTCTTTTTGGTTTGTTAATTTGAAACGTTCGGTTTGGGGTGTTTTCCACCGCGTCCGCTAAGTATAAATTTGGGTCCCCTGTTTTGAAAGTTCGGGAAGGGGTGTTTTCCACCACGTCCGCCGAATATGAGCCTGAATTTCCTATCTGTTTGTTAATGGGGGTTAACGATATTGGGGTGGAAATATTAAGTATGGGATCGCCGGGGGCCAATGTGGCGTCCAGATCTTCAGTTAGTAATGTTTCATTATGTAGATTAAACTCAATGGGCGATAGCGGGTCTAGTTTTGCCGCTTCTTTCATTAGTACTTGTAACTCAGGTGTTGAGTACACTCTAGATTTATTTACTTGGTTTGTAGTGTTTGTTCTGCCTGGTGTTTGGAACATTTTCTTTTGTTCGTTGTTTCTACGTGTGGCCTGCCCTTGTCTTATTTTCATAGCCTGTTTGTTTTAACAGCTGTTTGAGTTTGGGTGGCGGCCATTTTGCCTTTGTTATGTGCTTTGGGTTGGTCGGCCATATTGAATAAGTTAATTTGTGTATAACCGTGAGATAGAAGATATTGAGTTTAGCGAGGATAGTGGTAGTTGTGAGAGTTTTAAAAGTTGGAAGTAACTTATTGTTTCAGCACAGAGTATAATATATTGCTAATGACTTACAGTTATGATGTCCGGACGGTTTGAGGTGGAGTAGCTGCTGGTTGGCGTAGATGGCTGGTTGTAGTGGTTGGTTAGGTCTCAGGTTTGCAGCTGGGTCCTGTTGCGCAGATAGGTGGAGTGGCTGGCAAGCGTAGATGGTTGTTTCGCTGCTGGATCCTGATGCGTTGTAGGGTGGTGAATTGCAAGCTTCGGTAAGGCTGTAGTGGATTCGACTCATCTGTATTCTCCAACAAGCTGTGGGGCCAAAACCTTGATTAAATTGGAGCTATTAATCAAGAAAAACTCCCCTCCTTGACTTCAGTGCTTGAGTTAAGGAATAAACGGTTGCTTGTTGAAGATCGTAGTGGTGGTGTTGAAGATCAAATTCGGGAACAGGTGGCTTCGGTCCTGGGCGGCTCGACACGTCTGCTCTTCTTGATAGTTCTAGCTGGACTGATGATGATGATGATGATGTGATTTCTGTCTGATAATTTCGTCCTTATATACCCCTAGCTGTGACAGATATGCGCAGCTAGGTACTTTAAACTGCAGGCAATTTCGCACATGCAGCATGAGCTGAGCGTTCGCTCATTATGCCGAAATAACTAAAAAGCCCTTAAAATAATAAACTACCCTCGGTAAGGCTGTACGCAGTAACGAAATCGAGACTAGATTTGTGACCACACATACATATTAAACATAGTCGTATACAATTTCGTGACAATAATTAATTATCAATCCGTACAGAAAATCGTTATATTTTCATTTATTAAACTTACAGTTGTAAATTTTTTGAAACTGAATGACCTGTAATTACTCATTATTTCTACTATACTTGTCATAATATCATGCATTTGCAAGAACAAAAATGTCGAAAATCTTAGGTTGTATGCCTTTAAGGTCGTTTATGAACATATTACCCGCCCTGAGTAAATTTACCGATTATCCTTCAACCTAGATCTTATGCCGTTTTATCATCATCAAGTAGTGGAAACCAAACTTCGATCTGCTTCCGATATGATATAACTGCCTCACTTACAATTAGCAATATCAGTAATTTACAATCAATCTTAGATCTTAATAAAACTATAGACGCCCAACATTTTTTTCTGAAACGTGTCTACCAAAGCAAACATAACAGATCTGATGGAGCCCCATAGCAAATGCAAATGATACAATACGAGCGAATCCAGTTAGATCAAATTCCGGTGGTGGTCCATTTATCGGATACTCTGGACACTTCGTGTCTGGGATGTCAAAATCTTTCAAAATATCCAGAACATTCTCCGTAACCAAGAAAACTTCCAGGATAACACGCAACCATATTCACGGAAATAACGTCGTTGTAGTCATACT
>JAQISU010000054.1:11767500-11780000 GCA_029339505.1 Unio delphinus
AACCTACTGAGTGAAAATATGTTGATTACTGTTATCATTGAAGCTGTGATGATATTTACAATGACAGAATTCATGGTTAAAATACCCCCAGATGTGCCTGCTGTATTTATAAGAGTATATCAATAGAGCATGTTGCAATAACTGAGCGGCAAGTTCAAAGACTTCGACTAGCGGCTTCGGTGGAAAAATGTGATGAAATTTACAATGACTGAATTCAGAGACAGAAAGATCGTGAGATGTACATGTAGTTATTACAAGAGTACACTAGAACTATAGATTCCATTATTGTGTACATTTCTGATTTTAGCCTCATAAATAGTGCCTGCGACCTCGAAATCAAGACACATCAAGACTAAACGTCTGTTGCAAGTCTGGATAAGTATTTTGGGATTAAATAGCAAACTGACAAAGATTTTAATAAGAATTAGAAGAGTGCTGAAGTTTCTAGAACTCACAGTTTGGATAGAATAGTAGCCAAGTGTGAGAAAGTGTGTGATGACTGGCTTAGTGTTTAGAATACGACCAATGATTGGATTGACAAATTTCAGTCTTACCCCGAAGGACACAAGATTTACACCGCTATCATGCTATTCTGCGCATCTAGGATCATCGATATTGGAGCAAACCCATACTGAATTCAATTAACGACAGAGAAATTCTGCAATGCTTACCAATTGAAAACGTCAATTGTCACCAGAATATAATATACAAAAAATACTAAGTTTGGAAAAACGTGATTCTTCTCCTATGTTTCAACGACGCCAGATATGGCCATCTATTTTTCGCATAGCTTTGAAAAGATGTAATGTTTATGCATCAGGCTATGGGAATGAAATAAATTACTTTTCGATTGCTTCTGACTTTTCAGTCAAAAACTGATTTTTATTTAGGTATTGACGCAGCTAGTAATACAGTGACGTCACTAGGGTTGGTGTCACCCGGTGCGGTAACTCATGGTGTCACCCCCATGGACCTCCTTCTGTAACATACCATACAAAAACTGCATCGACAATCATTTTGGTGTCACCCCTCTGATGGTGTCACCCGGTGAGGTCCGCACCTCCATAGCGACGCCACTGTGATCGGTTATCCGCTTATGATATCCGACTAGACCGAGCAGTGTGTGCTCTATAAACTTTGCAGTTTTTCATTTTGGTGTCACCCCTCTGAGATGGTGTCACCCGGTGCGGTCCGCACCCCCCGCACCCCCTAGCGACGCCACTGTAGTAATATACATCTTAGAGTCTACATTCTTGTTTTGGGGTTTCTTCGCTTGTCATGTAGTGTAATAACCTCCGTATTCGTACAAGGTATTCCATATGAAAATTAAATTTAGATAACATAAGTTATTGCTATGAAGTACAAGCTAAATATACCTATATAATAGCGCAATGGACTTCAAAGTACTGATCGTGAAATCTCTTTGAAATTAGATCACGTTTCAGCGTGATTTAGGAGTGTAGCTAATCATGAATATCAAGAGCGTAATGATTCCTGGATGGAATTATGTGCACTAGTTCGGTAATAGCAAGTTCTCAGTTGGGCTCATGCTTCATAAATCAAGTTGAGAATGTAGCTACTAAGAATGAATCATCGCGATCAAGTCGCTGTAATGATGGTGTGTAATGTGCCAAGGACGTCGGGGTAAGGAATATACATGTATATGCATTGACTGGATCAATGCATATACATGTATATTCAGAATTTGTTTGGGTTGATATATAGCTGTGACTAAATGCGTAATGGATTTGTTTCGGTTGTCTCACAGATTATTTCGTTATGCGGACGTTAACATTTAAATTTAGCATTCCGGGAAATATGTACAGGATTCATGGGCTATATTACAACCTACGGAAAGACTTCTGTTTCTTCTTTTCATTCATTCATTCATGTCTCTCTTGTTCAAGGTTGTTCATAGGGCTTTCACGAGATATCGCTACTACTGTCGGTTTGATGATTTCCGTGGTCAGACCGCACTCCTTCGTATCCTTTGGAACTGTTCGTCTCGATGTCTCCTTGGACAGATCCCACTGAACGCTCTCCGTCTGGTGTCCAGTGTAATGTTCTGGGTACTGCCTTACATGTTCCAGCCATCTCTATCTGACTCATTTTACTGTTTGGAAAAACTGTTTTCTATTTGTTACTTGATGCAGCTCACTGTTTTCGTGGATAGTAAATATATTTGGGAAGATCTCTGGTTTATCAACAATTGCAAGCCTTCAGCACTCTAACCATATAACAGCATTCTAAGTATGTTGCTTTTTAAGATCGTTAGCATTATTTTATTCCCAATTGCGTTTATTTCTAGATATTCTTTAGCATGGTGAGGGAAACGTTTGACTGATTATTCTTCAATTGATCTATCTTTCCGTGTCTGCATCTGCTGAGACTGCTTCATCCGCTTCGTCTGTAAGGCTGCTGTTGATGAAGACTCGTCTATTGTTTTTTTTTTCCTGATTCATTTTCAGCACCTTTGTCTTTGTGATGCTGACGTCCAGTCAAGATTTTGAGTCGCCTTAATCAGCCTGGCTGTCAATGTTTGCATGTCTCTTTGATTACAACCGAGCATGCGAATGCCATTCGTTTAGTCCAGATCTTTAAGAATGAAGTGAAATTCTATCGGATCCATCTTTTGTTTTCAACTGTTGTTTCATTCATTCGTCCGTCAATGGTAACAATAACAAAGCATAGTGACAGAATGCAACATTGATTTACCCCCGTGGTGATGCCACAACTGTCTGTGAGCATGGTTGTTGCAGATAATTTAAATTGAAGTCTGTATCAATTAATTGTATTACGTTCACCATATATTGTGTGTGTGTGGGGGGGGGATTTCGTATAAGCGGATGATTTTTCATATTAATTTGCGGTGAAGGATGTAAAAAGTATTTTAAGTCATTGAAGATGATAAAATAGCGCGCTGTTTCACTCGGCAGACTAATCAAGGATCGGTCTCATGGTGAAGATATTGTTAATACAGTTTTCCCTTGCTTAGAACAAGCTTGTTCTTTGCGGATAACTTTGTTATTTGTCGCCCGTTTTCCTAATGTCATTTGGATGCCGAGATGAAAATGTCACATTAGTAATAGTAATATTAAAATCGAGTGGTTATATGATGTGGGGCGAGAACAAACTCCCAAGATTGCAACCAATTAAAAAATTGAGAATACAGCACAAATATATCAAACTAAGATGCAGAAAATAGTATGTAAAGTATACCATCAGTATGATATATCTATATTATTGTGTATGGTAATAGTCAAACGAGAGTAACCCTGAGATCATTTGCACAGTTATATGTGGTCTCTAATTCAATCTGCTGAAAGAAAGGTATACTCTTACTCTATCTCAAAGACAAATAAATAATTACCGGAATCGCCATTATAAACATGAACAAAACCAAATCATTAATATATGATCGAAAATATTTTAAAATTAACTGCAAGATTGTTCCTTTAGCTACACTTTTAATATACCCAAAATAAGTAGAATAACTTCAATGCATGTTACAACAGAATCTATGTCGCACAATTTTACTATGTTGCGTTGATGCTGTAACTAACTAACAAACCCTATTGCTACAACTCAATGGTCTTTAAGTAACATAAACGAGCGAAAACAAACGATAATTGTTTTACCTAGAATACAAAGTAACAATTTAGAAAGAGCCTGCAGCATTATGGAATAACTCTCAAACAGTCCTAAACGTTCTATCACAGGTTTAAAAATATAGTATTCTGATTGAATGGTATCGGTGAATGAGCTTTACAAATAGCATGGATTTGCTAACACTCTTGACTATCGCACTGATATAATCCAAAATGTATCTAAATGAATTCACAATACTCCCCAAATAATGATTTAGTCCGAAAAGTTTTAGTGAGCACTCTTTTAATTCAAATAAATAATTTAAATAAATAAATATTCTCAAATTCAAATTGTTAACAATTAAAAGACTTGTTCCACTTCAGATTAAAAGAAGGAATTCATTCTTTCGTAAACAACCTTAATATAAAAATGTGACACAAAATAAGACCTCCAGGAGGAGGGTAAAACGTTCATTTCCGAAACATTTTAAGTGATAAACCAGATAATGCTCCTCGCAAATGTTTTAGTTAAGAACATTTCATTTCATTCCAAATATTTATCAAATATTCACATGATGCTAAAATAATTAATATAACATAGATGTATTTTGAATAACACAAAATGTACATCATGGAATATAGTCCTTTATATATGTAAAAGTGCTTCTGCAATTGGATTATATATTCCCTTGATATGCCATCGTCAATACTGTATTCCTGCAACATCAAACTACATCGTAACATTCGCTTATTTGTGTTTTCATTTGTTAATGCAGGCAGGTGAGTAGTAGTAGTCACTGAACACAATAATCTGAGAATGAACTTAACTATAATATACATTTCAAAGTGTTTCGTAGGGAATATAATAGCCAAACATTGTTCCTCGACTATGGAATACATTTTCTGGTGCTGGTTTAATTTGTTTTAGAAAAATGACACACCTGTTGATCCAAGCCGTTTTATTTTGCTTAATCTAAACTCCACCAACCACCGCTACATCACTCGCATTAACATTCAGAATCATTGAAATATGGAGCTGAAAGAGCCTTTAATTATGGCCTTTAATTTACCAAAAGCCTCCTGGCATTTGTGAGACCTATGAACTCTGGGTTTCTGTTTCATACAAATAGTCAGGGATTCAGCAATTATAGTAACACTGGAGCACAATTTCCGATAAAATTGAGACATACCTACACATAACATCGGTTACATTCTACTGACAGGCAAATATAATTTGTAGATACTCTGTCACCTTAACTTTTAAAAGTTTAACTTGACCGTGACCCACAATATGTTCTAAAATGTAACACTAATATTGCAATACTCACCTTTAAAGGAATTATCCACTTTGCTTCAACTAGTCTATCAAATTACTTACAAATGGTCTGCAAGTTTTCTTTCCACGTGTTGTTGTAGATGATGCAGGCATCCCAATATTTAGACCAGATGTTATCATGTTTATTTAGCTAAGGAAGAACCCGTCAGACTAAACGGCATGACATTTTATTGATAATGTCCGTCTGGAGGTTCATATGCCGAAATTTTATCAACTCTTTCTGTAAAATGAATTTTCCGGAATCCTTTCAAAACGTCAGATTTGGTGACATATCATTCATTTCCAATTTTGTCAATGCGGTCATCGATTCGTGGCAATGGAAATGAATCTGTTTTGATGACACTGTTCACTATTCTGTAGTTAGTAAACATAGCTTTTTTTAGCGCAAGAATACATGGCGAACACCTGTTATTGTTACTTTGATCTATGAAATGATTCTCCAGCATATTTTGAATGTCTAATAATAATATTCCTATTTTAAGAGGATTAATCATGGAAGAATTTGGTTTCACGTGAGAAGAATCTACGATCTCAGACACGTGTTTCTTTGTATTTGTATCGTAAAAGGCTACTAAGTAGAGGCAACCTGTTTGCCGTGGGTTGAGACCCGTGCCGGAGGAGGAAAGGATCCTGGTAGTTGAGCGGAGGCTTTTCCGATCCAATATACTGCTTTAGCCTCTACTTCTCTTAGACGGGTGGTCGAGATGGGCCCGGTCTCGACAAATCGGCTGGTCACGCCGAGCTTTAGGAGGTCTTTTGTTATTACTTACTCGTCTTCTCTTTCTTTCTTGTATCTCTCTTGAGACCACCGCTGCCCCTACATTATTTTTCCTTTAGCTTTCACTTTCCCATGTTTTAGAAGACTTCTAGAAGGCGTTTGCTCAACGGGTCAATAGGGAAGTAATTTTACCGACCCTAGAAGAAAGCTTCATGGGTCAATCCCAGGTAATTTTATCTAACGAATATGGCATCTGTGTCCCCTCGTTGGGCTCCTTGGTGGGTGGGGAGCATGGGTGCTGAAATTTTAACTATTAATCATGGCAAATGCAACAACAACAAAAAATCAACAATAATCGTACCAAACCACTGTCTGACTCAGATGAAGAAACAAGTGGCGTGGAATCATTTCCACGCTTCATGGTTAATCAGTCTAAGGATGATTCTAAACAACTTTCTGCTTTATCTCCATTTGTTATTGTGAAAACTATTTCGGGCGCTATTGGCACACCAAAAAGTGTTTTAAAAAAACTCAAATTGGATTGCCTTCTGTTTGAGTGTGAGCGAAAGGGTCAAACAGATAATATCATGAAAATTAAAACCTTTTCGATATTCCAGTGACCTCATTCACCCACACTACACTGAATTCGTCTATAGGCGTAATGCGCTGTCGTGTCTTGGCTGGAGTCACTGACACAGATATCATCGAAGGGATGAAGCATGAAGGTGTCACTGCAGTGCGAAGAATACGTATTAAATGTAATAACATTCTGCAGGACACCAACACATTTGTACTCACCTTTAATAAACCGACAGTGCCCAAAGTGGTCAAGGTTGGGTTTTTGCAATTAAAGGTTGAGATCTACATACCAAACCCCCTTCGATGCTATAAGTGTCAAAAGTACGGCCATCACGGGGACCGATGTTCCAGAGTCAAGTTTTGCGGCCGATGCGGAGACCACTCTCATTAGGAAGCTGATTGTAGAGCAACTCCGCATTGTGTTAACTGTGGCAAGGAACATCACGCCAATTCTAAAGATTGTGATAGTTGGAAACAGGAGAAGGAAATTCAGAGGGTAAAGTTTACCTCCAACTATTCCTACCCAGAGGCCAGAAAACTTTTCCAGGCAAAAAACATCCCTTCCTGGCCCATCCTTCTCCACAGTCGTTAAACACACTCCTAAAATCACGAAGGATGCGCAAACACAGACGGATCAGCCTTATTCAACAAGTGCCAATATCCCTCATTATAAGCCACAGAAAAGCACATCATCAACTCAGACAACATTTAATAACAATCCACCACCAAAATCACCAAAACATCAACACAAAGCACAAACAAATAAGCAGCCAAAGGGGTCAGATGACCCCATTAAACTTTACAACATGTTTGGAGACTTTGAGAGCATTGATACAGAAGAAACTGCTCCATGTTTTCAGGGTAGCTCCAAACCTAGTAAAACCAAATATACTCCCGTACTTCCTCCAGACAAATAACAACACAAATTTCCTCTGCAAATAGTCTAACCTGACTCCAAAATCTCCAGCAGAACTTTCCGATGAGGAACACCATCATACAATTAAACTGTCGAGGACTTAAAGCTAATTACAATGATATTCTTCTGCTTTTAAATGAACACGATCATGCAGTGCTATGTTTACAAGAACATTCCTGAAACAGACAGATAAAATTACATTTAAAAACTTTTCCCTGTTTAACGCGTACTTTCAAAACGCTGACAGGGCCTCAGGAGGAGTCTCTATTGTTGTGAACACTCGAGCCCCTCACAGAGTCATTCCTTTAAATACAAATTTACAAGCCATTGCTGTAAGCGTCACTCTACATCGAGTGATTACTTTTTACTCCATTTACTTACCACCAAACATCAACCTAGTACAAAAAGAATTAGACAATCTTGTTCAACAACTTCCCTTGCCCTTCGTTTTACTCGGGGATTTTAATGCCCATAACATTTTATGGGGATCAAATCACATAAACGACAGAGGTCAAAAAGTAGAAGATTTCATTTCTAGACATGATTTGTGTCTTTATAACACTAACTCACCGACATATTTACACCAAAGAACGGGTACGTACACATGCAAATTTGACAATTTGCTCTCCTTCGCTACCTTTTGGATTATGAATGGAAGGTCGCTGATGACATCCACAGCAGTGATCACTTTCCAATCACTCTTGAAAATAACTGTTAAATTGATGACGCAATTCCACAATGGAATATCAAGAAGACCGACTGGGCTATGTTTGAAACACTTTGTAAAACTAGACTAAATAATGATACAGTATTCAACGCTGTTAATCCTATACAGCATTTTACTTCAATTCTAATTACAATTGCAGATGAATCTATTCCTAAGTCCTCACCAAACAATAAGAAATCGCATAAACCTTGGGTAACCAAGGAATGCAAAGAAGCCATTAGACAACGCCGAGAAGCATTAAAACAATTCAACAATCTTCCAACGCCCGAAAATTTAAACAAATATTGTATTGCCCGGGCTAAAACTCGACACACAATCCAAGAATGTAAACGTGCATCCTAGAAGAAATATATTTCTTCTTTAAACTCTCGTTCCTCAATGAAACAAGTTTGGGATACTATTCGAAAACTAAATGGAAAGAGGAAACACAATTCTATTTGACACCTGAAAACAAAAGCAATTATGGTTCAAAACGTGATATAGCAAAACTTCTTGCCGATAGTTTCTCAAAAATTTCGTTATCATCTAATTATTCAGAAGCCTTTCGAAGATTAAAATCTCAAAAAGAAAAGTCACGTTTAAAATTCACATCGAACAACACTGAAAGTTATAACCAGCTGTTTCTTTATTGGAGGTTCGGGAGGCTTTAGACAAGGCCCATGATACATCCGCTGGGCCTGAAGAAGTTCATTACCAGTTCTTGAAACACCGCCCAGAATCTCCTCTGTCATTACTTCTGAAAAATTTAATGATTTATGGATTGCTGGTAATGTACCTAAGAGCTGGAAAGAAGCAATAGTAATACCGATTCCCAAACCAGGCAAAGATATCGAAGATCCTAACAGCTATCGGCCCATTGCACTGACAAGCTGCGTGTGCAAAACAATGGAACGAATGATTAATTCTCGGTTTGTATGGTACTTGGAAAGTAACAATTTAATATCTCCTTTCCAAAGCGGCTTCCGTTCTAGTCGTAGTACTAACGATCATCTGGTTAGACTGGAAACATTTATTCGCGATGCATTTATCAAGAAGGAACATTTAGTAGCAGTCTTCTTTGATTTAGAAAAGGCCTATGACACAACATGGAAGTACGGGATACTAAATGACCAGCACGATCTGGGTCTAAAAGGCCGTCTGCCTTCTTTAATCTCCAATTTTCTCTCCGACAGAAAATTCAAAGTACGAGTGGGCTCTACCCTCTCCTATATGCACCAGCAAGAGATGGGTGTGCCGCAGGGCAGTATTTTATCTGTGACGCTAATTAATATCAAAATCAATAGCATCACCAAGTGTTTAAATCCCGGTGTGGATTGCTCATTATATGTTGACGATTTTTAAATTTGTTATCGATCAAAGCACATGCATACAATTGAAAGGCAACTGCAACTAAATATTAACAAGATCCAAAATTGGGCCAGTAATAACGGTTTCAAATTTTCAAAATCGATAACAATATGCATGCATTTCTGTCAGTTGCGAAGACATCATGATGACCCTAAACTCACGCTGGACGGAACACTTATTCCAGTTGTTGAGGAAACAGTTTTTGGGTATTATCTTTGACAGAAAACTGACTTTTATTCCACACATCAAGAATTTGAAAGCTAAATGCTTAAAAGCTTTAAACCTATTTAAAGTAATTGCCCACATTGACTGGGGTGCTGATAAAAAAATTCTCCTCAAATTGTACAGAACATTTATCCGCTCAATACTAGACTATGGATGCGACTATGGATGAACCACCTTTATCGCATAGCAGAGAAATGCTTTCTGCACAGTACGCTCACAAATTAAGATCAAACCCTCTGAACCCTGGTTTTTCGGCTGTTTTTCAACCAAAATATAAAACTTTATATGAAAACAAACCAAACGCCATAGCTTCATTTGGCATCAGAATATCATCCAGCTTTGACAATACCAAAATTAATCTCCCTACAGTTCAAAACACGTTTGTCTCGGAAACACCACCTTGGCTCCTTAAGCAACCCTAAGTGATTTTTACGTTACATGATGGTAAAAAATCTGCGATAAACCCTTCCATCTTCCAGAACTATTATCATGAACTTCTCAACGATTTTAAAAACTACACTAAATTCTATAGATCAAAGGTTGATGCAAAGGCTGCTGCGGCCTTCGTTAGTGGTAAACACATAGCAAAAGATCGTTTGCCAAACGATGCGTCCATTTTTGAGCGGAAATCAGAGCAATAGACCTTGCTCTGAAATTTGTCGAACAAAAACGTGTTTTAAATAGCATTATCTTCTGTGACTCTTTATCAGTGCTTCAGTCGCTACACAATAGAAAACTGGATACTCCATTATTAGTCAATTTCCTCGTCAAAAACACGAAGCTTAGTATCTCCTTCAATATAGTATACTGTTGATTACCTAGCCATATTGGTATTAGAGGTAACGAAGAAACTGACCTTGCTGCTAAGATGGCTCTATCCTTAGAACCATCGGATTTTAAATTACCATTTACTGATTTTAAACCTTGTATTAAAAGGTACCTTACGTCAGAAGTGGCAGACGTCATGGGATGATGCAGTCAATACCAAACTTCATGCCATCAAACCAACCCTGTGTGAATGGACTCCTTCCTACAAAACTATCCGTAGGGAGGAGACTGTTATTGAAAGAATCAGAATCGGTCATTCATACATAATCCACTCCCACATACTAGAAGGTGAAGATCCACCAGAGTGCGTCTCTTGCAATGAACCATTCACTGTTAAACACTTTATGACCGAGTGTTCCGATCCTCAACCTACACGTAATAAGTACTATAATGTACATGACACGAAGGAACTTTTTGATTCTATATCTATCACTTGTATTTTAGATTTCCTGAAGGAAGTAAATCTATTTTTTAAACTTTAACTTGTATGTCATCACCTAGTGCATTTTATCTAATGCAAATACCGCCCATTACCAACAACTTATCATTTTATATTGAACTATTTGGTTTTTATATCGCTGGTCGATATTAAACCTTTAGTATTTTTAACCATGTATAAATACAACCTATTGTATGGCGATAAATACCCTAAAAGTGCTGGTGCACAGTTAAAAATCAATCAATCATTTCTTTATATTTGAAGATCTGGAAACAATTGGTCATTTCCATATAATTTTTGTTTTCGTTTACAATTTTTCGTGACTGTAGATGTTGAAGTATCTGGTCCAGGTTATTGAAAATTTTTAAATTCGGAAGATTGCTTGAACCAAAGTCACAACAGTCCGATTGCATGCCATCGTTTCAATCATCCATGCATGCTATTATAACAACTAATGAATTAAAGTATTGAATGATTAACAAGTGTATCTATATCAACATATTTATATGACAAATTTTTTTCTGTTTCCTATGTAGTATAATTAATGGAAGTCATTTACATTCAACGCAGCTTCGTAAGGTCCATACTATTTAGCCTTAAGAAGATTTTGAGGTATGGGCAAGGGAGCCATAATTATATTGCTAGGGTGAAAGCTTCTGTCTTTTGTATATCTGTCAGTGCTTAATGCCATTATTTACTAAGTAGGGAGAAGATTATTTCTAGCTATTGCATGGGTCATTAACAATGTACAATTGACAACAGCAACATTATTAAGAAGACTAATTTTTTAATGTTCAGATGAGAAAAGTTTCGTTTTTAAATAATTCCAATTGCCCATGTTCAGTATGTCTAAAATCTAGTACCACGTGACAAGTAAGACAATGTCTATAGTATTTAAAAACAACACATTTAATTTCTGGTCAATATAAATCATTCAAGATATAGTGATAAGATGTCTTGACTACTAAACGACCAACCAAGGATG
Source organism: Unio delphinus (assembly GCA_029339505.1). Taxonomy (NCBI): domain Eukaryota; kingdom Metazoa; phylum Mollusca; class Bivalvia; order Unionida; family Unionidae; genus Unio; species Unio delphinus. Next base: position 11,779,188 of record JAQISU010000054.1, read on the forward strand.
TCTCATGGGTTAGATTTAGAATTTCGTTACGTCTGAGATAACACACTGATCATGAGTGTGGTCATCATGTTTTGTCTACATTTTTCGTAAGGACCCCATTTGTACAAAATGAGAATCAAGTATTTGTGTGGCGTCTGTTTCGCTAATCGCCCTTTAAAACAAACAGAGGAAACTCAGGATATTGTTCCCTTTTGACAATGAGTGATGGTCATTTGTTACCCTGATTAGAATATAGAAAATTAGTAGCTAAAAGGGGATCACTGTGATCAATAGTTCTTGATTAATATATACCTGGAGCAAAGGCGACAATGGAAAGACTTACAAATACACTTTTCACCTTCAAGAATAATTTCTTGACCAATATTATTCTCAAGAGTTAATTTTGCCATATTTCTATTAATGACAGAATCTATTTGTTAAATAGTGATTTCATTTTCAATAGGATATACGATTTTTATTCAAAAAAGGCTTGTCAGTTTCAAGTGATTTAACTACAAACGTATCTCCTGCTAGGTCATTGTCTAGCAATAAATGAATATTCTAAATGGAAAAAGCAGTTAATAATTCTACTGTCTGATGCAAAATTTACAAAATGGAAAGGGACATTAACAAATCCACACTCTACTCCCTGAATACGAACACTTTCACAACAAGAAGATGTCTCAGACAAAGATAAAAAGAACATGATAATAAAGAAAACTCTGGACATCTCACGCGTCCGTTGATTATGTAATTGGGATAGGCCTTGAAGAATCACCAATAAGTGATTTTCGAATGAATGATCCATAACTCTTCATAATAAAATCACACTTT
>JAQISU010000054.1:11782500-11988090 GCA_029339505.1 Unio delphinus
CTTCTTATATAATCGTTCTGCTGTGTGCTTGCATAAGATTTGTACACAAATGTCCAAATATATTTGTGGTACAATTTTGATTAAAATCAGTTAGTATTTATATCAATATTTGTAAAGAAAACTATTAAGATTCATATTTTACAGGATTCAAAAAGGCGGGAGAATATAGAATATATTACACGTTAAATATTCACGCCTTTATATCTTTACTACTGTTCGTGTGTGCATAATCACTTTTATGACTTCAAAAATTACATCAAATATGAAGTAAAATTTGTAAATGATTATTATGATGTTAATAGCTACGTATTTAAGATAAGACCAAAATGTAGTAATTATATAAATAAATTAAAAAGTAAGCAGCAATGGTACTATTGCTGCTGGTGCTACTTCATCTCCTATTACTAAATAATAATAATAATAATAATAATAATAATAATAATAATAATAATAATAATAATAATAATAATAATAAAACATATATAAATATAAAAAATAATGAATAAACTTCATATTCAAATTTCATCTGCGCTACAAATTATTGTACTAGAGTATTATTGTCAATTTCTCACCAAAAAGCAACAGGATAACGAAAATTGTGAACAGGTACACTGTGAACTATCTAATATTCTGTCGAAACGGTTTTGGAGTTGTGTCAGTGTTTTTTTTTTTTTTTATAAGATAGGAAGGTTTATTTATAATACATATATTTGTATTCGTGCCTTAAATGTTAAAATCAAATCATGCCACATGCTTGCTCCCATGATTTGTGACCCTATTATAGTAACAGAGTTTTAGTTGTATATTTAAATGGTTGAAAGTGTATATGTTACATGATCACTCACAAACTGAATGCATAACTTGACTTGTATAGGCATTTATAGTACAAGTAAAACTAAGTAACCACCAATGGCAAGGCGAATGTGACCTAACTTGAAGCAGAGCAAGCTTTAGAATCGTCACAATAACGTTTTTTTCAAAAGAATTTTTTTTTGTTATTCAGCTAAGATGCTGAACACGTTTAGCATGCGTTAATCTCGCATTCTACGTATTTTAAACGCATCTCGTCCCCCCAAACCCAGCCCCAAACATTTATGTCCATTGGTAGTGAGAGCTACTGTTTTCTCATGTCACCGTGGATAGTTTAAGAACAGATAATTGTTCTTCAATTCAATGTTGAAACAAAACTGCAGTAATTTATGAACATATAGGCCCAAGTTTGAGTTTAGTTTAGCGTTGAGTTTAGAGAGGAACGTGCGGTTACAGCTTTTTAACTTTTGTCTGATTGGATATTGTAACTGGGGTTGCAAAGTTTGATCTGAAGTAAAAGGAGGGTGGGTCGAGAAGGAGATAAAGAGTTGCTATGTTCGTTTGAAACCAAATGGAAACAGACAGCAACCACAAGACATTACAATGTGCAAAACAAATCCGGATCGTTCCATTCATACAATTGGAATTATGGATCTGTATTATTCTCATTGTTTATGGACCATATATTGAAAGGAAAATATGAATTGGGGATAGTCATTGAAGTTTAGCAGCCTATGGCAATAATAATAGAACGATAACAGATAAACAAGACAAGACAGAAAATATTAAAGAATAGGTTTGCCTTATTGTCATTGATCGTTATGCACCTCGGTATTTCTGGTTTTAAATTTGGATATTAACAAACAATTGTGGAATATTTCTCATCTCTACACCAGGTAAAGGGACTTTAAACGACTCGTCCTAGAGAATTACTACAATTAAAAGATAGCTTGAATGCTGGCTATGGCATTTAGACTAATATGGTTCAATATTGTAATATTCAAGGTAGCATATATTTCTTGGTGGTTGTTAGTTTGTTCTGTTTTGGGGGTGGGGATGGGTATAACATTCATTGATGGTATTCAGTGTTGATTGAAAAATTGGCAAGAGGTGCTGCATGTAAACTTCGTGCTGGACATTCTGATGCAAGTTGGAAGATAAGACTAAACTAAAACAAATCTCATTAAATCGTCCATTAAAAGTTTCAACGTAACAAGCTTTTAAAGGTTGTTATTCTTAAGCCTATTATTTAAAAAAAATAGGAACAAAAATGAGAAGAAAAAAACAACGAAAACTACAAATAGATTTCAATCAGCACTTGAAATCTAAATTTAAACTCACTGGCGTTAAAACAAATTCAAATCAAACAGTCTGATCATCGTTCACTACAAATGTATCATAAAGCCGATCTCAAGCTAGTCCACAAAAGTTGCTTATTTATGACCGTCCGTCTGTAAATTAAGAACAGAGAGGAATCTAACAGTCAAGCTTTAAAACATTATTAATGGCACAGACTACTAAGTCGCGCTCGCCATAATACACATTCCCACCACGATCTCTATATATTTTAGACACAGTGCTGACGGTGGCTCCTACTTCGCCTCAAATACTAGCGGTAAGGTTATTCCTAGCTACGTTTTCTCTAGCAATACTCCAGATCAGACTCCAGGCCGGTTCCCCTCATCAATAAACTGCACATGACCATGGCCGCTCATAATGACCAACTATTTTACCTTGTATTAGACCGTTATGTACCTAACGTAGATAATACAATAAAAAGATGCACTTACTGTTTATGCGTGGAGTTCCCGTTCACTTTTGATAGCAAAAGAGGCGGTCTTGACGAATCATCTGAAACCTGATAGAAGTAGAGGAACATCTCTTGCTACTTTCTATTCTCCAAAGCATTTATCGAGGATGTTGGCAAACTCACCAAGTCAGACTGCACATGTTATACCACAGACTGACAAAGTGTTGTTGTTGTTGTAGGGTTTAACGCCATTTTTCAGAACACGATAGGTTAGTCGTTAGATATATGGCGGCCAGTATTAATGGTTGAGGAAGAAACCAGGAAACCCCTCAGAAAGGACTACCGACCCACGACAACCTACTGGCAATCTTTCTCAGATACCCACTTTTGCGAATCTGAGACTCGAACCCTCGCAGACACAGGTGAGATGGCAGTGATCTTTAATGGAGAGCGCTTTAGAGCACTCGGGCACTCGAGGCCCCCATCGATAACGTGACATTTGTCAACAAAGCTGTGTTAGCGCTGTTTAAACGTGCCCGATATATAATCAACAACAACGAAGTTGAGACCAATCTCTATTCAGAGGGATATGAAGATCCTTGCCTTCCTTCCATGTCTACATATGCACACGTAAGTGTAGTAAATGACCGATTTGTCCAAGTAATTACTGCACCCCGGTACATATTCTTTGCCTTTCAGGGCAGGAAATTACAATGAGCGCAATCCAATGATATTTTATAAGTTCGGTGTTATTGATGTAAACCTATGCCTTAACGGCCATCATAAACTGGCTGAGAAAATATTTTCAGTCGGGTCGACAATAATATGGACAGAGTTTTACCGCAAGATTCTGAGCTTCATGGGAAGTGACCTAAACGTAAAAATCGAGACTCCAGAATCGCCAGAACGGCATTCCAGCCCTTATCCAATCTAACAATTAAACCTGGAACACCTCGACTTGGTCAAACCATCTGGGCTTCACACATACTTTGCAGCCCGCATTACAAAAGGCACAGCTACCAAAAACATAGCAGATGTTGTTATCCTCCGAGACACAAAAAAGATGCCTGAGTGTGCCTGTGAGAGATCTTAAGATCACCCACAACCCTGTTGCAAATACCAACTTAACGACAGCAACATTTAGGGCAACCGCTTTATCAACGGTGACCTAAATAATAATCTTGTTTCGACGCCCGATTTACTGACACTTTCGTAGCATATTCAACACCAGGGATTTAAACATAAACGTTAATACTTAGCAAACCTCACTCTACTCCAAATGTTCAATGATATTCTACTTTCAGTTATTTTATTATTCTCTCTCTCTCTCTCTCTCTCTCTCTCTCTCTCTCTCTCTCTCTCGTACATACATATATTCATACACGCACACACACAACACACATACATACACACACACACACACACACACACACACACACACACACACACACACACATACATACATACATACATACATACATACATACATACATACATACATACATACATACATACCGCTTTGAAGCAGTAGTTACTTTTTGTGCTGATTTGCATGATACATGTGTCTGTTGTCCATCTTCGTCTAAATTATTATGTTTCATCATACATTGGTTGTTCAGATCGTATGAATTTCTTCATCTCCGTTTTAGGAAACTAGAACAATTATAATTGTTTGCAGCTGTCTTGTTCCACTTTTCTAGATCGACCTTAGTTCTTGAATAAACCGCCATTTCGTGATCGCCAGACAACCCTCTTATGCTATGATGGACCTTCATTAATTTCTTTAAATGACCACTACTTGGCCCTCCACACTACATTGTGCTCAAGACTAAACGAACTGGGACTACATTTATCTTTAGTTAGATGCAAACGGAAGCAAAAAAAAAAAAACCATTTTAAAGCTAACCGGCGTAGAACAGCAAGAAGAAATGCAGATATCACCCTTTCGCCCTTTCTGGCAAAATAATTTATAAATTCAACCGTTAATTTAAAAAAATACTTGGTGCAAATCCCTATCAAATCGCCAAACTTTGTGTCAACTATCCCAGAGATAAAACCGTATATTGCATTAATCAACGCCCAATCAGTAGGACCAACGGAAAAACGCAGATAAATTGTTAATTTTTATCAAGGATTAGAATATAAACGTCTTCTTCGTGACACAAACATGGATAGAAACATCAGGCGGTGAGCCCAAGTGCGAGGATCTAACACACACCGGTTACTCCATCAAGTCGTTTTCCCGCCATTCTCGCAGAGGTGAAATTACCGTCATGACAAATAATTATATGATAAAATGTCTTAAATATATCACAACCTTCAATTTTTGCCACATATCGTTTGAATAAGTCCTAGCAACACTCGCACTGGAACAAATTCATTCCATTTGTTCTGCTTCTACCGTCCTTCGTCTAGTAGAAAAACAAGCTGACTGAATCTCTCTTTTTGTAGCAGTTTCCGAATCTCCTGGAGTATGGAAATTATATAGGTGACAACCTGCTTATTCTTTGAGATTTCAACATTCACTTTGACAGTCCTGGAAACCCATACACATCAAAACTCCTAGATTTCCGATCATGTGTTCAACCTTAAACAGTCTGTTAACCAACCCACCCATAAACTTGGTCAAATTTTACACTGGATTCTTCATAGACCTGATTTTACTATTTTATGGTCCACCCTTGTTTCCCACGAAGTTGCATCAGATTACATCGGCATTATATGACCCTACCGTTATTTACTACTAAGAGAAGCCTTCGTATGATAAATATAACAAAACTAATGCATGACATCCAATTAAATATAACAAATAGCTTACCTCCTACAGCAGAACAACCAGATAACTGCCTGCGTTCATTGCTTGAAAAACACGCCCCAGGCACCAAATGCAGACTATCAATTCAAAAATGTTCTCCGTGATATAACAGTGTTAGGGACCAGCTGCAAAAAGCTCTTCGAGATTACTAACAAACTAATGTAAGGAACAAATGTACATCACTTCCAACTGCCTTTGCTCCAGTAGACCTTCCAGACCTGTTTGTTTATGTCTTACACGATGAGGTACAAACCGTTGGCGATAAGTTTGACAAGATAATTTGAATTGGCTCTTCGTTACTATAGAGTTGCGATGCAGACTATCAGCGACAACCGTATGCAGCATATGAACATGTCTCTATGGATATAATACGGAAAATTGTGATGAAGAGTGCATCAAAGTGATGTGAACTTGATCAAATTACATCATCAGTGCTTCTTCAGTGCTTAGTTCCAATATTGCTTTCACTAACCGATGTTATTAATACTTCTCTCTCTCATCCGGGAATTCTCATGTTTCAAAACTGCCATTGTAAAGCCACTGCCGAAGAAATTTACACAGTCAGTATGAAACCTAGGAGATACTCTTTGCAGTAGTCTCACATTGCACAAACATGTCATGAACACATGCAAGGCTGCATATCTTGAGCTGAGATGCATCAGCTTCATTTCGCAAATATCTTTCAGTTGATGCCACTAAAACACTTGCGTGTTCATTACTACTTTCAAGACTGGACTACTGCAACTCAATTTTGATTGGCTCGTCTCAATATCTACAACAGAAACGTCAAACAGTTCAAAATACAGCTTATCGGATCATCCTTAGAGTAAAACGATCAGAGCACACATCCCCGCTACTCTGTATCCTACAAAGGGTGTCCATTCGATCCTGAATCAAACACAAAATTTGTTCTCTGTGCCACGTTTCACTGACTGACTCTAGTCCAACATACCTATCTGGCCTCACCCATGTGTATACACCAGCAATATACTTACGCTCTTCTTCTGACAATTGTACACTCATTATTTCCACCATGGATAAAGTTCTTTTGTTAACCAGAGCTAAGCAACGTGTAATAAATTGCCCATTGAAATTGGACACACAGACACGCTAATTCCCATCAAGAATGCTCTTAAAACCTCGCCTTTTTCGACCACAGGAACAGTTTTAAGGACCTGATAAAATTTCCTACCTATTTACTACATTGTTTATGTGTTAATTTCATGGTGTTTTCTTATTGGTTTTTGTAGTCATATCATTATAAATGTTGTAAAGTACTTAGAGCTTCTAAAGATCAGGCGCGATACAAAGATCTTATCTATCTATCTATCTATCTATCTATCTATCTATCTATCTATCTATCTATCTATCTATCTATCTATCTATCTATCCTTTTGCAGATTCTTCACTGTTCATCTTTTGTGCTTTGTACCATGTATCTAACTGTTAATATTTAACTATGAGACTCGTAACTTGTTATTCATCCATGTACAGTTTCTGTCATTAAAACTCAAATTCATTTGCTATATATTCACATTTTCTTTTACAATTCTGATATCACCACTTAAGAACGTTATAGTCCATTGACTTTTTTCTTCTCATTTATTGTACGTCTTGTAATTTCACACTAAACATATATGAAATCAAAGATGTTTCTAAAATGAACCCCAACGAGAAAATAATTTGCAAACACAGTTCAGTAAATGTTAATGAATTTGAAATTGCCTTTGTCGTCGTACTCTAGCATTGTTTTCTTCAATTTGGTTGACATTGTTTTTTTCATAAAAAAAAATAAAAATTCATTTAAAGACCCCCAGGAAAGCAAAAACAAACACCCCACCCACCCCACGCCAATTCAACAAGCATTCCAAAAGAAAATATATTTCTAATAATGTAATCTGCAGTCTGTAAAATGTTTTCCAAGCATAATGCTACGACATACATTTACACAAATCATCTGTTCAAGTTACTCTTGTAGTGAGGATTATAATAAGCAAAAATACCATTCGTACACGCCAGGTGATGAGTGGGTAAAATGAAACAAAATTCCTATTTCTTCTAAACAGAAATTGTTCTATTTCATGCATTCCGATTTTTATGAAAACGATTACTATTTTTCAAAGGAGCATGCAGCAAATAATAAGCCAAAGGGATTCAAATAAAGGAGTATACAGTAACGATATTACTTCTTTATTTCGTACGTCTAGTCAGTATCTTAAAATTGTCACATAGTACCCCAAACACGCAGCGAAAGTGTTGGTACGAGGGCGTTCGTTGGTAACACGCTTGGTGACTGGGCTTTTCTTTGGTATCAAAACATATTTAGTAAAGCTAGTTATTTAAGATAGGGTTTTGCATAATTGCAGATGCATCGGTTGTTAAATGCAGGGATGATTTTTATTGGTCAGAACATAACCACGTGATTAGACCTAGTTGCGTATCCTGGATACATACGTTTACCCATGCCGTTTTGGGATGGTGCCGCATATCTCAAAGCTAATATTACATATTTAAAGCATAAACTTCAAGCTATGCCACATTATATAATATGTGTATGTACGTCATTTGTCTGTCCGTGCGCCTAATGACCGATCTATATGTCCATAATATGTGCCTCTACCCGTGACGTTTTGTGATGGTGCCGCATATTTCGAGACTAATATTATAGATTTCAAGCATATAATTAAATTTATCTAACATTATATAAACTGGTGTATGTATCTTTTTGAATACATCTTGATTTGTCCGCCGTGCACCTAATGCCTTCCTGTACAAAAGGTTTCCGTTTAGGCAAATAAGTCATACCAGTCTAACTAAACCACGGATTATGACAAATGTGATATGAATATATATGTTGTTCATCACTTATGATCTATCTGTAGCAATATAAATTTGTAAAACTGCGAACTAAAATATCGATATTTTTATACTCAGTAATGCTTAGTGTTAGCAACTAGCTAGTTGATGCATCTATAACGAGAGTATTGCTCGCCGGAAATAAGGATTGTCAATGTATGCACTCGGTTTCTGATTTCAGTGTACCAGTGAGCTCTGCAAGGGATCATAGTGTCAGGAGCGGTAACAACCCTTATCAAACAGGCCTTTTCTCGTGTGTGTGTGTGTGTGTGTGTGTGTGTGTGTGTGTGTGTGTGAATCTCACAATTACACTGACCATTTGATTACATTTAAATTGAATGAATTTACAAATGCATTTTTATTGAGCACACATTTTCGTATCTTATTGACATTTCCTTTTGAGGTTCTGTAACGTATAATCTTTCTGATTTTTACAAAATGAAATATTTCTTCTTTAATAAATTAATTTTCATAGCTTAGTTAGAACTTTCTGTTTTAATTTATTTTTAGGATTTGGTGAGACCATAGTTTTACCGGAGGCGATGTTTCAAATCTCGAATTCAGTTAACTTAGTATTATGAAGCGTTTAACTAGTATTAAGGAGCATCAACATTAAGTTAAACTCGTCCATTGGTTCTCTATTATATTGTAGCATCTCCCGTAAATAATTTGGGAGAATAAAAAATTCTGGCTTTGTATTTGACCTAGAATTAATATGATTATATATCTGATTCCCAGACAGGTGTAGAAAAAATAAAGTCATTAAATACCATTTTCCACTTAATTTATTTCTTATTTTCCTTGATGACCACATTGACATTGGTGATACATGCTGTTGCTTGGTGTCTTTGCGTTATGCTGATGCGCTTGGTCACAGTTCACTTCCTCATACGTCACTTCTGGGTTATGGTCTCTCCAACCGACTGCTCTAAGCTGCCCAGCTCCATCCTCCAGATCAAAATGAGCGTGGTAGCCATGTGTATTGAGATAGCCATTGTGACTGTCCTGGTTACACCATGCGAGGTTTGGGCTCTCATTAGGACATAAGTTCGTTACCATGAAAACATGGGACTGGCCGGCACCGATGGCGCTGCCTTGCCCAGGCACAAAACCACCTACAAATGGATGACATAATTGCAGATAACCTTGCCTATTCAAAGCATTTAAGGGACAAACATGTTTTGAAATACAGTAAAAAAATGTCTGCACAGAGACCTACACATTTTGATGAATTAATGGTTGCATATTTAGAAAGGCAAAATTAATTTTCTTGGGTCTCAGTTAGTGAAACGATATGTAGCCAGTCGGTATGGGATGCTGGGTGTTGAGACTGTTAGGTTGTTAGTTTGAGTAGAATGGGGTACTGCCTTAATGTGTAAAGGAGTGAATATATTCGATTTAATTCATGAGTGGTCAATCTACTAGTTTTCTTAGGATATGTTATATCGTTTGGTCGAATTATTGTGTTTTCTACAGAATATCGACAACTGCTTTTAATTTCCTTTGAATGAGTGCAAATGATTCTGTATTATCGAAAAGCCAATAATTCCAAGCCCGTCTACTGCATTTTTTTCTGATTAATTCTGATATCCTAAATTCTATCGACTCGGAATACTTAGAGATTGCAATGTTCGAAGTGTTTGCATGCTGGCAGGGTATGTGGGTAAATTGAAGAATGGTAGGTTAGTCTGTTGAGAAACAAAAGCCTGAATGTATCTAGGGAAAGTACATTCTGGATGGCTGAATAGACCCAATTCAAGATGTAATAAGTGCATGTAAGGATATATGTAGGTGTGTATGTAGATACATACCAGTTGTGGTGAGTTTAACGCATTTTCCACACATATGACCACACCATTTGGTACTTGGATTGCTATCGAACATATTCTGACTGGCTGCTGCCACTAACCCGGAGTGATTCCAGTCAAACTGGCTATCGCCATTTGCCGGACCACAACCGCACGCTCCCTTGTGGCCGTCAATGTACCAGGTCGTGCTGGCGCACATTTTCCCATTATATTTTCTCGGATTTCCTGTGCATTTCTGCTCTGCATTGCAGCCTGCAAAGAAAAAGTTCAAAACATATACATTAAATAAGTAGAGATTCATGTATGTCACCTTAGTATTCGCACTTGGTTTATGTTATAGCGGCCTTCAAAATGGTTATAGATTTAAATTTCTAGACAGATCTATGTTATTGAGGTCATATCAATTTCTGTAACAAAACGTCTGAAATGAATCAGCTAAACAATTATGTGCGAAGATTGGGAAGTCTAGTTTTCCACATTGTAAAGACAATGTTGAAGTCGTCACATATAAACTAGTTCTATATCTTTATTCCTTGCTTCGTTCGAAAAAATAGAAACTAGGAATAGAACAAGATTATTTTTGTCGCTTTTTGCATCGACATTAAAAAATAAAATACTTGCAACCGAGACTGAATGCGATATAATTCACGTTCAAGACTTCGGCATGTTATATTCTATATAATATTATATTCTATATAGAGTAATGGATAGTTGTTGATTCTTGAGCGAGACCAATATATAACACACACATACACAGACACAGACACAGACACACGCACACACACATATCTGTACGGTACATGATGCAGACTCCAACCTCTCCGCCTCTGAAAGCATTAGTCAACATGACGGAAAACAATAAACTGAACAGTGTCGGTGCCAGAACACAACCTCGCTTGACGCCTTTGGTCATTGGTAATGACTCAGATGTTGCGCCAATGTCCTGGACACATGCCTGCATGCCACCGTGGAAATGTTGCACTATGTATATACATTTTCTTGGGCATCTATACCTGGCCATTACATTCCACAAATCTTCTCTGTGGACAGTATCAAAGGTATTTGTCAAGTCTACGTACATGGAGAAAAGGTCGCTGTTTTGCTCTTCATAATTATGTTGAAGCTGCTGCACAGCAAACACCATGTCGATGGGCCCAGGTTCTTTTCGGAATCCACACTGGCTTTCTGGTGCTTTCTGGTAGTAGTCCCTGGTTAAGGTGTGTAGTGAGGCGGTTAAGTAGGATTCTGGCGAGTATCTTGCAGGAATCGAGAGTATGGATATACTCCGGTGTTTGTCGCAGTTCCTTTTGCGCTTATACAGATGGATTATGGTATCGTTTTTGAATTCCTAGGGGTTCGTCTCTTGTTGCAACATTAGTAAAAACAGTTGGTGGAGCCCTTCTATCAGGACTGTGACCCCTTCCTTGTAGACTTAAGCTGGGATGGAGTCTGAACCCGGTGCTTTGCCACTGGAGAGCAGAAGTATTGCTTTCTGTGCCTCCTACAAAGTTAGAGGTAACGACTGATGGCTTCATCATTGATAGCTGAAGGACGATTCGGGACTATGCCAAAGTGTTCAGCAAATCGTTGAAGATTCTTCTCTTTGTCAGTAATTAGTGTGTTCCCGTCTGCACTGAGTAGGAGGGATGATCCAGAGGATGTAGGTCCATACACTTCTTTCAATGCATTGTAGAAGTTGTTCATGTCATGCTGATCTGCGTATCACTAGATCTCATCAGCTTTGTTGCTTAGCCATTTTTTTTGCATCTTCTGCTGTACAGTGCTGTGTATGTTGTTGTACGCATCTAATCAGTTTCTAATACAGGTATAACAATCGACACAACTCCATTTCTTGCACTTTTTAGGACAAATACAACTTTCAGCTTAATACGTCTGTTTTACAGAAGAAGTATCAGGGATGGAATAATGTGGGAAGGCAATGGAACACGTTCCATTGCTTTTTTTGCGCGTTATTTACATTAACGACCGCCCCCCCCCCCCCCATCTCTCCCATGTGAGCAATATGCGTTCACTAACTTCTTTATAGCGTTCTATCATTTCTTTCTTTAGCACTACACCACTTGGAAGTATCGATTCCATTTGACATATCAACTAATTGACAATCCATTCTATACCTTTTCCCCAAAATTGTGCTCGCTAATGTTTTTAATTGATACTAAGCTAAAGCTAAGATGAACCCAACTCAGTGCATTTGGTTTAGGCCGACGATTCACTGAACATAGAGAGACCATCCTTTATTGAAAGCCGTGGTTATGCTGATATGGAGTGAAGCAGAAAATAACACAGGTTGATCATTATGATCATTAATTGCATCCAGTGTTTATTTTTTAATTTATACTACCTGCGTTTAAAAGTTTTAGTGTTGTTGAAACTTCTCGTGGATGATGGCTACAAAGTATAATTGCAGGGTTTCTTATCATGTTGTGCTGAATTCAAGGATCAATATAATTAAGACTTTAAATGAATCTCTTATCTACATTATAAATGACATAGATCATACCAGTAAGACTTTAAATGAATCTCTTATCGACATCATAAATGACATAGATCATACCAGTAAGACTTTAAATGAATCTCTTATCTACATTATAAATGACATAGATCATACCAGTAAGACTTTAAATGAATCTCTTATCTACATTATAAATGACATAGATCATACCAGTAAGACTTTAAATGAATCTCTTATCTACATTATAAATGACATAGATCATACCAGTAAGACTTTAAATGAATCTCTTATCTACATTATAAATGACATAGATCATACCAGTAAGACTTTAAATGAATCTCTTATCTACATTATAAATGACATAGATCATACCAGTAAGACTTTAAATGAATCTCTTATCTACATTATAAATGACATAGATCACACCAGTAAGACTTTAAATGAATCTCTTATCTACATTATAAATGACATAGATCATACCAGTAAGACTTTAAATGAATCTCTTATCTACATTATAAATGACATAGATCATACCAGTAAGACTTTAAATGAATCTCTTATCTACATTATAAATGACATAGATCATACCAGTAAGACTCTAAATGAATCTCTTATCTACATTATAAATGACACAGATCATACCAGTAAGACTTTAAATGAATCTCTTATCTACATTATAAACGACATAGATCATACCAGTAAGACTTTAAATGAATCTCTTATCTACATTATAAACGACATAGATCATACCAGTAAGACTTTAAATGAATCTCTTATCTACATTATAAATGACATAGATCATACCAGTAAGACTTTAAATGAATCTCTTATCTACATTATAAATGACATAGATCATACCAGTAAGACTTTAAATGAATCTCTTATCTACATTATAAATGACATAGATCATACCAGTAAGACTTTAAATGAATCTCTTATCTACATTATAAATGACATAGATCATACCAGTAAGACTTTAAATGACATAGATCATACCAGTAAGACTTTAAATGAAATAGATCATACCAGTAATTAAGACTTTAAATGACATAGATCATACCAGTAATTAAGACTTTAAATGACATAGATCATACCAGTAATTAAGACTTTAAATGACATAGATCATACCAGTAAGACTTTAAATGACATAGATCATACCAGTAATTAAGACTTTAAATGACATTGATCATACCAGTAAGACTTTACATGACATAGATCATACCAGTAAGCGTGTCTACATTTAAAAAAAAAAACTCAATTAGTATAGAAATCATAAGGAACACAATATATACATGGGCAATATAATTGTTGAAGATTCCTCTTTATTGTATTTGCATGAATTAGTCGGTAATATATGGAAACCTGTTTATAAGGGACATTTGTCTAGAATTTCGATTTAAATTCCCGGAAAAAAGAAATGTATATTTGTGCAGTTTATATTTATAGACATTTCTAAAAGAAAGAAAAAAGGACCTTCACGTCTTAACACTGCACTTTTAGAAATTGAAGCTCAAAAGAGAGCTTTCTATTAATACTATTCTGTGTCTTTGTGGGTTTTTTAAATTATTAAAATGTTTTCTTCTCAAAAGTTCAAATTTACAATAATTTCTCAACTTTTTGATAATAATGTTAAACGCACAGGGGTATTCACTTGACCGAGCGGTGTCAAAACCCTGGCGCGAGTCACGCTGGAAGTCATATGTTTTCCCCAAATTTCCAAAGACTTCCATACAACTTGAGTTGTAAAATGGAAAGAAAGACGTGTCTGCTATAATTAATAATCTTTGCTCTAATCAATTGGCGACCCAGAGGAGACAACTTGCCCAAGAGTCCATTAACCGCACCTTAGCATGGTTTATCTTCATTATCATCCTATTTCCGTACCGCAAGCCCGTCATGCCATAGAAATTCCACTAGTATTCCTTTACTAACTGGGAAATATTTAACTGCGCGACCCTAGGCCAGTCAATCCAGAGAATTTCCGGCGTATCACGCTCATATACATACGCCCATTTTCCACTATGGACACATAAACGGTACCAACCAAGTTCCAACTTATTGATTCCATTATATTCCCCCCCATAAATACTGCCATTTCAATCACATCACTTTTATACACCGCGGAATTTTAATATGGACTACCAGGGACAGTCATTCGGCTTGTACCCAAATTCACTACTAACGACCCCAGCATGGTTCAAATTCACTAACACTCGGCTCTGTGATGTTTGCTCCTACTAACTGGCTAACTATTTCGGGCTAGTAATGTTTCCATGGCACCGAAGACCAAATACTCGCACAAATTAAAAACGGGATGCTGTCAAATACACATACTCCAAATTTATTACAATAATAATAATAATAATAATAATAATAATAATAATAATAATAATAATAATAATAATAATAATAATAATAATTATACTACTACTACTACTACTACTAATAATAATAATAATAATAATAATAACAATAATAATAATAATAATTATAATACTACTACTACTACTACTACTAATAATAATAATAATAATAATAATAATAATAATAATAATAATAATATAAAGTATCATATGCTTCATATTTATGTAATTGCAATTTTTCAAGCCTTTCTAATAAGATTGAAGACTGATTAACATCGTATCATGTGACCCAAAAGACGCTTAGTTTTTAGTTCATAATATTTCGCATTATCTGGTCTAAATGGTTAAGGACAATATCCTAAATACCACCAGTACAACACAGTTGTCAGGTGAATCATAACAACAAAGCGGAACCAATTATTTATTCAAGCACTCGCCCTATTTGCATTGACAATGTTTGTACAAAATGATCAGAATATAGGTCTGGTACTTTTATTATCTTTGAAATCGGCTATTATTTCTACTAATATCTGTAAAGACAAGAACTGAACTTCATATTTTACAAGATTCGTCAAGCGGGGACATCGACTATACCTAATACACGAGAGTCTTTCAATTTGTAACTGGTGTTCATGCATATGTAATACATTTTCGAGCTTCACTACTTGTGAATGACGTCAAAAACAACGTAAAGAAGACAAGACAAGTATGTAATAATAACATTAAAAGAACGAAAATAAGTAATAACGAAACTGCTACTAATACTGCTAAATTAAAATCAAAGATAAGAATAATAATGAAATAAATAAGTAAAAAAAAGTATTATTAATTCAAACGTAGAAATATAATTTTCAAACAGTATATGCACTAAAATTACTTCACTAAATGTAATATTGTCAATTTCTCACCAGAAAGTAACAGGATAAGGAAACTTGCAAACAGGAGCATTGTGAATTATCTAATCTCCAGTAGAAATGCCTTTGAAGTAGTGTCTGGGCATTTTTAATAAGACAGAAGAGTCTATTTATACTGGTTTTATTAGTGCCCTAAATGTTCTAATCAAATTATTCCATATGCACACTCACACGCTTCGTTGTGACCCCGAAATCGTGACGGGCTTTTAACTATATAATTAAATGGTTGGGTATTTCTCGAACTGTACATCAACAAAGGAAATAAAGTAAAAAAGACTATATCTTAATTTTTAGTACATATTCTAACATAAATACAAAACAAATGATAATGTAAAACTTATGATTCAAAATTTCTTTATTTCGATGGTCCATGCAGCATATTTTTTCAGTACAATATTTGATGTTAGTTTAACTGCATGAGCTTTCTCACATGGCGCCATAATGCATAACCAGACTTGTCTAGTCAAGAGACGTCTATCCATTTCGGTCATCGTGCAAGTAAAACTAACTGACCAAACTATGTCACGTGATCTGTACTGATCAGGATCACACAAAACAACATGAGGTTCACAATCACGTTTTGAAATTGTTTTCTTGCTGTTCAGCAAAAACACTTTTCACATTCCGTTTGCGTTAACCTTGTATTCTACTCATTTAAATCATTCAAAAATACCCTTTCCTCGTAACACATTAGGGTCAATTCCAAGTGCGATCAGCTGTTTTGTCATGTGACCGTGACCCATAATTGTTCTTCAGTAATTTATGAAAGTACAGTTCCATGTTAGTGTGTGGTTTCGTTACAAAGTTGAGTGTTGGGGTTTAGAGAGGACTGTGAGATAAATGTTTTTGAACTTTTGTGTGACTGGAAATTTTATCTGGAGTTGACAATTTTGATCTAAAGGGATATGACGTAGATGGAGAGGGCTTGGGAAAGACATAATAAGTTCCTCAGTTCTTCAGTTGGAACATAAGTCAGTCACCAGACTTTACAATATGTATAAAAGAAACACAAACTAACATCACGCAAAAATACAATTGGAAATATGGATATGTATTATCCTCATTGTTCATTTACCGTACCATAAAGGTAAAATGTGAGTTAGGGAAATAGTCAGTGCAATGCGAATACAAATGTAATAAAGAAAGAGGTCAAGAACACACAATTAAAAGAATATTTTATTATCGTATTGGCTTCGCTCACCTAATTCTTTGCTTGTTCATGTCAAGCTTTTAAATTTGAATGTTAATGAGTGATTGTGCTATATTTCTCATCTTTGCATCAGTTGGAGCTATTTGTAACGACTCGTTCCAAAGAGTTAATAGAGTGTGGTTGATTAAATAATATCTTGACCGCTGACCATGCCATTTTAGACCGCTATAGTTGGAAATTTGGCCATCTATGGTAATCGTGTTCCTCTTGCTTGTTGGTTGTTATTTTGTTCTATTTTGGTGAGATTGGGGTGGGACTTTCCTTCATGCTTTACTATTTTAGTGAGATAGGGGTGGGACTTTCCTTGAGGCTTTACTATTTCGATTCGATATAATCACATTTGTTTTCAAGAAATGAAACAGACGAAGAATAGATCCAGTAGCACCAACTATTGATTAAAATCGCCGATTTAACATTTCAGTCGGAGAAAAAGAAACAATCAGAAAATATAGCTAAAGGGAACAAAGCAGAAGAAAAAGTAAGGCAAACATATACCTGTATTGATTAACCAAATATTCGTGAATTACTTTGCGCAGATAGCGTTATACCTTTCAAAATATAGCCAATATTTTTGGTATGCAATAGTGAGGCATTGTTATCCGCCCCCCCCCCCCTCCCAGTGACTTCGATGCGCTATATTTTACTGGTTCTCTGACAGGTTGCCTTCATCTGTTGTGTTTGGTGTAGCAGATCTCTTTTCTGAACATACTGTTGTTCATCAATACCTGAATACGCTGTGCCGTGTCACTTTGAACGTTTATGAGTACCTAACCAAGTGGTGTGTATTTTCAAATTACGATCAAATAATGCCGTTTGCTCTTTTCACATGCGAAACAAGTATTTCGCTGTGTTGATTATCATCATGTAGAACAAGCTAGACAGTGCATGCTTTGATTATGGTTTACAAAAGCATAGTTCATGTGCGGATAGCTTTCACATAGCAAAATTCATCAGCGGAATTTATGTACAGATAGTATTGTTCATGAACGAATTCATTGCAGATAACACAGTTAATCAATGGATTGATTACAGATAACACAGTTAATTGCCAGACTGATTACAGATAACCCAGTTAATTAACAGATTGATTACAGATAACAGTTAATTAACGGATTGATTACAGATAACACAGTTAATTTAAGGATTTATTACAGATAACCCAGCTAATCAACGGATTGATTACAGATAACACAGTTAATTAACGGATTGATTACAGATAACACAGTTCATTAACAGATCGATTACATACGTCAAAGTTCATAGGTATCGATTACAAATAGCACAGATCATTAGTGGATTGATTAGAGATAGTACAGGTCATAAGCGGATTGATTATAAATATCAAAGTTCATTAAAAGTTTGATTGCAGATAACACAGTTCATTAACGGATTGATTAAATATATCACACATAATTAACGGATTGATTACATATAGCACAGTTATTTAATGGATTTATTACACATATCATAGTTCATTTGAGTATTGAATACAGATATCACAGTTTATTAGCAGATAACTTACATATAGCCGAGTTCACAAAAGGTGTGATTACATATAGCAAAGTTTATTTGCAGACAGCTTACCGATAGTACGGTTAATTATGCAGACATCTTACATATAGCACGGTTCACCAGCGAATTGAATACAGAAAGCACAGTTCATATGCGGATGGCTTACATAATACACAGTTCATTAGCAGATTAATTACAGATAACACAGTTCAATAGCGGATTTATTACAGATAGAACAGTTCAATAGCGGATAACTCAGAGATAGCTCATTTCATAAGTGGATTGCTTACATAAAGCGCAGTTCATATGGTAATAGTTTACATATAGCACATTTCATTAGCGGAGTAATTACAGATATAACAGTTCATTAGCGGTTTGATTACAGATAACACAGTTCATTAGTGTGTAGCTTACATATAGCACATTTAATTAACGGATTGATTACACATAGAATACTTCAATAACGGATTTCTTACTGAGAGCACAGTTCATATGCTGATAGCTTACAGATAGCACAGTTCATATGCAGATAGCTTACAGATAGCACAGTTCATATGCTGATAGCTTACAGATAGCACAGTTCATATGCTGATATATACATTACAGGTAGGGATCAGAGGCTCAAGGGGCCATAATTCTAATCGTCTGATTTCACAGGCAATGATTTTAGTATTATTGTAACTATATCTAGGGACAAGGCAGGATAGCTTTGGGCTCTATGTTTTCTGTGCCTAGGGCCCCAAAGACCATAATATGGAACTGGGTCGGGGCCATGCTTTCCAGATTAAATAGCCTGACATGGCTATATTTATATGTTCTATTCGTTAACCTTCCAACATTATGCATAGTCTAACCTCCCTAACATGAGGGCAATTAAACGACACATTATGTAAAAAGCGGTTACGTGAGCATTAGGTGTAGGTCCAGTAAGCCAATTACAATATATCCATGAAAATTCGTACATTAGGCGCCAATCTAGAAAGAAGTCACAAGAACAAAACAAAACAATGTTCTGGAAATGAATATACTCTCATTAAGATATATCATAAAAAGATAATTTTTTCGCATTAATGATTTGTATCCAATGTCAGCTAGATTTTGTGAAAAACAATACTTACTGGAATAGAAAAAAATGATTTGGATGATGGGTTTAAATGAACATTGCAAACTACGTGTATAAAAGAACTTTGAATCAACTCAAATTAAGGCCGAAATTACAGAAATATTTGGCAGAGGATAACTCTGCAGGTCATTTCCATACAACACTCTTATCCAATTAACACATTCCACCATTAGGCCAGTGGCATAAAGATATATGTGTCAGACAATTAGGTCAATAAAGGAATTCAAACTAAGAGATCTGCAGTTTATTAAGAAGTTATTGGTAATGCATGTATGTATGATTTTTATCTGGACTGGTAATCCACTTCCCTCCAGACTTTATATCCTTACATATGATACTCCTACAAAGTATGCACTAATAGGAAAATACCTGATAAATAATGTTGCACACTGCACGAATTTCTATGAATACACCAAATAGCCAATTACAATATTAATTCTTTACATAAACATTGCTCGTATCTCAAGACATGCATGTATAAAAAAAAACTAGGAATCAATCACCTTATAAATACTAATTCTTCGTACTAAAGTATGCATACTAACATAATTAAAGTACACTTACTTTGCAGTAATATGCTGTAACAATCGAGCAAATAGTCACTGACCTGTACTGAAGCTCCTTATAATTACCAGCTTAACGAGTTTCCCGCCAAATTCGAATGACGTCTGAGTATCTTATCTTCCCTTATAATTCACGCAAGCTAGTGTTAGCGCCTACTGATGTTAGTAAGTAAGATAATAGATTTTAGCTTGCGATTCTAATGCTGGCCACGCCTTGCTCAATACCGATTGGATGTTGATGCATATAAGTAGCAGACACTCCCCCTCCTAACAGTCTGTTAAGACTGGATTACGACCCACACTTTATGTTCCTTTAATAAGAACACAGAGTTCCACCACTTACCTGCAAAACATGTGATAACAATGATTGGGTACCTCGCTGTCCAAAATAAAGCGCGCATCAGTAGAGTTATGGCCATGTCAATTAACTGGCTTGACAAAACATTGTTCGCCGAATTGACTTTCATACATAATTATGGCGATAAAATATTAGCCTCAAGGTCTAACATATACACAGACACGTAATATTATTGTTACAAACCGTTTCAGACCTGTCCATGTGAGACATGTATTCGTCCATGTTTATTTTGAAATTTCATGTTGTTTCTAGAATATAAGAAATAATATTACAGGCAGCTTAACAGCAGTATGCAAATCTACTAGTTATTCCAATTCATTTTCTCAGAAGTGTGCTACATTAACTTGTCTACATTTTAAACACAACTCGGGATAACCAAATATAGTTCATTCTACACCACAACAAAATTACGGTACATATCCTATAAGTTATTAACATAAGTTCCTACTCCTCAAATGTATTACCGTGTGTCTGCTATTTATATATCAAAGTGGACAACCAGTTTCTAGATTAAAAATGAATGCAGAAAGTAAGTAGTACACGTCACTTTTGTTGCTTAACTCTGAACATGTTTAGTCACATAGGTCCAGAATTGGGGCCGCCACTAAAGCAGGGTTTCAGTGACAACAAAATTAGAAAATTAGGCTGTTGAAACTCATATGCATTTGAGATATATGGTTAAGTAAAAGGGTATCAGCATTATAAAACTTCACTAACTTTTCATAGGAATCAAGATTCTGCCGTTTGTACTACTTTTTCTTTCAGGTCTCGTGGGTTACACAGACCTGGATGCTTTGGAATGTACCGTTCTCGTCTGGTGTCATCTCTCATTGCCTCCCTGCCATTGGACCAGCAAGAACGAAAGAGGATACTCCACATAGACCAATATATATATATATATATATATATATATATATATATATATATATATATATATATATATATATATATATATATATATATATATATATATTGTTACGTGCTTAGACTCGAATAAAACGTAACATAGAAAGAGTGAAAATAACAAACTTGGAAAACTTAATAAACAATTTTTTGAGTACAAATATTTTTTTCAGAAAAGAAAAATAAACTTACGGTTTTAAGAATCATTCTAAAATTAATCCAAAATAATTCAAAATATTATTCACTAGAGAAATTGCAAAAGTCCTGGTAATAAAATGTACAAATAGTTCTAAGTTCGAATTCCAGCGATGTATCCAATATGGAAGACGATGTCACTTGATTTAGTCAGTTCTTGTTAATAAAATCTCTATGAGCACAACTCTTTCCAAGATAAATAATAAAATAATTCTTCTTGATCCAAACGAATTGACACAATTTCCAGTACACGGTAATTAAAAATAACTAAACAAAAATAACTAAACAAAACCACAAACAGCTTAGTATTCTAAAAGCCCAAACTTCTACTGAATAGCTCGCTCTCAAAATATAGTTTATATTTCTGTTTTTACGTAAACAAGGGGTCACGTGATCTTCTATCAAATATCAGAACAATTTTACGTTCAAAATCTCACGTACCCAGCGTACGACCCAACTAAAATTAGAAAGATGTTTATAGAAAAGCTCCATTTTTTCCTTAGAACCAACCAATCATTTCAAAAGCTTGTTTACAACTCTGAAACTAGGTCAAAAATGAGGTCAACACCTGGTGTTTATTCTGTAAGGTAGAGGTCAAATTTTTATGATGGTTGGTTTCCCGTGGGGAAGGAATGGTGCCGCATCCACACGGGCATTTAAAGCACAAAGTGCGCTTGTTAATTTGGCCGTCATGTCATACCACTATAAAGTGGCTAATGACATGAATGTAAGGCCCTGGGTGAGTGGGAATAGACCCAACACACACTCAACCCTATCAACCAATCAAAAGTAATGTACTAAGGGTACAATGGCACCAAATGGTGACGAGAGAAAAATAGTTTTCTCATATCGTCATTTTTGTTGGAGTCCTGTCGATGAAAAGGAGGAAAAAATCCCGGAAAGCCAGCCGTTGTCGTATAAGGATGTCGTTTACGCCCCGGAACGCCCTAGCCGTACTTATTTCAAATTCAGTCCAGTTATAAAAATGGACAACCTAATACCAATATTGTGTAAGCCACCTGTGCAAATGTATCAAATAAATGAGTCGTAGAATTTTTCTTTAACATCCTAACTATACAAATTTTCTAGTACAATAGTGTACGTATCATAAGTCCCTAACAATTTTGTTTAACTAATAGGTCTATGCAACATGCAAAAGTGTAGTCACTGTTTGGTAAATAGATTGTTAATTTTGAGCGGTGTTCAAAATTGATCAAGTTAGGCTTGTAATAGAGATTATTCGAAGAGGGCATCTCGTAACCAACTGAGAACCCTATTATTCAGGCAATTGACGGCAAATATGAAAGCTTTTCAATCCTTTGCGCAGGCAGGTACCGGGGTGCAGCATGTCGCTGGCTCCAGAGTTTCTCATGGGCTGCTATTATTCCATGCTGCTGAATTGTTATTTCCCATGATGACTTGACTGGTTATTCAGGAGACGATTCGCTATCAGATGGTACCTCCATTTCGGTCCCCACAGCTAGTGACGTCATTAGCATCGTGTAGAGTCCGCCATCTTGTTTCCACGTGGCAGCCGTCTTTTTCCTATGCACCAAGGCTCGTAGAAATGTTACTGCAGGTAGCTTTTTTGTTAACCAGCGTGCACACACACTGGTATTCCCGTCATCGAAACCAGGTACCTTGAAGCTCCTATGGTTGCAGTTTTTTTCTGCAATCCTAATGGTCTCCATTTATCTGTGGCTTCGCTGTAGTACACCGCATCCAGCTGTAGTCCGGTCCTGTCTTCTCCGTGTGCGCTGCCCGAAGGAATGAATGAATTAATGGAATGAATATGGATATATATATATATATATATATATATATATATATATATATATATATATATATATATATATATATATATATATATATAAAACTCTAACACCACCTAAACAATTGAGTACGCACATTTTTATGCCAGTGTTTCCAATAAAGTTCATCAGGCGGGTACCTGTTTTTACCTTATGCTGCTCTTAAAACTAGTATACGTCAATCACGTACGTAAAAATACGCGTTTAACTGTCGTTGCAAGTAGATATAATGAAGCAGAGCCATTATAAACTAAAACAGCAGATGAAGTTGCATTTGCTATTAAACAAATTTCAACGAGGACCCTTGTGATTGCCACAACTGCTACAGTTTGATCATGGCAAGGAATGTCTTGGTGCAGTATCATCTGTGATGAGAAAAACATAACGTCAATGTCAGACGATGAGGTCATGCCGCAATTCATCATGATCAGTCAATCGTTGAGCGATTTAATCGAACACTAACTGAGCGGTTCTTTGTATATCAACATGCAAAAAAAATTCAAAAAGCTATGAAACCTCGTGAATGGGTTGCAAGACCACTATGTGTGGATAGCTGCTTTAAATATTGAAATTACTCCTGTAATTTCAATGAAAACTATTAATGCAAACACAAAAACATCTACCAATACAGCGACATGATTTTTCAAAACAGCTAGTATTAGGTAATGGGACTGTAAGATATTTATATTAACCTGATGAACTTGAATGCGGTATAAAGAGCGACTGATCCTATTTGGAGTTTGATTACATATAACATTTTCAGCGTGGTAAGATTCACGGGTAGAAATGCAATCTACAGACTAGATAAACTACTCCACAACGTGGATATGTACGTCAAAAATTCAAATAATTTCTAAAGTTACACAATTACCACCGTTTTCACTTTTATTAACTAGCACGTCGACAACGGTTACTTTAAAGACTCGTTAAAAATGGCCAAGATTACTATGAATTCTGTCTATGGGAATTGTCTTGAATGAATTGTGATTACTGGCGCAACAGTAATGTCTTACAGCTCACACAATAATTATTACGTCGTTGTTTTAATGTTTTAATACATTCAGCATATAGATAAAAGTCGTGTTTATTTTTTGTCACATTGTTTACAACTAACTTATTTTACTTACTACATCATCGCCATTGTCAGCAAATAATTGGATGAGTTGGATGTTTTTGTTTGTTTGAAATCTGCGATAACCCTCCACAGATGAGATATCCTTCTGACTCAAGAAACAGCGTTATAAAAGAAAATTTGATTATTCGATGCGATCATCAACAATTCAGACAACTGTATCAGAGATGGCGAATCCTTGAAATTTAATTAATTGTCATTGAGTATCCTAGCATCCATTGAGCTATGTTTTGTAACGCGCCCTCAACAACACTGACATGAACTAAAACATTATCATTTAACACAAGAATTTGTTTGACAATTTTGGTATATCAACGTCGATATATTTTCCGCCGGGTATCCGCTGATCGTTAACACATTGGTTAGGGTAGATTTGAAAAGTTTTGTTTATGTAAAACGTAAAATTGTTGGTGAAATGTATGACGAACTATCGTTCTACTTGGAACTTGTTAAATCATTTCATCTCCATAACTTCCAAAAGTCGTTCACAGTAGTTTCTGAAATTATTTTACTCTGAATGTTTTAAAATCTCCTCATTCTTGATCAAGCGCTTTATTATCCTTAGTTATCTTCTAATGATAATCCACGACTGTTTTTAGAGATTCCTTCGGAGACAATCCAACAAAAGGTGTCTGTTGACCATACTCGCCACACATGATAATAGCGGTATATTTTGTCATGAGCAAATCAAGAAATATATGTAAGTTACTACCGTTTTTGTATCATCGATACTAAATTTAATGACAGGTACACAAGCATTTAATCTTAAATGAAGACCCTGCATGGACTCAGCATCGTTGTAGCTCAAAGTATTACCTAATGGAGTTCCGTCTGACAAGTTTACATTACTTAGTTTTATAAATATGTTTCTCTCTCATGAATCAGATATCATAAAGTCAGGTTCAGCATCATTTATAATTAATTTCGTACAATGTCGTTCATGATCATATGATCCTAATTGGGTGAATTTACCTATTAAATTTCTGCCAATTGTTTGCAATTGTATTATCATCATCAGATCTTCATCATCAGAATATTTCTTTTGTTGTGGCAGCCAACTTCTTCTTTGTGGAAGATATAATATAATTGCATCACTTACAGCCAACCATATCAGTATGTTTATATCAAGCATATACTGTAACAATACATTTGGAACCAATACTTTCCTTGAAATGTTTTTGGCAAATCAGGCATACACAATTGGGTGCAGATCTTTAGCAAACTCGAAACAGGCGAATCCAGTCAATTCACAATCTGGTACTGGTCCGTTTATCGATAATCTGGTCATCTTCTGTGTTGAAGGTCCAAATCTTTAAAATATTTATAACATTGACCCAATTTGACAAAACCTCAAGGATAACACGCTGCCACATTAACCGAGATAATATCTTTATAATCCTATTTACTATTCCACAATCCACCGTGACCGTATTCCTTACAACTTTATATATATATATATATATATATATATATATATATATATATATATATATATATATATATATATATATATATATATATATATATATATATATATATATATATATATCATTTGTATATTTCATGATTTGCGTGTTTGTACCTTATATAATACCCAGTTGATTGATTTGTAAAACAACAACGTCGACTCTAAGATAATATCTTTATGATTAAAAATCGTGAAGATGATACATGAAGATTCCAATTCAATTGTCATTTCTCAAATAAAGTAGATGTCAGGTTTGGTCAGTAAGTTTAAAATGTATTCTTGATAATAGGGGGTTTCGACATAGTAGATAAGCCAATTTAATAACTTCTGGTACAATCAAATATCCAGTAGGTACTTGATGTGTACATGTGTATAAGCTATATCCCTGTTGATCTTGATTTTATTTTTCTAGATCTACTTCATTGCTGTCATCAATTACATCACATACAAAGATTGACTGCAATAGTTGCTGTTGTATTAACAAGTCCTGGTAAAATATGTCGAGTTGCATCCTATGGATCATTGTAATGTTTGAGCATAGTTGCTGGCGGATTTATTTTTCTCCATATTTCAAGCATTTTAGGGAATTATTCATCGATGAAGTCATTTACTTAAATCTTTACTCAACGCTAAATCCATGTAATTGGTCGAGCTTGCTGATATCTTTTTCATGTTGCAGTAGTTCTTGCAATACGACATTATTATTTAAATCCCTATTTTCTAAAGAAGTAGGTGCTGGCACAGTCACTGTCTCTTTGTAAATTTTAATCATTTCTGTGAACTTTTTATCTGATATTATTCCATCACTGAGATATGATGATATCACCGATGACAATTTACAACATTCTAGTGTCGCTATATGCAACTTTATTATTATTCATGTAATTTTGTATTTGTGCATGTTGATACTTTTTGCGATGATAGTAAGAACACAGAAACTGCTGCAGTTGAAACAATAAAATGTTAATGTTAATAACACCTAATAGTTGTTTTAATATCGACGAGTTTGGTGTTAATTTCAGAGTGTTATACATTAACAATGAAATTATCTGCGATTTTGTTAAGGGTTTTAAAATTTATATTAAGATTTGAAAACATATTTACGTGAACGTCATAATCAGATCGCAGCGTGCTCACTTAGGTATCTCCTGTAGTTCTTGTCTACGTAATTTTGTGTTATCGCATCTTCAGATGATGTTGGTTCTCTTAAAGATGTAATATAATTGCCACCCATGTTTAAGTTATCTCTCATAGTATCACCAACGATTTTGAACACTTTTTATAATTTCATTTCAAATCGTTGCGATTGATATATCTCTCTGAGTCTCTGATTCTACCACTGTCAGTAGATATTAGAATATTATCAATGGTATCACTAAGAACTCTACGAGTTATATAGATCCATTTGATGTTACGTGTTTGCGTATTATTCTAAGAAATGGAAGTAGTATATTTCATATTTAAAGCAAAATAAATGTATTATCTTGCTGTTCCCTTTTACAGTAACACATATGCACAACTGTTCATTTCAAAGGAGCGTATTAGTTGCTGCCTTTGTTATGTGGAACAATTGACAGAGTCATTGGCGTTCGATGGACAGGTTGAGTACAACTCATTACAAAGCATAACGAATTGTCAAAGCTATTTACAAACAAGATAAAATGAGACACGTCTTTGTTATACATCTTTGTACAAGTCTGCAGAAATGTTTTGAGGTCATTGCTGTTA
Source organism: Unio delphinus (assembly GCA_029339505.1). Lineage (NCBI taxonomy): Eukaryota > Metazoa > Mollusca > Bivalvia > Unionida > Unionidae > Unio > Unio delphinus. The sequence continues at coordinate 11,810,293 of JAQISU010000054.1, forward strand.
AAGAACCACAACTCGATGGCCTTATTCTTTATTGCGATTTCGGGTGAAATTAAAAGAACCAGTACACAGGCCGTCACAGCAACGAAAGACGGATCTCGGTGCGGTGAACTTTGTTACCTACGGATGGAAGATCTGTATAAATATATGACCACAAGATCGTTGATAGAGAATGGTGATATTCTGCACCAGTGACACAACGACTATCGCTGCAATCAGTCCCAAACTTAGGCATGGACCGAAAAATTAGCTTTAATACCAGCCATCGAATTAGATGATTGAGCATCACGCTGACACCCTTAAATGTGTTTCAGTGTTAGAGTTATCAGATTGAATCACACAATGGAACCAAACAAATATTGTAAAAAAAAAACCACTGAAAATTTGAGTACATTACTTCTACTGGGACTACATTTATTCAACAGGTATAATCGAATTTTGTTGATATTTTCCTTGTGAGTTATTGTTAGATTGAAATAAACACATTTCTTCTTCATATATATTATGTTATAGGAGTTGTAGAATTTTACGTTGAAAATGTACTTTTAGGGTTTGGTGAGGCGTTAACTTTGCCAACATGAATGTATAAAGCTTCGTCGCAACTGGCAGACGTGCGTATAAGAGGTAGTTTAAATACAGTTAAAGATCGTCAAAGTCCATCAATTGGCCTCGTTTATTTATTTCCATTTTATATGGTAACTTCAAACCGTCAATGATTGACGAGGAACGAAACAATCTGGTGTATTTGATATTGGACTAGGATGAGTAGATATCAGATTCATTGGCTGGATTAGGAAAATTAAAGTCATTATTATCATTTTCCACTTAATTTATTTCTTATTTTCCTCGATAACCACATTGACATTGGTGATACATGTTATTACTTGGTGTTCTTGAGTCCTGCTGATGCGCTTGGTCACAGTTCACTTCCTCATACGTCACTTCCGGGTTATGGTCTCTCCAACCGATTGATTTAATCTGCCCAGCTCCATCCTCTAGATCAAAATGTGCATGGTAGCCATAATTGTTGAGATAACCATTGCTACTGTCCTGGTTACACCAGCTTAGGTTAGGGTATTCATTAGTACATAAGTTCGTTACCATGAAAACATGAGACTGGCCTTCCTGCAAAGAACCGCCTTGCCCAGGTACGAAGCCACCTACAAGCAAATAAAACAAATAGAGTTAAACTTGTTTTGTAATTGTTACGAGATTAGGCGCTAATAAACGGTAACAAAGTAAGGGTGAAAACAACAAGCGTTGTAAAATTTAACAAATGATTTATTTCCCTGGAAAAAATATTGTAAAAAGGAGAAAAAACTTACAGTTTTAAGAATCAAATTCAAAAACTATCCAAGAATTATCCACGAATTATATTACACACGTGCTAGTAATTAATGTTCAAATAAACAACTACGAGTCCTGTTGGAAAATCCAAGAGGGAAGACAATAACGTATTTCAAATCTTGTTGGAAACTCCAAGATGGAAGAGGATGGCGTATGCTGAAGAATGTTTGTGTTTATCTATAGTTCCTAGTTGAAGTTCACATATTTACACTTCAGTCGTGGAAATCCGAATAATATTTTGATACATTAAACTGTCTTATTTTAAGAATTGCCTAAGAGGACATCCAATAATTCCAGAGATACGAATTAATCTTTTAAAATCTTGATGAACTGAATAATTGTTAACATAGATTCAAAGACTTGCCTACAAATAAGGAAAATGACTTATTGTTATTTGTAAAAGCCCAGAGCTGAATATATTTCACTGAAACAAAGATTATATCTTATTCGAAAAAAATCCCCAAATCACGAAGAAGGGGGAAGTGGTCACGTGATCCTATTATATCACATACTCGTAACATGACCATGACGAGAACCAAAAGCTTTCTTTGCAATAGCTCCGGTAACTGCACAAGTTGGGAATAAATAAAGGAATTCTTTTTCAATTGGATCAACTTTCTGATCCAAAAAGTGTTTGTCAGCTACAAGTGGGTTAACTTAAACCTTGCTTTTAGCAAGGTCGTTGCCTAGTAATAAATTAATGCCCTCTACGCGAAGACAGCGGCTATTTTAACTGTCACAGATCCTCAGACGATGTCTGATGACAAATTTACACATTGGATAGAAACATTAACAAAACCACATTCAACTCACTGAATAAGAACACTAACATGAGACGAAGACTTCTCAGTAAAATACAAAGACACTAGGTTATATGTAAACACGTTTAAGAAAGGTAAACGTTTTTTTAATATCGACCATCAATATATAAACCCAAATAGTTATGGTAAAATATAAAGCTTCCCAGTCAACGGGGGATGAAATGGTGTATGGTAATAAAGACGGATGAAAAGATTTTGAACATAAGGGACGATTTATACAATACATAAAAGTGCTCAAGGTGATGGCATAAAGTTTATAGTTTAAAATAAAGGATTACTTCCCTCAGGAGTGATGTTCATAGTATCAAAACGTTCCTTCATGTCATGCACATTATAATACTTATCACGCGTAGGTTGCAGGTCGAACTATCATAAAGTGATTAGCAGTGAACAGTTCATTGCAAGTAATGCACAATTTAATGGAATTTCACCTTTTAGAATGTGAGAGTGGGTTATGTACATATGATCAATTCAAACTCTTGCAATGACTACCTCCTCCCTTCGGATGGTTCTGTAGGAAGGAGTCCGTTATCCTAGAGTTGGCTTGATTGCGTGAAGTTTGTTATTTACTGTATCATTCTACGATGCCTGCCACTTTTGGTGTAGGTACTCTTTAATACGAGGCTTAAAATCAGTATGTTGTATTTTCATATCAGATGATTCTTAGGATAGAGCCATTTCAGCAGCTCAATCTTCTTCTTCATTACCTTTAATACCAATATGGCTTGGGAACCAACATTATACTATATTGTAGGAGGTACTTAGCTCAGTATTTTGGACGAGATTGATTAATAATGGGTTCTCCAGTTTTCTATTGTGTAGCGACTGAAGCAATGATAGTGAGACACAGAAGATAATGCTTTTTAAAATAATTTCTGTTCGATAAATTGCAGGGCAAGATCTATTGCTCTAAATTTGGCTGTAAAGAATTGACGTATCATTTGACAAACGAATCTTTGTTATGTGTTTGCCACTGGCAAAGGCTGCAGAAGCCTTTTCTTGATATTTTGATCCGTCAGTATAAAGTCTAGTGTAGTTTCCGAATTCGGTGATGAGTTCATGATAAGAGTTTTGAAAGATGAATGGGTTTGTCTCAGACTTGTTTCCATTGTGTAACGTAAAACGTAATTTTGGTTGTTTAATGAACCAGGGAAGTGTTTCGGAGACAAATGTTTTCTGAACTGTAGAAATATCAATTTTGTTACTGTCAAGGCTGGATGATAATCTGATGCCAAATGAAGGTATGACATTTGGTTTATTTTCGTATAAGGTTTTGTATTTGGGTTGAAATACAGCCGAAGATGCAGGGTTCTGTGGGTTTGATCTCAATCTGTGAGCATACTTTGCAGAATGAATTTCTCTTTGATATGATAAAGGTGGATCGTTCGCTTCAGCGAGAAGTCTTTTACATGGAGATGTCTTAAATGCTCTCAGAGTGAGTCTTATTTCTTGATGATGAATTAGGTCAAACATCTTCAAATATGACTTCATAGCTGAACTATAAACAATGCAGCCATATTCTAACTTGGAGCGGATAAATGTTCTATACCGATTAAGGATGACTGTTGTTTATCAGCACCCCAGTTAGTGTGCGCTACTACTTTAAGTAGGCCTAAAGAGTTCAAGCTAGATGTGAAAGATAATACCTAAAAAAAACTTTGTTTCCTCAACAAATTGATTATGTGTTCCATCCAGCGGGATAATAGGGTCATCATGATGTCTTCGCAACTGACAGCAATGCATACATACCATTTTCGGGTTTTGAGAATTTTAATTTGAAACAATTAATAATGGCCTGATTTTGAATCTTGCTGATATTTTGTTATAGTTTGCGTTCAATTTTATACATGTGCTTTCATCGATAACATATTAAAAAATCATCTGCGTATAATGAGCAATCCAGACCAGGAGACAAACACTTGGTGATGCTATTGATTTTGATATTAAATAGCGTCACAGATAAATACTGCCCTGGGGCACTCGACTCTTGCTGGTGCACATCTGAGAGGGTAGAGCCAACTCGTAGTTTGAACAACTCGTAGTTTAAATTCTCTGTCTGGGAGAAAGTTTGATATGAAAGAGGGCAGACGGCTTTTTTAGAACCAGATCGTGTAATCCATTTAGTATCCCGTACTTCCATGTTGTGTCATAAGCCTTTTCCATATAATAAAAATCGCTACGAAATGTTCCTTCTTGATCAATGCTAATAAATGTTTCCAGTCTAACCAGATGATCGTTGGTACTACGACCAGAACAGAAGCAACTTTGGAAAGGAGATATTAAATTGCTACTTTCGTAGTACCATACAAGCCGAAAATTAATAATTCGTTGCATTGTTTTGTACACACAGCTTGTCAGTGCAATGGGTCTATAGTTGTTAGGATCTTCTCGATCTTTGCCTGGTTTTGGAACTGGTATTACTATTGCTTCATTCCAAATCTTGGGTACATTACCAGCAATCCATAAATCATTAAAAAATTTCAGAAGAGATATTAGTGACGATTCTGGTTCAAGAAAACCAGCGGTCGTGTCATGGGCTTTTTCTAAAGTCTAAATAAGCTCCAATAGTTAAAACCGTTTGTTTTAACAATCCGAGTTGTTGGATGTGAATTTTAAACATGAATTTTCTTTTGAATTTTTAATCTTCGAAAGGCTTCTGAATAATTAGATGATGAGAATATTTTAAAGAAACTGTCTACAAGAATTTTGCTATGTCACATTTTTAACTAAAATTGTTATTATTTAGTTTCAGATGTCGGAGAGAATTGTGTTGCCTCTCTCCATTCATTTTGCGGATGGTGCCAAACTTTCTTAATAGAGTAACGAGAGTTTAAAGAAGAAGTATATTTCTTCCATGATGATCGTTTACTTTCTTTGATTGTGCGGCGAGCTTTAGCACGGAGAATACGATATTTACTTAAATTTTCGGGTGTCTGACGATTGTTAAATGTGTAAATGCTTCTCGGCGTTGTCTAATGGCTTCATTACGTTTCTTAGTTACACAAGGCTTTTTGGGTTTTTATTTACAGTTCGGTGAGGAAGTAATATGTTAAATAGGGTCATTAACGTTGAATATCTGTATGCTGATTAAATCTAATTTTACAGGGTGTTTCAAAGGTAGCCCAGTCGGACTTCATTAAATTCCTTTGTGGAATTGCGTCATCAGTTGTAGAATTTATATTTTCAAGGGATATTGGAAGGTGATCACTGCGGTGAAGGTCATCAGCGACCTTCCATTCATAGTACAAAAGCAGCGAAGGAGAGCAAATTGTCAAATCTATAAACGTGTATGTACCCGTTCTTGGGTGTAAATATGTCGATGATATAACACCAGTTATATAGACACAAATCGAGTCTAGAAATAAAATATTCTATTTTGTGGATCCTGTCACGTACCCACTTTGACCACCATATACTGTTATGTGCATTAAACTCCTCGAATAAAACAAAGGATGGGGAACGTTGTTGAACAAGATTGTCTAATTCGTTTGCTACTAGGCTGGTGTTTGGTGGTATGTAATTGGAACAAAAGATAATCACTCGATGTAGAGTGACGTTTACAGCAATCGCTTGCAAATTTGCTTCTAAAGGGGTGAGGGACTCTCTTGCTCACGACAACATAAATTCCTCCTGAAGCCCTGTCAACATTTTGATAGTAGGTGTTAAAGATGGAGTAGTTTGTAAGTGTGATGTTATCCGTATCCTTAAAAAATATTTTCTGAAGACAAATGACCGCAGGTAATGTTCGCCTAGGAGCAGAAGAATATCGTTGTAATTAGTTTTAAGTTCTCGACAGTTCCATTGTATGATATTGTTCTTCATTACAAGATTAAAGACGAGATTATGTAGCTAGGTTAGACATTTTGCGGGATCACTCTATGTGGCTATTTGTCTGGAGGAAGTATCGGGTTAAATCTTTTGTTTGCATGTTTGGAGGCACTCTGAGAACACTGAGCAGTTTCGTCTGCATACATAAACTCAAAATCGCCAAACCTATTGTGTAGCTTAATGGGGTCATCAAACCCCTTTGCTGCCTCTTTGGGTGTTTGTTTCTCTTTTGGAGATTTAGGTAATGGAGAGTTGTTGAATCTTGTCTGCGGGGAGATTGTGTTTCTCTGTGCCTGGTAGTGTGGAATGTTAGTAGTTGCTTCGGGTAGATTAGCTTGAGTTTGTCCATCCTTAGTTGTCTCTGGAATGGTGTTAGAACAGTTGAGAAGGTTGGGCCATGTAGATGGGTTTGATATTCGACCATCTTCCTGATCCCAGGGAAGGGGATGTTTGACGTATATTTTACCTTAGGATCTCTTTCTTTAGTTTCCAGGTCTCTTAATCTTTCGAATTGTCATGGTGACTTTTGTCACAATTTGCACAATGAGGATTCGCGCCGCAGTCTGCTTCTCGATGGCAGTTTTCACCGCATCGGCCACATACAGGACTACTGGAGCATCCATTTTTTGTGGTGACCGTATTTCAGGCACTAACATTACGTCGAGAGTTTTGAATATATCCGTCAACTTTAACCTGTAAAAAGTCAACTTTTACTACGTTAGGAAGTGCTGGTGTGTTAAAGGTAAGTATTATTGTGTTTGTATCCTGCAATTGTGTACCGTGTATGATACGTGTTTGATGAAATGTAATAACACCTTAGTCCTTATTCCCTCGACTATATAACTGACGCCTGCGATTCCTCGGCAGCGAATGACTCTTTTGGATGAGTTGAGTGTTGAATGAGCGAATGTAGAAACAGGAATATCACAAAACGTCTGAAATTTCCTAATATTCTCGGTCTGTACCCTTTGCTCACATTCAATGAGCAAGGTACCCGATTTTAGTTTTTTTTTTACAGATTTTGGACTGCTAACTAGGTCAAGTATAGTCTTTTTGATTACAAATGGTCGTTTGATTGAACAATCATGAAGCGTGGAAATGATTCCATGCTACGTGGTTCATCATCTGAGTCCGTTAAAAGTTTTAGAACGTTTCAGTTGATTTTTGTGTTTATTTTCCAGTTATATCTTCTTTTATATTTATCATCCATGTTCACCCACCCACCAACTAGGGGAAATATTTTGAGTCGAGTGCCAGTGATACATAGATGGTATTCCCTGTAAGTAATATCTGTCTAAACATGTAAAAGAGTGAGAGAAAAAACTCGGCTGTTAACAATCTTCAGATTAATCAAACTTATAATTAGCAAGGTTTCATCGTATACATTCGTTTTTCTTGTCGAATTGAGGTATTCTTTATAGAAGATCGAAAATCCTTTGACTTGTTTTCAATGAGTGCAGCAAATTTGGTATTATCTAACTATTTTAAAGACAATTGATAGCAATCCCTTCGATTGTATTATCTAACTATTTGAAAAACAATTGATTGCAAGCCCTTTGGTTGTATTATCTAATTAAATCACATATCTTAAGTACCGTTGATTCGGAATACTTAGAAAGTGTAATGTTTTTTATGCATGGGATGATTGCTGCGTGGGTCTATGGGTACATAAAAGGAAGGTAGGTAGGCTTGATGGAAACGATTTGCAATGGGCCAAGCTTATGCACATTCTAGTGGATGACTGAATAGATCGAATTCAAGCTGTAATGAGTGCATGTAAGGATATCTGTAGGTGTGTATGTAGATACATACCAGTTGTGGTCAGTTTAACGCATTTTCCACACATATGTCCACACCACTGGGAACTCGGATTGCCATCGAAAATATTCTGACTGGTTGCTGCCACAAACCCAGAGTGATTCCAGTCAAACTGGCTATCGCCATTTACCGGACCACATCCGCACGCTCCTCTGTGGCCGTCAGTGTACCAGGTCGTGCTGGCACACATTTTTCCATTGTATTTTCTTGGATTTCCCGTGCATTTCTGCTCTGCTTTGCAGCCTGTATACAAAAGGTATAAAAAAATACATTAAATTAGTAGAGATTCACGTGCACTTGCTTTAAATTATCAACACATCTTAATTGCGTGGCGAAAATATATATATATATATATATATATATATATATATATATATATATATATATATATATATATATATATATATGTGTGTGTGTGTGTGTGTGTGTGTGTGTGTGTGTGTGTGTGTGTGTCCTGATTTTTTTGATTGATTCAGCTTGCTTGATAATTAGTGCGAATAAAAGGGGCTGCCCTTTGAAAATCATTTGAATATTCTTTGTGAAATTGGGAAATCTAACTCATTACATGATAAAGACAAGTTTTAAGTCATCGGAGGTAGTCTAGTCTCATGTCTATTATACGTGCTTAGCAAAAGATACACAACATTGAATAACTGGTGGACGGTGTGGGATAAAGTTCAAGTGTAAGATGGTGAAACACGCAGTGCGTTTGGCTTTACAAGACTAAGACACCTTATACTTTACATAATGAAACGCATAGCTGGTGAACAATGACCAGCATATAATATAACATATCATATTTACCCATACGTGTAAAAAATGATAAGTACTCAATTTTCGCAGATGTTTGACACTAAATAACTTACATTTGTTGATGCCATTACTCTAGAAGGAACTAGTTTCTTAATATATGTCTGAACATTATTCTGTTTATATAACTGAATACATGAAAACGCTGATAATTGCTGATATGAATAAAATGAAACAATTCATTGTATTAAAAAATACGAGTTGGTTAAGCACATGGATGAAAACAGAAGTTCATATAGCATCAAAACAGTTCCATAACATTCCATGACATTTTCATAACATTTCCATAGACACTTAAGTAGAATATAGCCTAGTACCTTATGAATATGTTTTTGACAAGTAAGATTAAGTATACTTATTACGTATACAGTCTTGAGCTATATGAAAGATTATCAAAGAAATTAGCGTTGACTAAAGGTAAAACCGTTTCAATTGCGCATGCCCGAGGGTATGAAACAAATTGTTTAGGAAACATTGGATTCAGAAATTAGGAGAAAAAAAACTATTTATGATTGTTCCATTATGTCAGTTACAATTCATATTAGGCTTAAAAACATGTCGAGTCTCTTGACAACATGCTAGCTTTAGTTCATTTATAGTTTGATAATGTTTCGATTTTGCACGACCATTTCAAAAGAATGTGATAACACGTCAATGACAACGTTTATGTTGCGACATGGTAACTGCTATACGTCACGTTCCAGCAGAGTTGTGTCTCTTAGGTGTTTTTACAGATTGATATTGGTCGAAAAGTTACGATGTTTAAAAAACTGATCACCTCTATTTATGAATTATGGTATTGGAGACTAAATGCCAGATTATCGTTTCCCCGAAAGTGAAGAGCTTGTTATCTTAAAAAAGCCACGCACCTCTGACAGTTTTGCAAGTGTTTCTTTTCAAGTTCAATACACAATATGACGTCATCATTATAAACATGACAATACCAGATATCATCAGGTTAACCAAACATTGGAAACCTTTCATCCTGAACGGTATGTCCTTACATTGGTAAAGTACATCTGCAGTTACAAATGTCGAAATTTTCTTTCTACTTTCCATAAGTGTTTGTTTGCCAGAATTTCTTCAAAATAGTCACACTTGGTGACATTGTGCATTTATGATTAGATTTTCCTACCATTGCACATGTATGGTAAAATCTACAGTATTTAAAAGCACCACTTTTTATATGGGCGAATACAAATATTATTGAACCCTAAATGGCAAAACAGCGGAGTTTCAAAGCCAAGGCTACGAATTTCCTCTCGATTTGATTTCGGAATAACACTTTCATTGAACAGTAATCACTCATGGGCAGCAGGTGTCCAAGGTGTTTCCATTACTTTACAAGAACCCCATTGTTCATAAAATAACAAGTTGATACTTGTGTGTTTTCAGTTTAGCTTTTGAGAGAAAAAAACAGAAGATCTCATGATATTTTACCTGTAAGGCAACTAATGAATGTCATGCAAAACCATAATTAAAAGTAAGAAAATGCTTATTCTGAATTATGAATATTCACTATGATCGATACCTCTAGATGTATCCATTCTATGAGCAACGGTTACCTAAAAAAGACTCAACCTTAACTGTATCAGCTAAAGGAATATATTTCTGATAAACTTAATTCGCAAGATCTATCTTTTGGAATAACTGTAGTAACTGCACAATAAGGATATAAAGTATCGATTTCAATTTCATTATGATCATCTGCTATGATTAACCACAACCTTATCTCCATTTGGGTCATTACCTATTAAGAATGAACACACCAAGTGGGCAAAGAAAACATCGCTCGTATAGTCACGGGTAAAGAGACTAAGTCTGATTCAATTTAACACAACCAATAGAAAAATTAACAAATCCACATTCTACAAGCAACCCAATTTCTTTGCTACGATTACATGGCTTCAAAATAAGTAACAAGAAAGAGCAAGACCAAATTGTTTTGTTAATTTGAAATTGAAGATTTTTTAAAGCAAAAATAAAGTGAAAGATTAAACAAAAAACAAGTTTAGTTTGGAGAACGAAATTCTAAAATCCTAAATGTTATATAAATTCCATTATTTATGAATGAATTCCATACATATTCCGGATGCTACTCATTAAATTACTGGTGTGCTAACAATGCAGAAAAATTCCCTATGATATAATATCAAATGTCTTTAAATGAATTGACAGTAATTCCGTAAACTATAAATTTAAATAGTCATTAAATGAATTCACAGTAATTCTGTAAAGATAATATATATCCAAAAAGTCATTAAATGAATGTTAAAGCACTGTAATTCCATCGAACTAATAAATAAACGAATTAATGCTCTCAATCTAAATCTTCAGAGACTGAAAGTACTAATAAGAATGCCTAATTTTAAGTATAAATTTTATTTTATAGAATGCTCCTATGCAATATATATAATAATTACGAGATTTTGACTTATGTCCGTATTTCGAAATCATTTTACATGTAAATAGATCATAAAGTTTGCACTAGCTAATCAGGTATTAGGTCAACTGAAATTTCAGAACTCATGTTGTTATGAAATTAGCGTACACGATGTTTATATATATATATATATATATATATATATATATATATATATATATATATATATATATATATATATAATATTCCCCCAAGCATTGTAAGAAAACCACAGCGTTTTCTAATTGATATTTATTGCAACTAAGGCTGGTTGCAGCAAACATTCTGCAAAAAATACATATATTTGAGATCGTGTTTAGCACATAGATTTCATTTCAGGAGAGAGAGAGAGAGAGAGACAGAGAGAGACAGAGAGAGTTAAGGATTTTTGATGAAGCTTATTAAAAGCTTGATTTATAACGGTTGTGCCAGAATGAGATTGAGAACGGCGTATTTGTCTGAAGTACATTTTGACAAGTAAACTGCTGAGTGGAAGACTTGCATCGCAAAGGAACTGTATGAGCTAAGGAATACTAATCAGTGGCACAAGCAGCATTTTCCAAGGTTTTGATCTTATGCTCATCACGATAAGTCTTAATGTCGATATGGACACAGTTCTTGAACTCTTCAAGTTAAAGGATTTGTCTGAGACTTTCATAATCTTGATCTTCTTTCTTGGCTAAACACCATCTGTTATATACCTGCTCTTGTTCTCTTGCAACTTCGAGCTTCATTTGATAGGTCCTGGATTTTGTGTGAAAAGCCTCAGATACTAACTCATAACACTTTACGATGCATTCCTATATACATATATTCTACAATCACAAAGGCCCGAGTGTGTTCTAATTAATTTTGACTATCCACTAGGCCACCTGAACGGCGCATTTATATCACCCAATCTTATAACAGAAAGTGATATAATAAATTGTGGAGACGTCTAAACTAGACAATAGCAAAGACTATTTGACGTGTACCAACTATCTGATACATTTTTGGTATTGTATGCGTTACTGGTCAACGGAAATAATTCTAGATAAGTATCTGTTGTCTTATGAACTCTCTGCTGCAAGAAAATCATTACCATACTCCAAAACTAACAATTAATTACCGGAATCTCCACTATGACTCTGAAAGATATTAAAGTATGCTTATCAGATCGACACATCTGTAAAATTTAAACACCAGTTGGTTCTTCTAGTTGGACAATTTTCTACATCCCCTTCTGGCAACTCATTGGCCTCGATAGGGATGTCTCCGCCAGACGACATTTGCCCAAGACATACTGATAATGCTGGACAAATCTGAAGATACCATACCGAATCGGTCGTCGCCTTGGTCAACAAGGACCGCGCCTGACGTTGTCCACCAGGACAGAGATGACAAATGTGCTATTGGTACTTTGTATAAAATCAGAGCGAGAGGCAGCGTTGCCATCGCCACCTGAAACATTAGAACTCTGGCGCAATATGGAAGACTTCAAGGGTTGAAACATGAGATAGAACACTACACATGACACATTCTGGGACTCTGTGAAGTAAGATGGAAAGCCATAGGAGAACACCAAACTGAAGATGGTCATATATTATACTATAGTGGAGAGTTGGCCAAGTCCATAAATGGTGTAGGCTTCATTGTAAACAAAGTCAACCAGGGATCTGTGCTTAATGTCACCCCATATATAGGAGAATCATCTCCATTCGTCTGAAAGCATCTCCATTTAACATCACAATTATCCAAGTCTATCTCCAACTACTGAGCATGATGATGAAGAAATAGCGGAGTTTTACAACAAACTCCAGGGTATAATAAATATGGTAAGTAAAAAAACATACTCATCATCCAAGGAGACTGGATATTCAAAGTTGGTAAAGATGCTCTAAAATATTAGGATGATCATTGTGGTGGATCCTCTTGCAATGAGCTTACCGACGAAAGAGGGAGACGGCTGCTCGAGTTCCACAGTTACAACAACTTGGTACTAGCCAACACCCTTAGTCAACATAACGGTTCATTATGCTGAACATGGCACGCACCAAATGGAACCCAATATAACCAGATCGACTACATACTGGTTCAAAACCGTTACCGATTAGACATGAATAAAGCAAAACCAAGAACGTTCCAACCTGCTGATGTTCGGAGTGATCATGACTTCGTCATTATGAACTTCCGAGTGAGGCTGAAGAAAATTAATAAGCAAATTAATTCAGGCTGAAATTCAACCTTGAACAACTGAAGAACCATAGCGTCTGCATGTCAAGCCACAATTAGATGAAAATCTGCTCCACTCCACGTGATGGATGTTGATGTTAAAGTGATAAAAGACACCTTCAACACTGTCATGACAACAGCTGCTAAGGACATCATTGGCCTCCATCGCCCAAAGAAAAAACCCTTGTTTACAGAAAAGATTCTGAATCTGTGTGATACCCAAAGAGACCTCAAAAACACAAGACACACAACAGGGGCAATGGAGTACCGAAAAATAGACAAGAATATCTGAACAAACTTGAAGAAAGCAAAGAAGATTGGATTGGAAAAAAGTACACAGAAATAGAGAGCAATCTGATAAATAATATCAGCAAAAAGGCATTCCAAATTGTAAAAGACCTCATCCGACAGAAGCAACTTTTAGTCAGTGCCATTCAAGACGAAAATAGAAAAGGCCTCACAGACGCAAGTGACATAGGCAGAAATATGGACTGAGTATTGTAAAGAACTCTACAACCATCCGTCCACATGAGACCCAGAGGTGCTTGAAGTTCCAAACTCCACAAATGATGATGATTTACCCATTCTCAAAGAAGAGGCGGAGTCAGCAATAAGAGCACTGAAGAATGGAAAAGCACCTGGGGTAGACAACATTCCAGCTGAACTTATCAAGAACGATGTGGAATCAGTGATAGAGTTACTAACACAAATCTGCAACAAGATCTGGCAGACCAACACAGTGGACCCAGTCACTGATTATAATTCTCACCTCCAAAAGGCAATCTCCAGCTGTGCCAAAATTAGAGAACTATCAGTTTGATCACCCGTGCTAGTAAGGTGATGCTGCTGAAGATCATTTTGAACAGACTGAACCCAGAATCAGAAGACATAATCGCCGAAGGACAGGCAGGGTTCCGGAGTGGAAGAAGCACAAGAGAACAAATATTCAATCTTAGGGTTTTGAGTAAAACGTATTCACAACATCAACAAGACAGCTGACATCTATCATGTGTTCATAGATTTCAAAACGGCGTTTGACAGAGTGTGGCATGAGGCATTGTGGGCCACAATGAAGAAGTACAACATGGGTCAAAAGTTGACCAATATCATCAAGCAGCTGTACGCCAAGGCTACCAGTGTAGTAATTGCCCAAAGTTATGTGAGGGACTGGTTCAAGACAACAGCTGGAGTACGGCAAGGCTGTCTCTTGTCACCCATGCTTTTTAACATCTACTTAGAGCGCATCATGTGCGAAGCCCTGGAAAACCACTGTGGGACAGTCAGCATTGGAAAGCGTAACATCACCTACCTACGCTTTGCAGACGTCATTGATGGGCTGGCATGCATTGAAGATAAACTTGCCACTTTAGTGAAGAACCTGGATGAATTATCTTCCAAATTTAACATCGAGATAAGCGCCGAGTAGACAAAGCTGATGACAAATGATGGCAAACAAATCTCAACCAAGATTAAAGTTAGAGGACAGGAACTGGAAACAGTGGGCCAATTCAAATATCTTGGTTCCATAATCACCGACGGCAGCTATGTCAAAGCTAAGACCCATCTGGAGAGACAAGAATATCTGTCTTAAAACTAAAATCAAACTATTGAGAGAACTATTCATCTCAATATGTCTGTATTCATGTGATGCCTGGACCCCGACAGCAGAATTACAACGAAGAATCCAGGCACTTGAAATGAGATCTTACAGAACTATCCTTGGCATCTCTTAGAAGGACCACATCACAAATGAAGAAGTGCGTAACACCATCAGGGACAAAGTAGGCCATTATGAAAGCCTCCTCACCACTGTCAAAAAAAAACTGATATGATATGGCCATTTCACTAGAGCCAACAGTCTATCCACAACACCACTGCAGGGCAGTATCCAAAGTGGCAGAAGGAGAGGTAGACAGAGAAAAAAGTGGAATGACAACATCACAGAATGGACCAGGAAAGGTTTTGCGGAGACACAGGCATTGGCACATGATCGAGACAACTAGGGGGAATTAATTGGTCAGATGTTCAACAGCACAGTACATCTACGACCACACTAGGTCAAGAGACTGATGATGATGATGGTTCTTCTCAGCACAATTGTAATACACTCAAAATATATTAAATAACGTCAACGAATATTAGAACCAAATCCATATATCCTAATGAAACACTAGAACTACTTGTGAGCTATAACCATATATTATACAATCATATTTTTCCTCCAACCAGCAACACATATATCCATTCAAACAAATATCTATCTATTAGATGAATACATAATTTTCAACAGCAATTATATTTTCAGCAGGTGTATGATATAGGTCAATATCTGGCTTTTTGGTTTGTATTATTGTACATCAACATACGCTTGGATTATGAAATTATACGCAGTTATAATTTTATTTCCACTAGTTTTATCTAGTGGTTTGACAGTGAAATATCCGGTTATATACTTTACATTTACCAGTTTTTGAACAAAACGTTTTACCTGGAATTGCAGAAAATAATGAACTAATGATGACAAGACTTTTCAGAACTCTCTTCGTTTGGTAGTGAGTAATAATAATGATACACAATGAGCTAGATTTATTTTCCAGATACATCAGAATCACCATTCCTGCCGCCTTAATGTTCTAAATATTTCAGTCATGTAAAATTGTTCCTTAAAATTGTGCATGATTTGTGCGGGGCAATCCATGAACTTTCTAGTATGTCTAAAATATCGAAATTTCAAGCGTTTGTTCGAACGGAAAAACATTCAACTTCAGTGACCCTGTTTTATGCAGGTTGGTATTATGCAGATGACATTCAAAATAATTGCCTACTCATGAAATGTTTTATCAATGCCAAGATAAAGCTAATTTTCTCGACAAAAAGAATTCTAACTCACCACATTTGGCTTAGGCTGACCGTTCACCCATAATTGGACGATGATCTTTCGTGGAAAGACGGAGTCATTGTGATCTCGAGTGGAGCAGACGAAAAAAATTAGTCGTTATGATATTGGCCTATAAGCCACTCTTTCCTCCCTGTTATTTTTTCTCTCTTTTACCTGCATTTAGTCTTTTATTCTTTATTTTATGTCTTTTAGATGATGACTAGAAAATATAATTTGGGGGTTTATTTTATTTATACTGCTTAATGCTCTGATCAACATCACTAACAATCCATACGTATTTCTTAACTTCATGATAAATGAAACAGATAATACCAGTCCACTTGTGTCGAAAACTTTGTTACAAAGAAAACCGGTCTATTTGTAGCAGATTGACTGTCGTTCCTGACTTCGCTGGCGCTACTGAGCAAATACAAAATATAGAGGTGGACATAGACAACAATTAATTTTACTATATGTTGTCTACATTAGTTCTCAGCACAGACTTTTTCACGGTGTAAAAATCAATACAAATCATATGCTAATCTACCTTCTAAGATGACGTCACGGTGAAGATCTTGTCAAAGATTCCCTAGCTTTTTGTAGAGGCTGCACTGTACACAGAGCTTCAAATAAACAGAACACATATTTCACTACAAAGACCTTATTACTTACTGTGCGCTGTCGCCAAAATATACACAGACAACCACTCTCTGAACTCATATTCTTAAGAATCAACAATTACCTTTATTTAAATCTTCACCAAACATGCATAAAATAACTCTTATATCACTACCAAAATGAAAATTAAAAAAAAACAAAAAAGAAACACCATGACATTTTTAGGTCTTTAAGTTTGTTTAATCATTTCTAAAAATGGTGAGTTTTAAAAGCACTCTTGAAAGCGATCACTCTGTCTGTATGTCTCATTTCAATTAGAGGCCGACCGAAACTAAATTTCTGGTTTCGGCCAAAAACGAAACAAGACCGAAAGTTATAAATTGACTTTCGGCCGAAACCGTAGCCAAAACGGAAGTTTAACTACACCTTCGGCCGAAACCGAAACCGAAACCGAAAGATAAACCGAAGTTGCCGAACACTAGATTTATTAAATAGGCCTGGGTCATGATGCATTACTACACTAATTAAAAACAAATCTAAAAGTAATCATTCAGAGCCTGCAGTAAGAGGACTTCTCTAAATGTCAAATTGCCTAGCGCCGAATGACCGGCAGACAAGCAGAGTAATAGACGCAGCACTAGCGTTGCATTTTGAAAGTTAAAATAGATCTTCGGTTGATGACCGAAAGTCAATATCAGTTTCGGCCGAAACCGAAAGCAAACCGAAAGCTAACTTTTTGGCTTCGGCCGAAACCGAAACTATGCCGAAAGTGGTCATTTGTCAACTTTCGGCGCCGAAACCGAAACCGAAACCGAATTTTGGTCGGCCTCTAATTTCAATGGGCAATTCATTCGACGTTGCTAGGCCCTCATATGCTAAAGAACGTTGTCCATATGACTTCGTTTTCATAGTGGGAATAATGAGTATATGATTGTCAGAAGAGGAGCATAAGTATCTTGCTGGTGTATACACATGGGTGAGGCCGGATAGGTATGTTGGACTGGAGTGCGTCAGTAAAACGTAGCACATAGAACATCTTTTGTGTTTGATTCTGGATCGAATAGATAGCCAGTGTAGGGTACAGAGCAGCGGGGAGGTGTGCTCTGATCGTGGCGCTTATAGTATGATCCTAGCAGCTGTGTTTTGAACGTTTTAAAGTTTCTGGAGTGGATATTTAGACAAACCAGACAGAATTGAGTTATAATTATCCAGTCTTGAAACTACTAATGAACAGACAAGTGTTTTAGTGGCATCAACTGAAAGATATTGTGAATGGAGCTGATGCGTCTCAGCTCAGGATAATCAGCCGTGCATTTGTTTATGACATGTTGGTGCAATGTGAGACTACTGTAAAGAGTAACACCTAGGTTTTGTACTGACTGTGTGAATTTAATGCTTATGTTGCTGATATTTATTGTTTGAGGTAAAGGATGTGAATGAGAAAGACTATTTGTTGTGATCAGAATGGCCTTAGTTTTACCATCATTCATTTGCAGCTTGTTATATTCCATCCATGATTTCACATCAGAAATGCACCTATACACTCCTTGGATGGTAGCATCAACTTCAGTTGGGTGGCTAGATGTGTATATTTGGGTGTCATCAGCGTACAATTGGCGAGACAGTGGATGAGTATGTATGACACTTGAGAGCGGCTGACTATATAGAATGAAGAGAACAGGTCAAAGAACAGACAAATGTGGAACACCACAACATAGATCAACTGTGCTGGAGTGTATTCCATTTGCAAATGCAATTTGTGTCCTGTTGATTAAGTAGGACTTGAACCACTGTAAGGCTGTATTGTGAATGCCAAATACATGTTGGAGACGGTGAAGTGATATATCATGGTATATTGTGTCAAATGCTGCAGACAAACCATGGAGGGTGAGGACTGTAATCTTTCCGCTATCCAAAGAGAATGTCATTAAATACGTCCAGAAGAGTAGTTTCAGTATTGTGGCAAGGGCATTATGCAGACTGTACATTGCTAAAAAGACTGGATACAAATGAGATACAAGTTGGGTAACTGTATGCTGACGACGAGTCAATTGAAATTGTGTTGTATCTAATGGTTTGTACTTTGTCACGGAAGAAATTTGCAAATTGGTCTGGTAGGTCTAGTGGAGAGAAGGTTGCTGGAAGTGGTGTACATTTGTTCCTTTACATTAGTTTGTTAGTTATCTCGAAGAGCTCTTTGCAACTGGAAGTATCCGTGATCTTAGTACTGTAGTTGGATAATTTAGCTAAATGGACTATGTTTGTAAAGTTCTTGTTAGCGGCTTTATAGATATGTATGTATAATGAGTCTGGCAAATTGCCAAAGCCTCTAAGCCTTACAGCACACAAACGGAATAGCTGCGTCTTTTAGCAGTGCGAAGTGGGTCCCTAAAACTGCTATACCACAGAGAACACGTTTTAATTTATACTCTGCACATGGTGGCTAGGGCATGTTTTTAAAGCAATGAACGCAGGCAGTTATCGAGTTGTTCTGCTGTAGGAGGTACGAAATTTGTTTTTTTGGATGTCATTCATTAGTTTGGTTCTTTTTTTATCATACGGAGATTTCTTTTAGTAGCAAATAAAGGTGGAGGGTTAGGCACTGATATGTCTAGATGGCATATAATGCAGAGGTGATTTGATGAAAGTTCGTGGGTTACAAGGGTGGATTGCAGAATATTATCATTAAGTCTATGAAGAAACTTGTCTAAGCTGAGACCATGCTTATGTGTGGTTTGGTTAACTGACTGTTTAAGGTTGAAAACATGAATGAAATCTAGGAGTTTTGACGTGTATGGTTTGACACCTATCGAATTTCCATACTCCAGAAGATTCGGAAACTGCTCCATCAAGAGAGATTCAGTCAGGTTGGTTGTTCTACTAGGGGGAGGGCGGTAGAGGCAGAAAGAAAATGGATTGATCTTCGTTCCAGTGTGAGTGTTAATTGGACTGTTAACTGTGAGTGTTAATTGGACTGTTAACTGTGAGTGTTAATTGGACTGTTAACTGTGAGTGTTAATTGGACTGGTTCAACGATGTGTGGCAGAAATTGAAGGTTGTGTTGTACTTTAGGCATTTTATTTTATTTCATTCTTGGTGATGACAGCAATTCCACCTTGGCGAGATAGGCGGGGAAACGACTTGATGGAGTAAGCGGTGGGTGTTAAATTCGCGCATATGGGTTTATCACTTGATGTTTTTAGTCATGTTTCTGTCTGGAAGAAGACGTCGATATTCTAGTCGTTGATAAAATTAATTATTTCTGTGCGCTTTTCCGGTGGTCCTACTGATTGGGCGTAGAATAATGCAATACGCAGTGGTATCTCTGGAACAGTTGACACAACGGTTGACAATTTAAGATGGATTTGCACCAGGTTTTTAAAATGTTTAGCTGGAAAGGGCGAAAGGGAGATAACTGGAATTCTTCTTCCTGTTCTTCCCCAGCCAGCATTGAAACAACGTTTTTTTTTCTATCTTTTTTCGTACTCGATTACATTTAAGTAATGATGAGTGTAGTGCCAGCTCGTTTAGTCTTGATCACAATGTAGTATGAAGAGCCAAGAAGTGGTCATTTAAAGGAATTAATGAGGGTACATCATAGCATAAACGGGTTGAATGGCGATCACGTGAAGGCGTTTTATTAAAAAAAACAAAGGACGTCTTAACAGTGGAACAAGACAGTTGAGAAACATTATAATTGTTCTTGATTCCAAAAGAAGGATATGAAGAGACACATGCGAACTGAACAGCCAGTGCATGATGAAACAGTGATGTAGACGAATATAGACAACAAGCACATATATCATGAAAAACAGCACACAAACGGAATAGCTGAGTCAATCCGGTTAAGCGATAGCAGCCATCTTTTCATAATAATAATAATATTATACAAAAATATAAACAATAAAGATGCTACTACTACTACTACTACTACTACTACTACTACTACTACTACTACTATTACTACTACTACTACTACTACTACTACTACTACTACTAATAATAATAATAATAATAATAATAATAATATAAATAAATAAAACAATAATAATAAATAAATAAATAAATAAAAAATAAATAAATAAATAAATAAAAAATATACAGAGGTATACATTTCAAATTGCATCTGCGCTAAAAATTAGTTTACTTTGTGTGCTCTTACCAGAAAGCAAAAGGATACCGAACATTGCCAAAAGGAACATTACGGATGACCTAATCTCCAGTCTGAACAGTTTTGATGTGGTGTCTGTGTGTATTTTGATAAGACAGGATGTTCTATTTATAATAGAGATAATTGTTATCGTACCTTAAACGTTAAAATCGAATCATCCCATATGCCCAATCGCACGCTTTGTGACCCAAAAATCGTGACACATTATTTACTGTAGAATTAAATGGATAGGTATTTATCAAAGTGTACGTTTTACTTATTCACTCGTGCAGGTGAAACGTTTCAGCTAAACAACATGTGCGTGGTAGTTATTCTTGAGCATATGTTTAGTAAAGAGTTTCTATAAATTGCAGTATTTAAAAACGAAGGAAAAACTTAAATAAAAAGCAAAAACAAACAAAACAAAACAGAAAGAAACAAACCTGTTTCAGTCAGCGCTTGAAACTTTATTTAAAAAAAAAGTTCAAACCAACTGACCATACAACAAATACGAAGAAATCCCCCTGAAAATGGTCTGACTATCTTTAACTACAAATTTAGCATAAAGTCGATCACGATTTAGTCGACTTAAATTACTTATCTGTGACCGTCTGTAAACTAAGGACAGAGAGGAATCTAACATTAGTGCTATCTCGTGACTTAAAGGTATATTCCAATCTTAATATAAAATGACGCTTTAGGTAATTTCAAAGTCTACATGCTGCGTGTCCAGAGATTGTTTTATACATCAAATACAAGTTACTTTTGTCTCAGTTTTATTTTATGCCAATTCAAAGTATATGTGATCTGACTTTAGTGCAAACTGATAAAAACATGCAGTTGACAATTATTGCATAGCTTCATTCATCGTTAAAATTTTAAATGGCAATATAAATGTTCAATTTTTCCACTACCAAAGAAATATTAATTATTAAAGACACTTTGATCATGTGCATGTTGTTGAGACCACGTTTTGACATGGACATGAACCAAAACATCTGCATTATATATTAGCTGAAAATTAAATTTGATTGCTACCCACCCCAGTGACATCTGTGTGCTATAACATTTTACAGTGACATCTGTGTACTATAACATTTTACAGTGACATATGTGTGCTATAACATTTTACAGTGACATCTGTGTGCTATAACATTGTACAGTGACAACTGTGTACTATAACATTTTACAGTGACATCTGTGTGCTATAACATTTTAGCGGTTCCCTGACAGATTATCTCCACCCTTTGTGTTTATAACTGCAGATCTCCGCCATGCGCTATAAATGAAATTAATGAATTGGCAATTTATATTAGACAAAAAGACACAGTGGTCTCTTTCAAGAGTGCTCTTAACACTCACCTTTTTCTGCTAAAAGAACAAACTTAAAGACCTAATCATGTTTCCTACCTTAAATTATTTCAGCATTGTTTATGTTTTCTAGTTTATGGTGTATTGTTTTTTGCAGTCATATCAATATAGATGTTGTTAAGCACTTAGAGCTTCTAAAGATTAGGCGCTATGCAAAGTTCTCATTATTATTATTAGTAGTAGTAGTAGTAGTAGTAGTATTGTTGTTGTTGTTGTTGTTATTATTATTATTATTATTATTATTATTATTATTATTATTATTATTATTATTATATTACGTTCACCAAAAGCTGAGTACAATGCTCGTTGTCTCTGAAAGTTTTAAGAGGTCCTAGCCAAGTATTTTCAAATTATGAGCGGATAATGCTGTGTGCTCCTTTCACATATTAATGAAATATTGCGTGGAACGTAAGTACATTTTTTCAACAACAAAAAAAACAAACAACACAACTAGTTCGTTGTTCTTTCACAATGCATGCATTGGCTACAGGTAGTTAACAGATGACATATTTTCATGCCCAGGTGGTTTACAGATCGCAGATTTCACAAATTCCTGTTGTCACTTACCGATCACTTGTCATTTACCGATCACTTGTCACTTACCGATCACTTGTCATTTACCGATCACTTGTCACTTACCGATCACTTGTCATTTACCGATCACTTGTATTCTTGAGCTTAATTAATGGATCCTCATATGTTCAGAATATGGGACAATGTTATCAATACAAACTAAACTAAGATAAAATAAACATGTTCTTTCGTATAGTATCACCAAATACTGTTCTGAAGGAAAAATCACTATTCTTGCAGATGAATACACATCTAGCAAACTTCTAACGTTTCAAACAATATAAAGCCAAACTGTATTTAATGAGATGTTTGTTGCGGTTTGAAGAAAAAAAAATTCTTGTTCAGTTCCTTTTTATGTAATATATCTTTGAATTGATGGATGGATGGATGGATAGAAGGATATATATAGGTATTACTAGCACTAGCTATAAAGTGACAAGCACAATGTAGATGTCAGAAAAGGCAACATCCAAAATCCTTGTCACAAGGACACAGAAGAGAGAAACACTTTTCAAAAGTAAATATATATCGGGGAGGAAAAAATAGAGCCTTTTGTGTATAAAGAGGTTACAACAACGTCCAAAACAAATCATTCTCCAAAAGTGTAAAAACGAGCAAAATTCCTAAAATACATTCTCAAAATGGTTTTCGTTTAATTTTTTTTTAAAAAAACGCATTATTTTAAAACGTTAAAGACATTGTCAGATGGTACACCGTCGAGGATGTATCTCGTATCAGAGTGCCTCGACTAGATGCAGTCCACAATACTCAAGAGGAGTCATCGGACATGTTTTACATTCACGGACACGCCTCACCCCCGGAGGGGTGTAGAAAATGAACACGGGGTTTGTTTTTCTTTTTCAACCATTTCTCTATTTAGAAACAGCATGACCTTTCTGTTTAAAACACGTGTTGTGCAGTTTGCCCATTAATACAGTATCTGTACAGAACATATACATACGTATAATTCAGGACATCTACATCCAGTAGAATCTTTAAAAATCTCCGGAATATATGAACCATTGTGTGGTGCAATCTGCAACATGAATGGGAAACAGGAAATTGTTTTACAGAGTTTCTATAAATAATTAAACAGTCATAGTCATAGTATTTTCCAACTTCCGAACTATTTTAATTTGTATGTGGAATGCTCTTTACGCAACAGTACAAGCGAGGGGTATAAAAGAAATTAAAGAATGAATATACAAATACAAAGATTATGTGATTAGTTTTATCTCAGTTTATTAAGATTAATATTAATATAATTATAAGAGAAGAAACCTTTGACTACTTTTTCCTGCCATGAGCACTATGAGCGCACTCGCATTGATTGTAATTGCTGGGACTTGGCGTCTTGTGATCAGCTTGATGCGCATGTGCACAGTCTACGATCTGATACGTCACTTCTGGGTTGTCCCAATGTAAAGTTTGGCTTATCTGATGAACTCCATTTTCTAGATCAAAATGGACTTCGTATCCGTATTTATTTACCGGATGAGAAGACGTCTGAGCACACCAGTCAAGGTTTGGAGCTACATCGGGGCACAGGTCAACGATCATAAACACGTGAGACTGACCCTCCGCAGTGTGACTACCGTCGGCAAAACCACCTGCAAAGAATTTATCAATCAGTGAATATCTGTAAATTCTACTCAGAGAGAGAGAGAGAGAGAGAGAGAGAGAGAGAGAGAGAGAGAGAGAGAGAGAGAGAGAGAGACTTAAATCTGCATCTTAATCTGTTGTCCAAATATCTAAATTCGGGAATACTAGATACATGTTTTACTTATAGCTATTATGCTAAGAATTTTAATTTTGTTCCTTTAATGCGTTTTAAGCATAGAATTCTACTGCTGAACATAATAATAAATTATAGTGGTACGTATTTATCTTATAAAACGAAAATCACCAGCTCACGCTGTATTTGACCAGACAATTTCATCTAACATTTTGCATTGTTATTGGAACCAACAAATTGATTGGACATACGTTTGGGCAGAAATATGTGGTCTTACCGTAAACTCATTATCGTCTGGTATAATATCCATTCACTAACAAAAAAGATGAGATTTTATCTTTAAATGAACACGCGCCGATTTAATTAGGATGTATGTTGTGTTTGTTTTAGTCCGTGGGAAGATACTGGCTTTCCGTCTATAATGGAATGTTACAAGACGGACCTCAATTTGGAAACTATGTTGAATCTTTGTGATCAGAGTGTTATGATTCAGTGAGTGTTATTTGATATTATTGTACATTATGCTGAAAAAAATCACCATAAAAAAGTATTTATTTTACAAAAATACAATTGCAGTTCTATATAAGGTTATTAAAGGCTGTATACATTATTAAACATGACCAGTGACGCTAATTGATATCTGCGCTGAATGATCTGCGAAGACCAAAGTCCACTTTAAACACTTCAAACCTAGCACTGCAGTACATACAGTATCGAAATGCTGTTGAAAACTACGCCAGAGAGGACAAATAGCTCTTCTTACCGTAACCAGAAAGAGTGATGGTAACATTCAGCAACTTACCGGTGGTGGTAAGGTTGACACAAATACCACACTTTTCACCACACCAGTGCTTGTTGTGGCTGTCAAAAAAACGTTGGTTGGCGGCAGCTGTCCAACTAGATTTGCTCCAGTCAAATTGTTTGTCACTGTGGCCATCTCCGCATCCACATGCTCCTTGCATTCCATCGTGGTAGTTTGTGGTTGAAGCGCATGGCTTACCGTTGTACGTTTTCGGAGATCCGTGACATTTTTGGACACCCTGGACAAAAGCTTGGTTGAAATAGAACACATATAAGACAATGATTATTTGAATTCACATCATTAATGCATTTACATTTTGTCGATAATAGTGCTATTCCAAATATTATAAGCGTAGTGTGTCGAATCTTTTTATTAATTGATTTTATATTTGTTATTATACTCAGAACAGATTAAAAATCAGATATTTAGTAATCGCAAATGTGAAATGCAAGGAAAATAAAAGGAAATGATCAACACATACTTAGATACATTCTTTTCAGATGCACACTCTTGATCATACCAACTCTTATTGATATGGCGTTTGTAATTTATCAGTGTTTTCAGCTTCTTATTGACAAAAACCAAATAACAAGAATAATAAGAATTTTGTACTTGATAAAGATATATATTCGCAAAGATTTTATATCCATCAACAACTAATATATATTCGCAAAGATTTTATATCCTTCAACAACTAATATATATTCGCAAAGATTTTATATCCTTCAACAACTGAGGTGCATACATTGAAGGATTTTTATTATTAAATTTGCGAATGGAAATAAAATATTTATAACCAAATAAGCAAAAACAATGCAGAATCCAATTATACATTTCCTACAATATTTCTTTCTTGTAAGATTTTGCAATAATTAGCAAAAGTGGTAAACAATATTTGTTTAAACAGTCTCACAAATCTGAAGTAATATTACAATCAAAGAAGATATGTGTAACTAATATTATTTCATTCAAAACGCTTATGCGTGATCACATACTATGCTAATTAGTTTGAATTTTCTTTCTTGCAATATTTGACCTAAAGCGTGTACAATATTTTGTTAACGAGTAGTAACAATTTGAAGTATGTTGCATTCAGAGAGGAGACGTTCCATATTTTTCTATTCTAAGTCTTACAAAATATTGATGCGTCAATATCTAACATGTTAATTATTCTCAATTTCCTTCTTACATTCCCTTTATTCTATATTACATACAATTTTGTTGACAATATTTGATGGCATCCCATTTTCGTTTCTAAGTACAATTTTAACCCGTAATATTTTGTAGATGTAATGAATGGGACAAAAGCGAATTAAATGTAGCAGGGAACTTACAAGTTACACCACGCAAGGTCATTTACAGACACGTTTTGTCATCAGAAATGTTGTCATAACACAACTTTGCGACTTATTATGCAAAATTTTTCAACAACTTACATAGTCGCCATAGATAAAAGAAGATTGTAAATCTTGTTAATCTTTCCCAGGGTGTACCTCGAAGTCGATTCAGATGTTTCTGCTTCTCAACGTATATTAATAAAATA
This sequence comes from Unio delphinus, assembly GCA_029339505.1. Lineage (NCBI taxonomy): Eukaryota > Metazoa > Mollusca > Bivalvia > Unionida > Unionidae > Unio > Unio delphinus. The sequence goes on from JAQISU010000054.1 coordinate 11,837,217, forward strand.
ACAAACGAAATATCAGAATGATGCATTGTGTTTTCATTTATGTTACTGACAGAGATTACTCACCAAAACAATACAATGAAGATAATTGACGAGTAGCATTGGTTTTACTATGACGCTGAACACATTGTAGGCTATGATATCCTGAGGAAATGGGAACAACGTGCTAGTAACGACATATTTAGTTAGTTGGCATGCGTGGGTTTGTGAAGAACCCACAAACCATGGAATAGGAGTCCTATTCTCTTCTATCGAACCTACTGTGGACCCTAAGTTAATGATGAGCAATTCTGGGAAAGGGTATTTCTAATATACTGAATGAAATAAACCAATCTCGAATTATTTTTTTTTAAAGTACAAAATCTAAACTTCCATCTTTACTCAATCGTCTACAAGCTGAAAAAAATAAAACATGACTTTTTAAAATCCAATTTTTCAATTTAATACACTGGTGAGTTTATCCACCCCGCATTTGTTGAATATTCGGAGATCGTGCAAAGGATTTTCAACCATTCATTGAAAAACATCTAACTTTATATATGACCATATTTACAGAGCCACCTAATTAATTTCCATAACAATCACAGAATTATACAACTGTTATTAGAAGCTGCCTTGCTAGGCGCTCACATTAAGAGAAAAGTGTTAAGACTGTCGGCTTGGTGTCAGGATAATGTGACTGGGTGTGACACGATACTATATCCTGCGACATGATTCACTAATGCTAAACAATCTATAAACTGCCACACTGCAGACATCGTAACGATATGACTGAATTTTTTTTAAAGCTACGTTCAAATCCCAAAGACACACACACACACACACAATTTTTCACTACAAGCCGCTATTATTTGACCCCATTCTCCTCAACTGTGTTAATGCCTTGAATTTATATATTTCCAATGAGGATAGAGAAAAAACAGTACATATTAATAAGTATACTTTTACGGAGTTTAGTTACATACATGTAATGGTGGAAAAAGGTGCATGCATGAAGATCAACAATTAAACAATAATCTTTTATGTCGACCTAAGGTACGTGTTATACAAGCAAATATTGATAAATATGAAAATCTAAAAGCCAACACAGAATTTATTTTTGTAAACCATGGGAAAAATCAAAAGTTATTTCGAGACCACTGAATACCATTTATTTACATTTCCTCGCTGCCTTAAGTTTCAGTGAAATAGATTTCATCGTTATCTAAAACGCTATCTTAAAACTGTCTTGTTTGCACAAAATTAGGTTCCTTCGTAATTTTAGTTCATTTTACAAATTGAAAAAAAAAAAATTGTCCATGAAAGCTACGTGGTCAAGATATAACTGTTGATATATATGGTCATGTAACTGTTGTTACAGTGATGCACAATTTTATACTAAAAGAAGAAAACAAATTTGCCTATAAGATATACAACTCCTTTGTTTCAAGATATGAACATTTCAAACTAAATCTTTGAGTGGCATTAAATTGCTAATTTAAATACAATGTTCACAGACTAATATTTAAGAGTCTATCAATATTCAGAATTGCTCCTACTTTAAAAAATGGATTACTGACGGAAATATTCCAATAGGCACAAAATCCACTTTGGGATTTACTTATCAGAAAGAGAAACATATATAATGCTAAGGGATTTAGTTGATTTTACAAGTTCATTAATGGATCTTAATGTCTAAAAAGACAGAGCGTATGTAATGGCATTGGTCTTATCATAGAGAAAGAGAAAATTTACGTTACTGTGTAAAGAGCATACTGGGTGCCCGTATTCTCTAAATAATTTCCAAGCCACATTCGACAAAGTGTACATAGAGATGTTTAGTTATATAAGACAATCTTGAGCTGGTACGTCATTTAAATGATGTTAGGAAATGCACTGAATATGGCCCACGATCTAGGAAACCATTGTCTGCAACGTGTTAACAGGAGTACTGTAAAGGTGACAATTAACGAAGATGCGCGATACACGGTGGAAGAAAGTAGTAGTATTATGGGCAATTATTCGTCAACGGTTTTGAATATAATTAGGAATAATTTGAACTCTGAAAGGTTTGTGCAAGATGGATACAGCATACAGGAAGTCGAGTAGCTTTCATAATTTTAAACTTTTTCAAATAACAAATCAAGCGACCAATAGAAAGCAAAAATACAAATAAAATTGGAATAGTTATTGCACTCCACATGGCCATGAAACGTAATACAGAGATGTGTCGTCGTAATACACGTGACGCGTAGTGAATAAAAATGTAATTTTCGACTAAAACATATGTGACTTTATTTCAAACTGTCAAACTCTTTTTTTATTTGCCTTGACATTTTAAAGTATTGCTGATTCGCAAATGACGTTGATATGATAGGTTATAATTCTCTTCGCGTTAGATAAGAATAGCTCCTTACAAATTACATTAGTAGATTATAGACACCGAACATGCTTATATATTGTAAATATATGATATAAAATAAGACATTTTCATACCAGCCAAAGTGAAAACACAGATGCAAAGGTAGCCAATCAGGTTCATCTTGAAACAGTGTCCTTCCTATCTTATCACACTTTGGTTGATTTTATATACGTTACAGGGTGGGCTTAAAGTTGACGTGGCATCATGTACATGCACGTGACTGATGGAACATACCGTATATATTGTTATGTATCAAAACTAGAAAGCAAATAAAGGACTGGCAAAATGGTAATCTTCTGAGGTCCAGTTGAAACTCTTTTGTTTATAGATTTTGCAATTAACTATCAATGGAAAGTTTGCTCTTTATTAAGACCATGTCGGGATTTCATTGAGAATATCATGTTGTTCTCATCTAGCAGAAATCACCGTTTCATCAGTACGATCTGTATTTGACAGTCTATAATTAGTTTGTATTAAATATTAGTAAAGTGTATGTATGTAATTATTCTTTCTTACAGAATGTTTCGTTCATTCTCTGAAAAGATTTACGACACTGAAAAAATCAAGGTGATAAATGAGGCGGTTAATGAGAGAATAGTTTGGTTCATTCGGTATGTAAATACAGAATATCTAATATGATAGCATCTGACATATATGATAAGAATCAATTCGTCGCTGATAAAGTGACAAACACATGATTTAAAATGACATAGAGAGCAGTCCACGCCTGGTTTACGTGTTTATTTCCTTCCCATACCTAATGCACGCCTGGCTCACGTATTCATTCGCTTCCCAAACCTTAACAATATAATAATGTTTGCGGTTCTATAAGAGTAATGAATAGCACGAAATTCTATCTTTGTGAATGGTCTCTTGACGTACTTTGAAAGAGCGAGCTTTGAACTATATTGTGTCATCAGAATATGTCAAACATTACGCAGAGAGGAAGATTGTAATATATATCAACTTAAATTATTCCTTTTGATGCTAAATGTCGCGCTTTTAAAACGTGTTTTCCAAATAAAGATTCAGAACTCGACCTAGTGGGCCCAACAATTTATTGAAATCGGCTCAGTGATTTTGGGATACATTAGCAATGTATGTCAGCCAATAAAACACGAGTAGATAGAAATAATTACAAAAGTGATGTAGATAAATATAGTTCAATAGCTTTGTAAAGTTAGCATGCATACTTCTTGAATTTTACATAAAAACTTTTCACATGTTTTCCATCCAATAACTTTAATGAGCGTTTCACTTTAGGTTGCATCACACTCAGTTATATACATACTTGAAATATCTGTATAGTTTAGTCCCAGTCGTTCCCTGTCACTCTTGCGGAGGTGGAATTGTTGCCCATGACCAAACGTCTTAACCACACCACAAACTTCAATTTCTACAACACATCGTGTGAACTAGTCCAAACCACATTCACACTGGAACAAAGGTCAGTCACTTTCTCTGACTCTATCGTCTTGCGCCTAGTAGAAACATGAACCTTGACTGAATTTATCGCTTTGGAGCAGTTTCCGAATCTTCTGGGGTATGGAAATTCAATAGGTCTGCAACCTGATTATTCTTGGAGATTTCAACGTTCACTTTGGCTGTCCTGTAAACCCATACACATCAAAGCTCCTAGATTCCATTAATGTTTTTAACCTCAAACAGTCAGATAACCAACTTACCCATACAAATGGTCCCAGTCTAGCTGGACTCTTCATTAACACGATGAAAATATTATACGGTCCTCCATGGTATCCCATGAACTTGCGTCAGATCACCTCTGCATAATTTGCCAACTTGACGTATCAGTCCCTAACCCTGCACCTGTATTTGCTAGAAAGAGAAACAGCCGTATGATAAATAGAACTATCCTAATGCATGGCATTCAATCAAAGCTAACAACTTGATTACCTCTCACAGCAGAACAACTCTTTAACTGCCTGCGTTCATTGCTTGAAAAACATGCCCAAGCCACCAAGCACAGAGTTTCAATTCAATAGTGTTCTCCGTGGTGTATCAATGTTAGGGACCAGCTTCACACTGCTAAAAGAGACCGCCGTGAACTGAGAAGCTCTTTGGATTTCATCCATAGTAACTATTCATAAGCAAATCTATGAAGATGCTAAGACGAACGTCACAAACCTAGATCATGCAGCGAAAACATCTCACTGCTGTACTGAGATCACGGAGATTATTAACAAGCTAATGTCAAGGAACAAATCTCCACCACTTCCAACAACATTCTCTACAGTCGACCTTCCGGACCTGTTTGCATAGATTTTCCCGTGACAAAGTATAAACCATCGAAGATAAGCTTGATAATACAATTTCATTCGACTCATCGTCACCACACAGTTGCGATACAGAACTTCAGCGGCAACAGTTAGCAACGTTCGAACCTGTCTCTATGGATTTAGTACGTACAATCGAGATGAAGAATGCACCGAAGTAATGTGAACTTGATCAAATTCCAACATCACTGCTGCTTGAGTACTTAGATCCAGTATTGCCTTCACTAACTGATGTTAGTAATACCTCTTTCCCATCATTGTTCATAACTGCCATTGTAAAGCTACTGTTGAAGGAACCAACACTCGAACATAACGATTTAATGAACTACAACCTAGTTTCTAATATCCTATTCATATAAAAAGTCTTAGGAAATGTTGTTCTAACCCAACTTGTATCTCATCTGAATTCAATCAGTCTTATTAGTAATCTACAGTCTGCATATAGCCCTGGCTATAGTACTGAAATTATTCTTCTGAAAGTAGTTAATGACATTCTCTCTGCTTTGGATAGACGAAAGTTTACAGTTTTCACCCTTTTTGATAGACACACAAGACCATGATATATTACTTTACCGTTCTACTGGGTCAACAGGACACAAATTGTGCCCGCAAATGGAATATACTCCAGCCTAGTTGACCTGTTTTGTGGTGTTCCAACATAAGTATGTTCTTGGACCTGATCATTTCATTCTATACACTCATTATAGAATGATATACTCGCAAAGCACAATTGGAATTAATGCGAACATTTAAGTTTCTATAAAAAGTTATGCAATACAAAATTGCCAACTTCTCATGTCTCTTCTTGAACATATAGCGGGGCAGTTGGTAGAGCGTCATATTCGTAATCTAAGGAACACCAGTTCGATACCTGCCCAGACCAGCCTAGTTCGGCTGTCTCATTGCTTCCTTAAGAAGGGCACTTAGCGCACCTTTCCGCGGCATGATATAGCCGATACAATGTTAGAAATACCATTAAAACCAACATAAACAAGAATTTGCTTCTATAGTATAGGAGTATATAATATACATTTCATTAGAAGCAAACATAATTGTTACAGAAACAACTAAGCCAGCAAGTGTCGACTCTTTCTTTAGTAAAACAGATTTGAACACACTTGAATTAGACGGAGGACGCAAAGTCGAATGTAATATGTCTTCCATATACGTTATCATAACAAAACAGCAATCTAATAATACATATCAATATCTTTATAATAATGCAAACACACAAATTATAATGCTTATCATTGCACAATTTTCTCCATTCGATACGTAGGTCACCATGCAGAGAATTAATTATCCCATGTGCTCATGTGTAGAAATATAAAGAATAGAATATTCTTTAATTTTGTTGAAGATATTATGCTTCAAAAAGAAAGAAAATATTTTATTTACGAATCTTACATTGCTTTGCAGCGTTTAGAACGACAACAATAATTTCCCGTTCGCAAAGATAATAAAGATAGAGACACTTTGCCTGATCTAACTGTGGAATTCAGTAATGATGAACGTGTACTTATTTATCGGAGCAATATGTACGCAACTATTTTGTTTGATGGTGCAGTCATCAAAGAACTGGACTGTAGCGAAAAACTAGTTTGCAAAATTATTTGTATTGAAGAGACGATATTTTGTTAGACCAGGATAAGAAGGTATCTGTATCGCAAAAACCGAAAGAGGAATGGGAACCGGAATATTGGGAATGTACAGTATTCATTCTCCACACAAACCATCGCCCACCCCACCCCCAAGTTTTGGAAGTTGCATAACGTTAATGGCATAGGCATGCTGAAGGTATCATCAGTTTAGAGATGCACAAAATATATTTGAAAAATCCGAAGACCACGATGCCAATAAAACGAATGAATGCATATCCCTATAAAGATGAAGTTTTAAATAGCTTAATATCAAGAAGAAATTAAAAAGAAACAACCATAAGCGTGATTTACTTGACATGTACTCTACGTTCACTGAGTACATCACAGTAGGTGCGGATAAAACTGGTAAATAGAGAGACCTATCTGAATCAAAGATTTAATACAAGTTTAAAGCGGTATGTATTGTTCTACTGTAGATGAACTCTTTTCATGAGTTTACATCTTCTCTTATCTGTTAGAGAAGGAAGAAAGACGCCTAGTAGTCACACACACATTCATCATTAGTTCAAGGGCCCACAATCTGGTTCTGACCCACTAGCTAATATGTTGGTATATAGTACGTTTCAAGCAAAAGGTCTAGGCACTTCAGGTACAAATACACGACTTTGCCCTAGAAAGACATTCGTTAGTTATATTTAAGATTGCACAGCTATGGACCAAGAAGCAGCCACGAGTTTCTATGATACCGATGGTAGAAATATGGTTATCCAGACTGGCTTTCCAGGGTACATGTATTCATACATATTCATGCATAAGAAAGTGTTTCTCCAACAGCAGAGTTAGTGTATTGCTTTGATTCATCGGCATCGATTTTTAATTCGTAATTTTAAACTGTATCAATGTTTTCTTACTATTATGTCAGTATTATCCTATGATTGCTTTTGGAATATTAAAAAGTGCATTTGCTTCGACTCTGATAGTTCATGTACAAGCTAAAGATACGATATTCAAAAAACGTGGGTCTACAACAAACTCGGTGAAATACATTCCGTAACCGGTTTCATTCTCGGCATTCTTCCAGATGATATCATCCAAGCAAAGACTGTTCAGCCCTCTTTATCAATAAATGCAATATTTTTTATATAGATCTTCTACAGTCACCCCGGTTATTTATTTTAAACATTGAACATAAACTCTAATCAAATATTGATGTAAATATCAATTTCGAAGTAATGATCATTTAGTTAATGTACGCAGTGAATGAAAAATATCAAGTTTATGTTCTGAATTCTGAATGTTTAGCTGTCATATATATATATATATATATATATATATATATATATATATATATATATATATATAGTTGTCATATCTTTCTCTCTCTCTCTCTCTCTATCTATCTATCTATCTATATATATATATATATATATATATATATATATATATATAGAGAGAGAGAGAGAGAGAGAGAGAGAGAGAGAGAGAGAGAGAGAGAGAGAGAGAGAGAAAGATGACAAATATTAAGTCGATACGATGACTGTTTCATTGGTATACGCATGCAGTGAATAGTGCTTACATGGTTTACTGTCATGAAGACAGACAAATTAAACAGATGCGAAATTACATCTATACAGAAGTTAAAATGGTTACCCTAGAAGTCTGAATTAGAAATGAACGGCACATCGACAGCATATAAGAAACATAATTTAGCTGTTGATTAGCCATATTGCTAGCCCTGCTTGAATCATAGAATAATCACATCTGCAGAACTATTTGACTCCTCGCTGACAGACTAGAAAGCCACGATAGTTTCCATCACATTCATATATTATGTTCAGTTGACATGGTTACGTTGCCTAACGAAACTTTGAGTAACTAATATTCAGCCAATATTTAACAGTGTGTAATGCAAACTAAAAACTTAAATATGTTATCTTTGAATAGTTGATTTTTAAGAAAACGTATATTTGCGGCCAATCTGTCAGTTAGACTGGCCAGTCGATGGGAGTAGGTGATATGTTAATCAAGAGTACAGAGACTACCCATCATCATTATCATCATCATCAGTCTCTTGACCTAGTGCGGTCGTTGAGGCACTGTGCTGCTGAACATCTGACCAGCTCCATCCACTTGTCTCGATCATGTGCCAATGCCTGTGTCTCTGCAAAGCTTTTCCTGGTCCATTCTGTGATGTTGTCACTCCACTGTTTTCACTGTCTACCTCTCCTTCTACCACCTTGGACACTACCCTGCAGTACTGTTGTGGATAAACTGTTGGCTCTAGTGACATTGTCATACCGTTTCAGCTTCCTCTTTTTGACAGTGGTGAGGAGGTTTTCATAATGGCCTACTTTGTGCCTGATGGTGTTACGCACTTCTTGATTTGCGATGTGATCCATGTAAGAGATACCAAGGATGGTTCTGTAGCATCTCATTTCAAGTGCCTGGATTCTTCGATATAATTATGCTATCAGGGTCCAGGCATCACATGAATACAGAAAGATTTACTTGATTAGTGTTCTCAATACTCTGATTTTAGTTTTCAGACAGATATTCTTGTCCCTCCAGATGGGTCTGTCTTAGCTGTGACATAGATGCCGTTGTTTGTGCTGCTCGTGACATAATTTATGCTTTTGATCCCTCTTCCGTGATTAGGAACCAAGAAGTTTGAATTGGCCCACTGTTTCCAGTTCCTGTCCTCTGACTTTAATCTTGGTTGAGATTTGTTTGCCACTATTTGTCATCATATTTTTCATCTCAGCACTTATCTCCATGTCAAATCTGGAAGATATTTCATCGAGGTTCTTCACTAACGTGGCAAGCTCATCTTCACTGCCTGCCAGCCCATCAATGTCATCTTCAAAGAGAAGATTGATGATGTTACGTCCTCCAATGCTGACTGTTCCACAGTGGTTTTCCAGGGCTTGGATGTGCTCTATGTAGAAGTTGAAAAGTGTGGGTGACAGGAGACAGCCTTGCCGGACTCCAACTGTAGTCTTGAACCAGTCCCCCACAGAACCTTGAGCAATTACTGCACTGGTAGCCTTGGCGTACAGCTGCTTGATGGTGTTGTTCAACTTGTGACCCAAGTTGTACCTCTTCATTGTGGCCCACAATGCCTCATGCCACACTCTGGCAAAAAAGCCTTTTTTAAATCTATGAACACATGATAGACGTCTTGTTGATGTTGTGAGTACATTTCACACAGACCCTAAGATTTAATATTTGTTCTCTTGTGCTTCTTCCACTCCGAAACTCTACCTGTTATTCAGCGATTTTTCTTCTGCTTGTGGGTTCAGTCTGTTCAAGATGATCTTCAGCATCACCTTACTAGCATGGTGGATCAAACTGATAGTTCTGTAATTTTCGCACAGGAGATTGCCTTTTTTGGGGAGTATTATAATCAGTGATTGGGTCCACTGTGTTGGTCATTCGCCTGTCTGCCAGATTTTGTTGCAGATTTTTGTTAGTACCTCACTGATTCCCCACCATTCTTGATAAGTTCAGCTGGGATGTTGTCAACTCCAGCTGCCTTCCCAATCTTCAGTGCTCTTATTGATGACTCCACCACTACTTTGAGAATGAAGAAATCATCATTTGTGGAGATTGGAACTTCAAGCACCTCTGGGTCCCATGTGGATGGATGGTTGCAGAGTTCGTTACAATACTCAGTCCATCTTTTTGCAGTGTCACTTGCTTCTGTGAGGCATTTTTCATTTTCGTCTTGAATGGTACTGACTCTTGGCTGCTTCTCTCTGGTGAGGTCTTTCACAATTTGGATTACCTTTTTGCTGTTACTCTTTATCAGACTGCTCTCTATTTGTGTGCACCTTTGTCCAATCCAATATTCTTTTGCTTTCTTCAAGTTTGTTCAGATATTCTTGTTTATTTCTTGGTACTCCATTGCCCCTGTTGTGTGTCTAGTGTTTTTGAGGTCTTTTTGGTCATCACAAATTCAGAATCTCTTCTGTAACCTATGACTGTTTCTTTTGGCTATGGAGGCCAATGAAGTCATTGGCAGCTGTTGTCATGGCAGTGTTAAAAGCATATGTCATCACTTTAACATCAACATCTATTGAAAGGAGTGGGGCAAATTTTCCTCCAATTGTGGCATGGAATGACTTGCAGATGTTAGGGTCCTTCAGTTGTTCAAGATGAAATTTGAGAATTATTTTTTGGACTTGTTAATTTTCTTCAGCCTCACTCAGAAGTTCATAATGACGAAGTCATGATCACTCCCAACAGCAGCACCTGGGAACATTCTTGTTTCTGCTGTAACAATGATGATGTAGAAGACTGTCAACCAAATCCAACAAAGATCTCATCAACCTACTGTTACGTATATTTAATTTAAATCATTTAATTTTGTTTGTCAGATTCAAATTTGACATTTTGGGTTTAAAATTCGTTAGTTGGGAGAGATTTTCTAGAAATGGATGACCTATATACTTTACAAATAAAAAACAGATGTTAACCTCATTTTCTGACCTTGGTTCAGAGCATAAACAAGCTTCTAAATTGATTGGTTGATTCCAAGGATATCTTTCTAGATCATAATGTATACGTGACTTTGCGTGCATGGGTTCGTTCTATGACCTTCTAGAAAATCACGTGACCCCTTTCAGTTTACGAGAGAATAAGTATATAGCCGTGTTTTAAAAGCTAACGGTTCAGTAGAAGTTGGGCTTTTATAATATTAAGTTGTGTCTTCTTTTTGAGTTATTTTCAATTACCGTGTACTGGAAATTGTGTCAATTCGTTCGGAGCAAGAGGAATTATTTTATTATTTATCTGAAAAAGAATATGTGCTCATAGATTTTCATTAACTAAAACTGACTTCATCATGTGACATTGTCATCCATATTGGATTACATTGTCAAGATTCGAACCGGGAACTATTAGGACATTTTATTATCAGGACTCTTGCAATTCCACTAGTGGATTATATTGTGAATTCATTTTGGATTAATTTTTTGAATTGATTCTATAAAACCGTAAGTTTAAATATTTTCTTTTATGTAAATATTTGTACTCAATAAATTGTTTGTTAAATTTTTACAAGCTTGTTATTTTCACTTCTTTCTATGTTGCTGCTTATTCGAGCCTAAGCACATAACACTACACACCAAAACATGGTGAAATCCAATCATAATAAAAGGTTATTGTGCACAAGTGAAAATAGGTGGGTCTGACAATCTGGAATTATAACTAAGATAAATGCTAATCAAAAATGATGAGAAATAAACTCAGCCATAACCTTGTCACCATCATGCTGCATATAACATTTTGGCAAAAATTTAATGATAGATACAGATGTTACTGTGCAGAAAGGAAAATGGGTGATTGTAGCAATCGAGGACTATAACTCTGCAAAATTATGATGCAGAAGACAGATAAATGTGTCATATCATCTCCTCATCTATATTAAGCTCCATAACAAACTTGGTAAAAATCTATAAAGTAATTAAAGGAATTACTATATAGAATTAAACATAGAATCGAGAGATAGAGGGACAGAAATACTGATGGAAGGACAGACAGGCCAATTTATTATCTCCCATTTCTATAGAAAAAAAGAGGAGGACAACAATAATATAGCTTTGTATGAAGACAAAGATATGTGGCACATTTGTTTAAGTAAGAGGAGTCCAGCATGATGAAATAAACATATCAGACATAGACCAATACTTTATTTATTCTTGACCATACTGACCAATGGCAATAAATACACAAATACATTTAAAGATACACTACACAGTATAGGTTACATAATTTCAAATTCTAAAAATCTATACTGAGAATAAATCAAAATAAAATTGCATTTCAGGTCTTACTTTCTGCCATAAAACGAATGAAATAGAACTGGATAAGAAATTATTTCTGTGAAGATCAAAGTATATATACACCAAGTCAGACATTATCAAAAGATGGTTAAATACATCAAAATATTTGTAAAGGTTTGGATGCATCTTTTTAAATCAAAAGTTGTATTTAAAAAATGATAAATATATTATTTGCCGATATAAAATCTTGTTTATATTCCATAATAAAATGACTTTCATCCTCAACACAGGACAATAAATGATTAATCTTTATTTCTTTTCTTTCACCTATATTAGTTTTAAGTCCTTAGGTGTAGTAACAGGATACAAAAAAAACCACAAACAAAAGAGATATTTATAAAGAAAAACTTCTGAAATGCTAGGTATTAAAAGAAAACAGAAGTACAGCATACCTGTAATAAAGTTACCTCAGAGTCTACTTTTCTGAAATTCTTTCATACTTCTATTTGAGTAAACACAGTCAGATATTCTTTGTGTTTGTGCAAATATTTCAAGATATATACACATTGCTGGTAATTAACTTCTTTATATATTTCCTAATTTTTTTACATTTTAAATGAATAAAGTGCATTAGTTATAATTTCAAGAATAATATGACTGTCAGTACAAAAGGACAATTTATGCTATGCAATTAGAATATAAGCATATTGGATAACTAGTACCTATCTAAGTACGTATCTATTGCAGATCCAGGTGATACAAGACAGGTACCAAAGTCGCATTGTAATACACACACTATAAATATAGCAAATGTGAATGAATAAGTAATATAACTTAGAAAATATGGTCTAACATGGTCTAGAATACAATAACATATAAATATAAATAAACATAAAACATATGAACACAACTTAGAAGACCCCAAAGGGCTATGGTCATAGACAATTAGTGTTTTGTCTGGAGAGGAAGAGCGAAGAGGGGTGCACTACCCCAGGAACCCTAAGTGCAAAAATCAATAAAAGAACCTCAACAGAAATTTCTAAGTTATCAATTTAAATTAAATAAAATCATTATATTCAAAACTTTCAAAACCAATGTCTTAATTAATTAATGACAGTTTTACCTCAGAATGTATCAATTATAAAACCTTTTGATACTTTAGACCATTTTGAAGGTGCCATCTCTAAAGTTTCAAATCACCATATATGCTTGGACCAATGGTGATGTGTGCAAAAATAAATCCAAGACTGTCAATGTTTAGCAATAAACTGCATGCCACAAATGTAGCATTAGTCAAGGGATATTTTCTAAAGTAGTTGCATTTTAATAAAATGGCAGAAAGGTTTGGTGTGAATGACCTTACTGGCAGAATCACACCTATTGATATTTATTTGACCTTTCAGCTGCTAAACCTTCATTTATTTTCAATATCAATTAGTCCTCTAGTCATCCTATGGCATATAGTGTTTTATTTTACAAAATTACAAGAAACATTTATAAATACCAAACCATATATATTTTTTTACCTAAGCTATTCTTTCCTTTCTTGTGTCACAATGTCCTTGATCTATATATCCTTGACTACGACATGCAAGTCAACTACAACATTTAGTAAAAATCCAGAACTAATTTATCTGTGGAAACTATTTTGTGTTTTTATTAGAATTACTATCATCTTGACTAATGACCTTTTGATTCCAAATTCTATAGTAATCATTATTAACCCATGTTATCCACAATGTTTGGTCAAGGAACGGAAGCTAAAGCAAAAGTTATTGTCAAGAACCAATTTACTTACTTGTGTCAATGTGAACACGATATTTAACCTTTTGAGCTTACATATATTAATTTATTTCTTACTCCCAGAAATGAGTTATTGTGCAGAATAAATATTTCTTCCTCGAGTCATTTACCTTTCACATTTTCACCCGATAAGTCTCTTAGTCTTTTATGCCTTAATTAAAACCATTCACAAAGTGTATTGAAAGTGCTGAAACCAGTTTTTCTTTCGTAGTGACATTGACTATTGACATTTTTTACTCCAAAATGCAAGGCATCTTCATAGCTTATTTGACGAATGTGGAGTAGTACTAAAGTTTAAAGGTGGATACTTTTTAAAATCGGGTCACTAATCTTGACATTTGAACTAAACATAAACAGGCCCTTTCTTACCACAAGATGAAGCCATCCACAAAGTTTGTGATCTATAATTAACATTGCTGTGCATAATCAATATTTTCCCTTTAAGTTACAGTGACCTTGACCTTTATTGTTTTAAAGCCAATATTGATAGGCTTCTACCATGCACCAAGTACAGTTGACTCCACTTAACTGCACATCGGTTAACTGCACACTCCAGATAACTGCACATAATCACGCCGGTCCTGTTTTTCCCAATGCTTTTCAATGTACTGTACCATACTTTGGTTAGCTGCACACTCCAGTTAACTGCACAGTCTCGTGACGGGCCCGAGGGTGTGCAGTTAACCGGAGTCGACTGTACAACCAATTCTAAAGCATGGTTAAGAAACAAATGATGGGTCTGTTAAGCAAAGAAAGAAAATCCTTTTCCCCTTCTCTGCTCATGCGCAAGCAAAATAACTAATGGAAAACAATGTTTTTAACACTAATAGACATTAGGCTAATGGAAAATTGCTTGACCGATGTATTAGGATGCATCCAGAAATATCCCCCAAAATGTGTTCCTACTCACATTTCATGCGAAAACAACAAAAACATCCAGGGGTTAATGTGTTAAAATATATATGAAATAAAATCCTTGTGTTAGACATATGTTTCTCAATAAAGGAAATAAAGTATCATCATCTCTCAATGTAACATTGCTACACATCACATATACATTCCATATTTCTGATACAGTAAAACCTGTCATGAGAGACTGCCCCTTCTGCCAACAAAAAGCGGTCTCTCAAGACAGGTGGTCTCTCATAGTAAGCTTGTACAAAAAGATCCAGTTATAGGACAATTTCAAGAAAAATTATACTACAATCACTATATGTATATTATATTATTTATTAATAACAAAAATGTAAACAGCAATAAAGATATACATGTACTTCTATCATTAAACATGAAATCATATTTCATCTGAAGATCACATATTTTAGCATTATGAAATTGTTTCTAAATTACATCTTTTCCTTTATAACATGATATATTTGGTTTTCCGACATTTAAACCACTTTTTTGCAAGTGGTCTGCTTTCTTACACTTCTTTCAGTTACAATATTTTCTCTTGCTTTAAAATTTGTCTCCTTTTAGTTGGAGGTTCATCCATTGTTATTAATGTTCTGTGTGTTAAAACTATTAGTGGGCAGTTGTAATATCGAAAGTAAAGACAGTTTTGACTGGACTGTGGAAAAATAGGAAAAAAATCTATATTATATGTGCATTACATATTTAACAATTTATGTAATAAAAAGAAAGAAATATCTCATCCAGAAACAGAACCATTTACTCAGAGACAAATGTTAATGGTTTCATTTACTCAGAGACAAATGTTAATGGTTTCATTTACTCAGAGACAAATGTTAATGGTTTCATTTACTCAGAGACAAATGTTAATGGCTTCATTTACTCAGAGACAATTGTTAATGGCTTCATTTACTCAGAGACAAATGTTAATGGTTTCATTTACTCAGAGACAAATGTTAATGGTTTCATTTACTCAGGGACAAATGTTAATGGTTCCATTCAAAGATGACATATCAGGACTAACAATACTTTTTCCTTACTTTTAACATTCCTCTTATATTCGTGATTTATCAGAACAATCATTGCTAATAAGCAGTTGTTGTAACAATGCATTACATATAGATCAGTGGTGTCTGTCTTGTTCTCACAATATGGTCATTTAAAGGGATGCTGATTCTTACAATAAATTCGGGCAGCAGGCTGAATGCGAGAATAATTAGTCTGCTCACCAGGTTTTTTATGCTTGATGTGTTTCTTGCAACCGAGTGTTTATATAATAAAATCGATTATGCTTGTGGTCGGAAACAAATGGTGGGCGATCATAGCAGAGGTCGCTCATAGCAGTTTTTACTGTAAGTGTCAATACTTTTATTATAACAAATAAATTTATTGAAATTCGTTAATGCAAACAACTGAAATAGTATTACATTTCTATAAGGCTGTACAGGAGTAATTAGATAATTTCAGTTTGATGCGACATAATCAAAAAACCTTATGTTGTCAAGAATCCTTTTAGTATACAAATGTAGGTTGCTACATTTCACATTTGAAACAGTTGTTTTTCTACATGAGGACAGCATTATCATAATATAGGAATAATAGTCATCCCCATAAAAACTATCCTGATCACAAATGGTTTTCTATGTTGCCTTCTACGAGGGTTTTCTTTTTGTCATGGCAGGCATAATGGATGGCACTTTGTCATCAACAGGTATAACTTGAAATACTGTAAGCCAGGATACTTTCTGTGAAATTTGTAAATTTCTAACTGATTTTTTTGTTTTAAAAGTATACATTTAAGTAACAATGGCAACATAAGATATGCAACATTTGAACTCAACTGAAAGATCTTCATTCAATGGTGCTGTCAAATTTTATTAAACTCTGTTTAGCATTTTTGAGAAGCAAATTAAATTATTTTTTGCAATTATTTAGGAATTTTTTTCAAGATACCTTGTATAAACCTCAAATGCCTACATGCCATTATGCTTTCTACCAATTGAGGTCAAATTATATTCAGTAATTGAGACCAATCTGCTTATACAAACAAACAAAAAGATACTGGGAATGATAGCAGCCATATTGGATGGCAGACTTTTGGAATCAAATTAAGTGCTCCATGCCACTATACTTTCTTATTGGGCAAACAATGTGAAGCGGTTTCTGACTAAACATTATTTTAAAAAAATTATATTGTAGATGTGGTAATGGCAGCCATATTTAGTTGCAGAGATTGACTTCATTTGAACAAACTTGACGAAAGGCCATGTTTGTTTTAATGTGGTCAGGTTGTTTTTGTAGAAACATTAAAAATATCAATTATTAAATACTGACAGACAACACAATGAAAAATCACAACAAGTGAAGCATGTTGTACTTGGGTCTGTACATTATGCTCAAGTGATCTAAAAGTGGCATAAAACAAAATTAAAAAACCCAAACAAAGAACAAATTTAAAATTTAAAAACTATGACTGTGAATGTGTTTTTATGAACTCCATTAAAATTTCTAGTGCCTTGTTGTTCATGTCACAAGTGTACATTCCCTTGTTTGTAAGATAGGCCATGTCAATGATGGCACCCACATTTTTATACTCAGGCCCTGTCAGTACTCGGTCACTGCTCTGTGATGGCAAGGCATGGACATCTTTGTGATGAAAGATCAAAACAACCACATTTGGACCAGCTGTAATGGAGAAAGAAGAATTGACAGATAAAAAATATCAGGTAAACTTAATTTAAGCAGCTACCTTGTGCAAGCAAAGGAAAGTAACCTAAAATGAAAACAGTTTAAAATTTCTAGAAAATCATTGCATTACATGTACAGTATATAAGTTACAAACATGCTCCTTTGTATTCATATCCCATGCTATTGTACAAGTTTCTAAAGTTCACACTCAGCATGCTAATATACACAGGACAAATATTGTTTAATTTTTAAATTTTTGTAGTATTGCTTTTACTTTAACAGAATCAGAAACTGCGAAAAACACATCAACTGTGGCTATTATTCCATTAACTTCTGTATTGTTGATTTTGTCTTTTTTAAAAATAACAATTGGTTCTCTTCTTAAGGTCTTTGCCTGAGTGTGGAATAATACTTTCAAGAAAAATGAAAAATGTTATTCAGTTTGGTAAAAACACAGTAGCATATTGAGTAATCTCTACAATTATGATAATTCTAAATACTGTATGAGGGTTTTGTGAATAAACAGGCTTGAATAATAAGTAGCAAATAAATCTTCAAACTGTCTTCAAATGAGATCAATGAGATCCATCACTGAGAACTGCATCAACATGCATACTTAAATATGAAGCATCAGAACAATTAATTCTTAATGTTTTGGATTATGTAGGTATCTCATTTATGGTATTTGTTCTTCTATGTCTTCAATGTCAATTGTGTTTTCACTTAAAACATTCACTATCTTCATCGCTAGGTTTCACTCGCTAACATCACCAATTTTTAAGTTTCTTGCCAAATATCATACATTGATTTTTTATGTTTTAACTCATTAGCTAGACTGAGATTATGTCATTGTTCTTCCAGTGAAATACCTAAGTCAATTAATGTAACCAGATGTGTCATACAGAGTCATAATTGTACCATAAACCACCTTTTTCTAATGACTGGGCATGAAGCCAATATGCTCCTTCAGCTCACAGATGCAGTCATGAGGGGTGGGGCAGCTTAAGGGGCCTGAGGTGGTTAGCATGCTCTACAGATACCCACAGAGGCCAGAGGTCTTAGCATACATAAACCACCAATTACACTGCCAACAAAACTCCTGACTCTTAACAAATGAGAGTTGCATGTAGGGCAGTCCAATGAGTAAAATGTAAAGAATTTTTCTTGTCCTTTGAGCCCATGGATTTTGGGACACAAATCCCTAGGAATAAGGCATTATAAACTCTTATGCCAAAGTCAACAAGTAGGAGGAGGCAAGGGAACTTGAGTCCACTAAGACCAACAAGACATACTTGTCCTGCTCTAACCCCAGAAAAGCAGGAGATGTGATCCCCATGTCTTTCTGTTGGGGAGGAGACCTGAGGGTATGGGCATTAATCTGATCTGATATGGAAGCCCTCTACAGAGTTTACAGAGTGAGATCGCTGCTCTCTCTTTTGAGGGTCGCTCAATATGCTTGTCGCCATCACCAAGCTAATGGATTTGGGAAAGTGCTGTTCCTACCTTATGGAGGGAGACAACCTGATGTCCAATATCACTGGGCTATGGGTTCTATGAGTGCTACTCCTCCATCACGGGGACTGTGACTTAGAATTATGCCCTAATACAGTATTTCATCAACTGGGTGGGACCCTGGACCAAACCCTCAGTGGGACTGACTGAGTTGATTTGACTGTAAGTGGTCCTTAGGTTTTTATTACTCTCCATGACAATGATCATATATCCTCCTGGAAACAAAAAGTGCTCTTCTCCACCAAAAAGCTATACTTCTTCAGGTCTTTTAAGGGTCATGAGAAGGATCTTATATCCTCCTTAATTACACCATATAATGCTTTATTTTTTTCATGAATGAATAGTTTCACAAATTTCTGACAAGAAACTGTATATTAAAAAGATGTTTATAATAAAGTTAATATTTTAGTCAGTCTTGTGAATAATAATTTCACAGTAGTTACAGAGTTTCACTGGAATATTGTAAACTGAAATGCACTTCTAACTAGATTTATCCCAATATGTATATCATACCTAGAATATTCTTATAATCTGTGTTGGGGGTAGGGTGGTGTCTCAAAGGCATATTTTGAGGGGAGCTTTATGTGAAGTGTTTATATTATACTTACAAAAAAAACCCAACTTTGCCAGATTTAGCACTGTCCATCATCACACACATACAGACACATGTGCCAACACTCACATAATCAAATTAATGACATATTATAAAGATACAAAAATACCAAGTCTTTAAGATCCATTGGACAGTGTAATTTGTGTTTATCTTTACACTCATTAAAGACTGTATGGTACTGTTGTTCATGCTTCCCCAAAGATCTTGTTTAATTTTTTATTTTTCTCAGAATACAAAATGATCTTTCTGGATGTGCAGTGCAGTAAGGGAGTGTTAAATATGCTAGGTGGGTTTGTCTCATCAAAAGTTGCTATACAATCCAAAATGACTCATGTTAGCAGGGTACAGGCAGTGTGTGTAAAAATAAAATGCTCCCTCCCTCTCCTGTGCTTTACAAAGTCAAACTCCATTCCATGACTACCAAAATTAAATATTGCTGGGCAATGTGCACTTAGCAGATGATTCATACTTTCCTAGGTCACAAATGCATTCTGACAGTTTACTTTTAAAAAGAATATATCATACTTGTATACTTTTCACTTGTAAAATAATTATGTTTGTTATAGTGATCTTGTCACTTATCACAAAAAATCTTTAATAATGATGACTAAACATTCTCATTCAAGGCAATGATGTTTAGTAACTTATTCTTAAAAACACATAACTTTGATTATTTGTTTGATTTAAGTAAATAATAACTTAAAACAAATTGGGTTGTTTTAATTTAATGTCATAATGGACTCTCCCACAGCAGTATTCAAAGGATTTAATACGGCCTCCCTCTAAATATTCTCAGCCAATTAAGTACTCTGTCATGTGATAATATTCTCAGCCAATCATGTATATATGTCATGTGATAAAATTCTCAGCCAATTAAGTACTCTGTCATGTGATAATATTCTCAGCCAATTAAGTAATCTGTCATGTGACAATATTCTTAGCCAATTAAGTAATCTGTCATGTGATAGTTACTCACATGATATCACCTTTTCTTTTAATTGCCTCTGTGATAATCTGTTGTATAAACTGCTCTAAGGATAGTTTTACGTGGGCTCTAAGAAAGACTTTGCTGTTTATAGAGATTACATGCAAAGAATATAACTGTGATGGTTAAAAACTCTCTATATATTATATTATTTTTCTAATATATAAAAAAGTATATATTTTCCAGCCTTACCATGTAGATGGCTTTGGAAATAAAAAGTCATGCTTTTCGCATGACGTGTCTTGCTATGGCAGGTTTGGTATATATTCCTAAGGTGGCTTAGCTCACTCACATGAACAGAACAAGATGCCCAAGAAGGCCTGATATAAATTAAATATTAGCTCAACAGATGACTATATTCCTATAATTGGCATGTAAAGCCATTTCAATATACAGAATACAAATTCTAACTTTACTCTGTTGACCTGCATTATGTTGCTATGTTGAACATAGAAAGCATAAATTATTTTATTTCCTTTCCAACCTTTAATTCTAAAGAATTCATGGGCAATACATGTGCATGTTATGCAAGATAAACGTTTCCTATCACAGTATGAAGAAAAAAACAATAAATGCAAAGTATTAGAATCAATCTTATCTTGTAACAAAAATACTTTAACCCTGAATTTATGTGTGCCAATAAAATTTCAAACAGATTTTTCAATATGGATATTGAGCTGTCTTTGAAACAAAAAGTCTACTAGACAAATCTAATCCACTAAGCGTTTTGATTGTCTCAACAAATATAGTTCAGGCAAGCACCCAAATGATCCATACTGCAACTTCCTAATATTCTGGTTGGAACTCCATAAATTTAACTCATGACCAGTTCAATTAGGACACAATTACGTAATTGTTTCGGGCGTCAAGTTGTGAAAAACATTTTTGGGGTTTTCCCGACTTTCATCAATATTTGCAAAACTTTTCATGGTCTGGAAAGAATTATCATTTCTTCTGACTTTTTTCAGATTTCCTGGTAGTGTGGGAACACTGTACAAAGTAAACATTCTTACCATAGTATAAAAATAAAACAATAAATACAAAGTATTAGAATCTTTTCTTGTACAGAGAAAGTTTAAACCATGAATTAATTTGTGCCATTCAAAAACTAAACAAGATTTTTCAAACAACCTAAACTTCTTTTGACGATTTGGTTAAAACTCTAGCATTTAGAAAATTCCTAATTACATAAGGGTTGATTTAAATTTGACAGAAAGATTACAAAATTATGTACTACTTAATAAATAAGGATAAAATTTTCTTTAAAATATATCACTCTTTGTAATGCGATAAACCCTGAAATTGTGAGGAAAATGATTTCATATCTCAAAATCAGCAAGTAGCATACATATATTATGTTTTAAATCCAACACAGACAAGACACAACTACAGAATAGATGAATCATAAGCTAGTACTCACCATTTGCATTTATTTAATCTCAAAATCAGCTAGTAGCATACATATTATGTTTTAAATCCGACACAGACAAGACACATAAGCTAGTACTCACCATTTGCATTTATTTAATAATCACATGAGTACACAAATCTCAAATGACAATATTGGATGTGACCAATAGTCACATGATATCATCTATAAATTCTTTTCTAAATTTGTTGTACAAAGATTCAAATAAATTAGATGAAAGTCAGTTATCTTTTTAAAAAGCAGAAAGAACATAATTTTCAACATATTTATTTTGAGAACCTCTCTCTGTCACAGCAATCTGGACAGTCAGACTCATCAAGCAAAAAGCATATGTCAACAAGTTAATTGAGTGATACCACAAAACCCAAGGTAGTTGTTCTCTGAATAAATATTTAGAGAATTTTGTGTTCTATGTTTTTTGGTTTTCATTACGGTCTACAGCTTACATTTAAGATTTACATTTTTCTTCTACAACATTCGAAACAGGTTAATATTGATATCATGTGACCTCTTGACCTATAATGCCATGAATAAATAATTTTTGAGATTTGTGTACTCATTCGACTAGCAATGTAAAGAATTTATAGTTAAATATCACACCAAACTTTATCAATGCCATAGTTTCATCTTGTCTGTCAGCAAATTAATGAAATATTGACTGTAATACTCACAATTTCTGAAGAAAAGAGTTCAGATTGATTTCATGTCTAAGTATGACTGAATGTAACAGTGTTTAAGTGTGCTATCTGGTAAGTGGCTATGCTTTGCTACCACCATTTTGGCTTCCTGTGATGTTAGATTGGTTTTCATACCTTCCATGTATAAAATTATACATGTACCAATATTGAGCTGTTTTTGAAATAACCAGTCTACTATATGAATCTAATCCACTAAGTATTTGGACAGACTAAATAAATATGTCAATGGCAAGCACCCAAAAGATCTGAACTGCAATCTATGAATATTCTGGTCAGAACTTGATACATTTAACTCACAATCAGTTCAGTTATGACTCAATTATGTAATTGTTGCTATTGTCAAGTGGTGGTGGAAAATTCCCATTTTTTTCTTCTTTCATCAAAATTCAAGGACTTTTCATGGTCATTTCTCCCAATTTTTTTCCTGATTTCCCAGATAGCATGGCAACTGTGCTTCTAACATTATTTAACAAATCTATCTTGAGTGAAGTGGTTGTTAACTGGAGTCATAATTGCATCCTTAACAAATCAAAGGAACTTGCTTGATGAAGGCTTACATGGATGGACTTTTGAATCATGATATAAACCCAGTATTTTCCCCAGGAATGTGGGAATCATCACATGTAAGCACATTAACATACCATAAAATCACTTGACCCTGTGAACATATGACCTATAAACAAGGACAATAATTAACATATATAAACTGAAGTTTGCTAAAAGCAAGAATACATTAATAAAGATTATTGCCACAGGCAGGGCAACACATTAATTAGTAACATTGGAAACAAATTTAATTTCGAGTTTTCAATACCATGTGGATCTCTGTGTCATGCTGCATTAACACTATTAAACTACTGTGAATTTACCTTGAACTCCATGCAGAGCACTGCTGACATCTGTACCAAGACGAGATGCATTCAAACAGATAACTAAAACAGGTAAGGATCTAATGATTTGAGAAGGCTTGTCACACGTTTGCATCAAAAGCTCCAAGTTGTACGAGGACATCTGGAGACGAAGAATGCTACTCAGTTCAGAAACAACATTGGTCGTCAGCTCTGAATTCCTTGGACAGTACACTTGGGTTGTTACTGCAAAAATATAAATATAAATATACATTATGTGTATGGGTCATGATGTTAAGAAAAAGTCCCATTGAGTATACTATGAATCAATATTTAAATTATTTGCACATTTCCTATAGAGCAATCATTTCTGAAGATAAAACTGCAAATTTCTTACAAATATCATGAATATTTATAACCACAATATATCATGAATATTTATAGACACAATATATCAAGAATATTTATAGACACAAAAATATCATGAATATTTATAGACACAAAATATCATGAATATTTATAGACACAATATATCATGAATATTTATAGACACAAATATATCATGAATATTTATAGACACAATATATCAAGAATATTTCTAGACACAAATATCATGAATATTCATAGACACAATATATCATGAATATTTCTAGACACAATATATTGGTTATATGGAGATACATGCTCTTACCAAATAAGGCAGTCTGAAATTTTGAAAAGTAGCAATTGACTTAATCAAATTGGCTGGTCTACAAAATCTGTTAATGTGAAGATTGTGGAGGTTTTTAATATATAACAACTCAACTTGTCAATTATATCAACCACTTCATTACTCAGGTACATGTGTATCTAATTTTGTAGAAGGGTCATTAAGGCAATCTAAGATGCAATGATCACTACAAACAATATTACAGCATACATGTGAATATTATCAGTGTTTCCGTTTACCCACATCAGGGACCCCCAAACATTTCATTTGATCTGTGCTCAATCTAACTCATGTTTATGACACTAAGGGGAGGTTTGACTCTCAATCTTAGATCCCTTGGGGAAGCAATATATTATTAATCTTCTTCTTCTTCTTCTTCTTCTTCTTCTTATTATTATTATTATTATTATTATTATTATTACAGCTCTACGTCAAGTTCATGTCATAAGTGTTTACCATGCTGTGTACTTAACCTCTGTTTATCAGTGTAATGACTCCATGGTCTTTAAGTAACAGAAAAAATGTGCTAACCAACAAGTACTGTAAAATCCAACAAATGATTTATTTCCCTACAATACAATCTGACAAATAAAAAATACATGTAACTTACAGTATTGTGAATTAAATCACACATGTCCAAATGTATAGAGCACTCCAAATGAGTTCTTGTGGTGTTACAAATGAAATTCAATGTATTCTGCTGATGTGCTAACAGCCTTGATGTATCCCACTAATATAATCCAAAAATGTCTTTAAATGAAATTTCAGGAATTCCAAAATAGTAAATTAGTCCAAAAGTTTATGAGCAGTTTGTAAGTCTAATGAATAATTGAAATAAATAAATCCCATCAAATAATAATTGTCTGTCTCCACTACAGATGTTGAGGGTAGTAAAAATTATTCATCTTAGTCACTACCTTATATAAAATATTAAGACAATTTCATAACCAGGACAAGGATATAATTTCCAGATCATTTCAACTCAGCAAGGTCAGATCCTTTAACAGCCAACCAATTAAAATTCAACTGGGCCAAAATTTCCAAGCGGGAAGCCAAAGACCTGATCTCAAATCCATCAAATGTGTCAACAAGATTACTTCTACACATTCCAAGGTCAAAAAGCCATATAACATGTTTACTTAAATTAAAATAATGCAAGTGAGCCTTAATTAATTAAATCTTGAATTATTTGTCAGCAATCAGGTTATCTCATTTGCTACAATATTTACTTTTTCAGTGAGAAAACAAAATAATAAACTATAACTCATCAAATTTCTGTTTTACCTAGAACAGGGTCAGGATATTTTGGGCATTAAAGCCATTTATAATTATCTGTGCAATTTGTATCAGCTATGGAAAGTGGTGAACTTTAATGAAAAAAAATACTTATACCTGAAAAAATGATGCACATTTTTTACCCATTCTGTTGATTTTTCACATAAATTGAAAAGAAAGCATGCATCTTTAAATAATTTATTGCAAAATTGACCCTGCTCAATACACTGACTTCTCCTGAATGAAGAGCAGTAAAATCTTACATCCATTCACAGGATTAAAACTGATATCTAGGGTCTCCATTTCTTTAAGTTAAATGCATAAATTATAATACCATGGGGTGCTGACTAATCAAGACTATTAAAATTGAAGATCAACAGTCATTTTCTTTATGGTCTGAATCAATGCTAAATTTAGACTTCCAAATTTAAATTAAATTAAACTGAGTTTTCATTGGGGTTTGACAAAGGGGCCAAGTCATTAATATCAAGGAAAACAATGAGAAAAGGAAGGATTATATTTTTTTATACTAATATTAACACTGAAGAATACTCATGTTCTATGCAAATATTATCAATGAATAACTGAATAGGAAACGTTCATACTCATTTGAGCTATGTCAACAATGTGTTAAGTTGAAGGAAAGTCTATCTACATGCACAAAATGTTTCTCGATGTAGATTTGGATGGGATAAGCTGATTAATTAATGCTCCCACCATGTTTATGGCAGGAATACAATAGGGCCATACAACCAATCAACCTACCTATTATGATAAATATACAATATACAATCAATCTCATATTATTCAAAAAGATAAACACAGTTATACAGTATTACCTCGTTTCATTTGTGGTACAGCATTAAATGAGGAATACCAATTTCTACCACTATATGAGCTTGTCATTGCTGGATTCTTCAAAGAATTTATTTCTGAAGATAACCTGTCACGATCTTTCTTCAGCTTTTCAATTTCTTTTTTTGCTTCCTCAAGTTCCTTGCATTCTTTTCTTAACTGATTATTTTCCTCCTCAAGTTTCTTGCATTTTTTACTGAGTTGATCCTTTTCCAACTGATGCTCTCTACAGTTTTTAATTAGTTGATTCTTTTCCTCCTCTAAGTCCTTGCAGTTTTTACTTAGTTGATTTTTCTCATCCTCGAGAGATTTATACTTCCTTTCTTGCTCAGTCAAAGAAGGCTCAAAGTTTTGGGAAAACCAAGTGTCAACTTGTTGCTGTAAATTCTGTAGCCACCGAGTACTGTTCTCTACTGCTTTCTGATTTACTATGGCTTGATTCATGAGTACAGTCTGAAAAATATTCAAGTAAATTTTCAAGACCTGACAAAAACAATGACATCAGAAATAGTTCATTATCTGCAGCCTTCTGTTTAATTGTGTACAAAAACTTGAATTTGCTGCACCATTACCATGGTAACAATATGCATAACAGCACTTTTCTTGGTAAAGTCTAGCATGGCTAGAATACATTTCATTTATAAAGAAGGAGCTCATTACATAAATTAAATGGTCCAACAAATAACAATGTTGCCTTGGTAATATATTACCCAGGCAAGGCACCAAACCCCACCCAAATGTAACTCAGTTCCATCTACATCTAATAATAATCTGTCCATACAAACAGAAGACATCTAACATAGTTACTGCCTAAACATTTTAACAATTTCACATGAAAACCTATAATTATTTTACCCTGAATGGCTGAACAAACCCCACGGCTCAATATCCTAGACTAAACTCATTTTCGAAATAGGGTACTGTAAGTAAAATTATTCACGTCGCTGGTCCAGGATAAGTTCCATTTTATTATTTAAAAATGTTAGGCAAGTCCATATTTTCATGCTTTAATAACTTTATATACCTCTATCTGTCCATTCATTCTCTTGGAGTGTTACAAACTGAACACTTGATTCTACCTATATCCATGAATACATTATACCAGTGGTCATTGTGAAATGTTTCATGTGTGCACATTTTATTACAACTCGAGTGCATTTTTTGAATAAGTGATCAAATTATCAACAAATAAAAACATGCCAAACAAACCAAAGCTGTCTGATTCATTAGTGTATAGATAAGAAGATTTGTTTTATTGTGTTTTCTCAATTAATGAACTTTAACAACTTTATTGTTCATTTCCTTTATGAACTGACTAAATTACAATAATGGTTCTTTAATTTTTCATTGATTATATGGAGGATTAATTTCCACTTTGTGATATTACATTTAAAGTGAAATAATTATGCTAATTAATGAGCTGTTAATACTGAAATGACAAAATGTATGTTATGATTACTTGTTAATGCATTCTACTATTTTTTACTTTGTTGATAAAATAAGTTTGCTAAATTATTTTCACAAGAACAGTAATAAGGAAGATTCAAGTGAAAGTGGAGGATAAAATGCATTAATGCAACTGTATGATATAACCATTTTTCCAAAAAGCCAAGAACCATAATCAATGGCAGCAAAAAATGTCAAATATGACATAACTAAATGAGAAAATTTTCTAGCACATTTAGTTGATTGTTATCCCTGGTTTTAATTTATTAACTTAGATAAAAAAAAATGTTTTTCAGTTTTTATAAAACAAAATTCTAGCCTGGCACAGGTTAGAAATTTAATCAGTGTACTTCACAGTGACTACATGCACTTTCTTCTTCAGTGGGAAGCTCTGATAAAATATGTGAGGAATGACTGGTGGTTTGTCTTAATCATCTGGAAGTTTGAACTCTTGATCTTCATCCTGGAATCTGTTTTGCATCTTAAGTTAGCCTTATACCTAATGTTTTGTATAGAAGTAATCAGTGGGTTTTCCACTTTTGACATGTTAAGTTGTGCTGTTGTGAACAGTTTGGGCTTATATTTTCTTTTCTTCAAATTATTGGATTTCAAGTGATTATTTTTCCTAGAAATACTAGTGCTCTAGCTTTTATTCTTGGACAAGGACATTTATTGATGGACTGCTCCTGTGGCCCAGTGGTTAAAGTATGTGCCTCAGAAATGGAAGGTCATGGGTTCAAACCCTGGCCAAGTCATACCAAAGACTTACGAACATGGTACTACCAGCTGCCTTGCTAGGCACTCAGCATTAAGAGGTTAGTGTTAGGACTGGTCAGCCTGGCGTTCAGATAATGTAAATGGAATAGGAAGATCAAGCTACATGTTTGCAGCATGTTGTTCTAGTGCTAGACATCACTATGAACTGCCACACTTCAGACATCATAGCGATATGACTTAAAAATTGTTAATGCTACATTAAAAATCTAATTCCCACTTACTCACATTTATAATTTTTTTTACATTATTAGAAAACTGGAATTAAAATATTTTATGTGATTCAACAAGAGACTAATGACACTGCAGCACTTAGGAGGTTACAACTTACTGATGTCATCATCTTCAACTTTCAATTTCATCGGGATATGAACTCAGTTTCATTTGCAACTTTTTATTACTAGGACTTCTATTTTTTAATTCTTGGATTAATTTTGGATTTGATTTGTAAAACCTTCAGTTCTATTTTCTCA
The DNA here is from genome assembly GCA_029339505.1 of Unio delphinus. NCBI lineage: Eukaryota > Metazoa > Mollusca > Bivalvia > Unionida > Unionidae > Unio > Unio delphinus. The sequence goes on from JAQISU010000054.1 coordinate 11,866,313, forward strand.
TGTATTACTTAACATTATAAGGAAATACATTATTTGTTAAATTTTAAAAAGCTTGTTGTCTTCATTTTTTCCTGTTACTTTTTGTAAGAGTCTAGACTCATAACAATATAAGATCATTTCTTTTTTAAACTGCGTAATCTAAACCCATCTCTTATAATTCTAAGAAATAATTAGATTTTCAAATTCACTGCTATGCCAGACATATTAGAAGAGAGACTGGTGCCAGCCTCATTTAGACGCCCTAAGTCTCCATGAGACAGTCCTATGCCAGTATGACTTTCCATTTAGAATGAGCAACAATAACAACATTTTACATATGATTGCCATGGTGGCCTTTATGGTTATCAGATCAGCACCATTTTATAGGACCAAGATGTCAAAAAAGTCATTTCGCAAAAGTTATATGTCAATATGACTTTCTATTTAGGAAGTAGAGACATCAATATCATAGACAGCAGCCATGACATATATTTCATAAAAGAGTTACACCATTTTCATTCAAGAGCAACAGTACAGAACATTGCAAGAAGTCTTGTTTTGAAAACTCAATGTCAATATGATCATTGATTGAGGAGTAGCAACAACATTTTCAAGATGATTACCATGATGCTGATACTGGATGTTGGATTGGCACCATTTCCACCTAGGACCAACCAGACATTAAAAGAAGTCTTTTGTAATGAAATCCCTTGGTTATATGGAAATCCATTCAGAAATAGCAATAATAACATAATTTTCAAGACGGAAAGTATGGAGACCAAATTGAATCTCCATCCATCAAGGCCAGAATGTAATCACTGATAACAAAGCTTGCCTTTTCTATATCTTTACAGTCTCCAGCTGTTTAGACATTTATAAAGAATGTAATCATCGATGACAAAGCTTGCCTCTTCTATATCTTTGCAGTCTCCAGCTGTTTAGACATTTATAAAGAATGTAATAATCGATGATAAAGCTTGTCTCTTCTATATCTTTACAGTCTCCAGCTGTTTAGACATTTATAAAGAATGTAATCATCGATGACAAAGCTTGCCTCTTCTATATCTTTGCAGTCTCCAGCTGTTTAGACATTTATAAAGAATGTAATAATCGATGATAAAGATTGCCTCTCCTACATAATTACAGTCTCCAGCTGTTTAGACATTTATAAAGAATGTAATCATCGATGACATGGCTTGCCTCTTCTATATCTTTGCAGTCTCCAGCTGTCCTTGTAGACATTTATAAAGAATGTAAACATCGATGATAAACCTTGCCTCTTCTATATCTTTGCAGTCTCCAGCTGTCCTTGTAGACATTTATAAAGAATGTAATCATCGATGATAAAGCTTGCCTCTTCTATATCTTTACAGTCTCCAGCTGTTTAGACATTTATAAAGAATGTAATAATCGATGATAAAGCTTGCCTCTTCTATATCTTTACAGTCTCCAGCTGTTTAGACATTTATAAAGAATGTAATCATCAATGACATAGTTTGCCTCTTCTATATCTTTACAGTCTCCAGCTGTTTAGACATTTATAAAGAATGTAATCATCGATGACATAGCTTGCCTCTTCTATATCTTTGCAGTCTCCAGCTGTCCTTGTAGACATTTATAAAGAATGTAATCATCGATGATAAAGCTTGCCTCTTCTATATCTTTGCAGTCTCCAGCTGTTTAGACATTTATAAAGAATGTAATCATCGATGATAAAGCTTGCCTCTTCTATATCTTTGCAGTCTCCAGCTGTCTTGAAGACATTAATAAAGAATGTAATCATCGATGATAAAGCTTGCCTCTTCTATATCTTTGCAGTTTCCAGCTGTTTAAACATTTATGAAGAATGTAAACATCGATGATAAAACTTGCCTCTTCTATATCTTTGCAGTTTCCAGCTGTCCTTGTAGACATTTATAAAGAATGTAATCATCGATGATAAAGCTTGCCTCTTCTATATCTTTACAGTCTCCAGCTGTCCTTGTAGACATTTATAAAGAATGTAATCATCGATGATAAAGCTTGCCTCTTCTATATCTTTGCAGTCTCCAGCTGTTTAGACATTTATAAAGAACGTAATCATCGATGATAAAGCTTGCCTCTTCTATATCTTTACAGTCTCCAGCTGTTAAAACATTAATAAAGAATGTAATAATCGATGATAAAGCTTGCCTCTTCTATATCTTTACAGTCTCCAGCTGTTTAGACATTTATAAAGAATGTAATCATCGATGATAAAGCTTGCCTCTTCTATATCTTTGCAGTCTCCAGCTGTCTTGAAGACATTAATAAAGAATGTAATCATCGATGATAAAGCTTGCCTCTTCTATATCTTTGCAGTTTCCAGCTGTTTAGACATTTATAAAGAATGTAAACATCGATGATAAAGCTTGCCTCATCTATATCTTTGCAGTTTCCAGCTGTCCTTGTAGACATTTATAAAGAATGTAATCATCGATGACATAGCTTGCCTCTTCTATATCTTTACAGTCTCCAGCTGTCCTTGTAGACATTTATAAAAATGTAATCATCGATGATAAAGCTTGCCTCTTCTATATCTTTGCAGTCTCCAGCTGTTTAGACATTTATAAAGAATGTAATAATCGATGATAAAGCTTGCCTCTTCTATATCTTTACAGTCTCCATCTGTTTAGACATTTATAAAGAATGTAATCATCAATGACATAGTTTGCCTCTTCTATATCTTTGCAGTCTCCAGCTGTTTAGTCATTTATAAAGAATGTAATCATCGATGATAAAGCTTGCCTCTTCTATATCTTTGCAGTCTCCAGCTGTCCTTGTAGACATTTATAAAGAATGTAATCATCGATGATAAAGCTTGCCTCTTCTATATCTTAGGTGTCTCCAGCTGTTTAGACATTTATAAAGAATGTAATCACTGATAACAAAGCTTGCCTTTTCTATATCTTTACAGTCTCCAGCTGTTTAGACATTTATAAAGAATGTAATCATCGATGACAAAGCTTGCCTCTTCTATATCTTTGCAGTCTCCAGCTGTTTAGACATTTATAAAGAATGTAATAATCGATGATAAAGCTTGCCTCTTCTATATCTTTACAGTCTCCAGCTGTTTAGACATTTATAAAGAATGTAATCATCGATGACAAAGCTTGCCTCTTCTATATCTTTGCAGTCTCCAGCTGTTTAGACATTTATAAAGAATGTAATAATCGATGATAAAGCTTGCCTCTCCTACATAATTACAGTCTCCAGCTGTTTAGACATTTATAAAGAATGTAATCATCGATGACATGGCTTGCCTCTTCTATATCTTTGCAGTCTCCAGCTGTCCTTGTAGACATTTATAAAGAATGTAAACATCGATGATAAACCTTGCCTCTTCTATATCTTTGCAGTCTCCAGCTGTCCTTGTAGACATTTATAAAGAATGTAATCATCGATGATAAAGCTTGCCTCTTCTATATCTTTACAGTCTCCAGCTGTTTAGACATTTATAAAGAATGTAATAATCGATGATAAAGCTTGAATCTTCTATATCTTTACAGTCTCCAGCTGTTTAGACATTTATAAAGAATGTAATCATCAATGACATAGTTTGCCTCTTCTATATCTTTGCAGTCTCCAGCTGTTTAGTCATTTATAAAGAATGTAATCATCGATGATAAAGCTTGCCTCTTCTATATCTTTGCAGTCTCCAGCTGTCCTTGTAGACATTTATAAAGAATGTAATCATCGATGATAAAGCTTGCCTCTTCTATATCTTTGCAGTCTCCAGCTGTTTAGACATTTATAAAGAATGTAATCATCGATGATAAAGCTTGCCTCTTCTATATCTTTACAGTCTCCAGCTGTTTAGACATTTATAAAGAATGTAATCATCGATGACATAGCTTGCCTCTTCTATATCTTTGCAGTCTCCAGCTGTCCTTGTAGACATTTATAAAGAATGTAATCATCGATGATAAAGCTTGCCTCTTCTATATCTTTGCAGTCTCCAGCTGTTTAGACATTTATAAAGAATGTAATCATCGATGATAAAGCTTGCCTCTTCTATATCTTTGCAGTCTCCAGCTGTCTTGAAGACATTAATAAAGAATGTAATCATCGATGATAAAGCTTGCCTCTTCTATATCTTTGCAGTTTCCAGCTGTTTAGACATTTATAAAGAATGTAAACATCGATGATAAAACTTGCCTCTTCTATATCTTTGCAGTTTCCAGCTGTCCTTGTAGACATTTATAAAGAATGTAATCATCGATGATAAAGCTTGCCTCTTCTATATCTTTACAGTCTCCAGCTGTCCTTGTAGACATTTATAAAGAATGTAATCATCGATGATAAAGCTTGCCTCTTCTATATCTTTGCAGTCTCCAGCTGTTTAGACATTTATAAAGAACGTAATCATCGATGATAAAGCTTGCCTCTTCTATATCTTTACAGTCTCCAGCTGTTAAAACATTAATAAAGAATGTAATAATCGATGATAAAGCTTGCCTCTTCTATATCTTTACAGTCTCCAGCTGTTTAGACATTTATAAAGAATGTAATCATCGATGATAAAGCTTGCCTCTTCTATATCTTTGCAGTCTCCAGCTGTCTTGAAGACATTAATAAAGAATGTAATCATCGATGATAAAGCTTGCCTCTTCTATATCTTTGCAGTTTCCAGCTGTTTAGACATTTATAAAGAATGTAAACATCGATGATAAAGCTTGCCTCATCTATATCTTTGCAGTTTCCAGCTGTCCTTGTAGACATTTATAAAGAATGTAATCATCGATGACATAGCTTGCCTCTTCTATATCTTTACAGTCTCCAGCTGTCCTTGTAGACATTTATAAAAATGTAATCATCGATGATAAAGCTTGCCTCTTCTATATCTTTGCAGTCTCCAGCTGTTTAGACATTTATAAAGAATGTAATAATCGATGATAAAGCTTGCCTCTTCTATATCTTTACAGTCTCCATCTGTTTAGACATTTATAAAGAATGTAATCATCAATGACATAGTTTGCCTCTTCTATATCTTTGCAGTCTCCAGCTGTTTAGTCATTTATAAAGAATGTAATCATCGATGATAAAGCTTGCCTCTTCTATATCTTTGCAGTCTCCAGCTGTCCTTGTAGACATTTATAAAGAATGTAATCATCGATGATAAAGCTTGCCTCTTCTATATCTTTGCAGTCTCCAGCTGTTTAGACATTTATAAAGAATGTAATCATCGATGATAAAGCTTGCCTCTTTTATATCTTTACAGTCTCCAGCTGTTTAGACATTTATAAAGAATGTAATCATCGATGACATAGCTTGCCTCTTCTATATCTTTGCAGTCTCCAGCTGTCCTTGTAGACATTTATAAAGAATGTAATCATCGATGATAAAGCTTGCCTCTTCTATATCTTTGCAGTCTCCAGCTGTTTAGACATTTATAAAGAATGTAATCATCGATGATAAAGCTTGCCTCTTCTATATCTTTGCAGTCTCCAGCTGTCTTGAAGACATTAATAAAGAATGTAATCATCGATGATAAAGCTTGCCTCTTCTATATCTTTGCAGTTTCCAGCTGTTTAGACATTTATAAAGAATGTAAACATCGATGATAAAACTTGCCTCTTCTATATCTTTGCAGTTTCCAGCTGTCCTTGTAGACATTTATAAAGAATGTAATCATCGATGATAAAGCTTGCCTCTTCTATATCTTTACAGTCTCCAGCTGTCCTTGTAGACATTTATAAAGAATGTAATCATCGATGATAAAGCTTGCCTCTTCTATATCTTTGCAGTCTCCAGCTGTTTAGACATTTATAAAGAACGTAATCATCGATGATAAAGCTTGCCTCTTCTATATCTTTACAGTCTCCAGCTGTTTAGACATTTATAAAGAATGTAATAATCGATGATAAAGCTTGCCTCTTCTATATCTTTACAGTCTCCAGCTGTTTAGACATTTATAAAGAATGTAATCATTGATGATAAAGCTTGCCTCTTCTATATCTTTGCAGTCTCCAGCTGTCTTGAAGACATTAATAAAGAATGTAATCATCGATGATAAAGCTTGCCTCTTCTATATCTTTGCAGTTTCCAGCTGTTTAGACATTTATAAAGAATGTAAACATCGATGATAAAGCTTGCCTCATCTATATCTTTGCAGTTTCCAGCTGTCCTTGTAGACATTTATAAAGAATGTAATCATCGATGATATAGCTTGCCTCTTCTATATCTTTACAGTCTCCAGCTGTCCTTGTAGACATTTATAAAGAATGTAATCATCGATGATAAAGCTTGCCTCTTCTATATCTTTGCAGTCTCCAGCTGTTTAGACATTTATAAAGAATGTAATCATCGATGATAAAGCTTGCCTCTTCTATATCTTTGCAGTCTCCAGCTGTTTAGACATTTATAAAGAATGTAATCATCGATGATAAAGCTTGCCTCTTCTATATCTTTGCAGTTTCCAGCTGTCCTTGTAGACATTTATAAAGAATGTAATCATCGATGATAAAGCTTGCCTCTTCTATATCTTTACAGTCTCCAGCTGTCCTTGTAGACATTTATAAAGAACATAATCATCGATGATAAAGCTTGCCTCTTCTATATCTTTGCAGTCTCCAGCTGTTTAGACATTCATAAAGAATGTAATCATCGATGATAAAGCTTGCCTCTTCTATATCTTTGCAGTCTCCAGCTGTTTAGACATTTATAAAGAATGTAATCATCGATGACAAAGCTTGCCTCTTCTATATCTTTGCAGTTTACAGCTGTCCTTGTAGACATTTATAAAGAATGTAATCATCGATGATAAAGCTTGCCTCTTCTATATCTTTGCAGTCTCCAGCTGTCCTTGTAGACATTTATAATGAATGTAATAATCGATGATAAAGCTTGCCTCTTCTATATCTTTGCAGTCTCCAGCTGTTTAGACATTTATAAAGAATGTAATCATCGATGATAAAGCTTGCCTCTTCTATATCTTTGCAGTCTCCAGCTGTCCTTGTAGTCATTTATAAAGAATGTAATCATCGATGATAAAGCCTGCCTCTTCTATATCTTTGCAGTTTCCAGCTGTCCTTGTAGACATTTATAAAGAATGTAATCATCGATGATAAAGCTTGCCTCTTCTATATCTTTGCAGTCTTCAGCTGTCCTTGTAGACATTTATAAAGAATGTAATAATCGATGATAAAGCTTGCCTCTTCTATATCTTTGCAGTTTCCAGCTGTTTAGACATTTATAAAGAATGTAAACATCGATGATACAGCTTGCCTCTTCTATATCTTTGCAGTTTCCAGCTGTCCTTGTAGACATTTATAAAGAATGTAATCATCGATGATAAAGCTTGCCTCTTCTATATCTTTACAGTCTTCACCTGTCCTTGTAGACATTTATAAAGAATGTAATCATCGATGATAAAGCTTGCCTCTTCTATATCTTTAAGTCTCCAGCTGTTTAGACATTTATAAAGAATGTAATCATCGATGACATAGCTTGCCTCTTCTATATCTTTGCAGTCTCCAGCTGTCCTTGTAGACATTTATAAAGAATGTAATCATCGATGATAAAGCTTGCCTCTTCTATATCTTTGCAGTCTCCAACTGTTTAGACATTTATAAAGAATGTAATCATCGATGATAAAGCTTGCCTCTTCTATATCTTTGCAGTCTCCAGCTGTTTAGACATTTATAAAGAATGTAATCATCGATGATAAAGCTTGCCCCTTTTATGTCTTTGCAGTCTCCAGCTGTCTTGAAGACATTAATAAAGAATATAATCATCGATGATAAAGCTTTCCTCTTCTATATCTTTGCAGTTTCCAGCTGTTTAGACATTTATAAAGAATGTAAACATCGATAATAAAGCTTGCCTCTTCTATATCTTTGCAGTCTCCAGCTGTTTAGACATTTATAAAGAATGTAATCATCGATGATAAAGCTTGCCTCTTCTATATCTTTGCAGTCTCCAGCTGTTTAGACATTTATAAAGAATGTAATCATCGATGATAAATCTTGCCTCTTCTATATCTTTGCAGTCTCCAGCTGTTTAGACATTTATAAAGAATGTAATCATCGATGATAAAGCTTGCCTCTTCTATATCTTTGCAGTTTCCAGCTGTCCTTGTAGACATTTATAAAGAATGTAATCATCGATGATAAAGCTTGCCTCTTCTATATCTTTACAGTCTCCAGCTGTCCTTGTAGACATTTATAAAGAACATAATCATCGATGATAAAGCTTGCCTCTTCTATATCTTTGCAGTCTCCAGCTGTTTAGACATTTATAAAGAATGTAATCATCGATGATAAAGCTTGCCTCTTCTATATCTTTGCAGTCTCCAGCTGTTTAGACATTTATAAAGAATGTAATCATCGATGATAAAGCTTGCCTCTTCTATATCTTTGCAGTTTCCAGCTGTCCTTGTAGACATTTATAAAGAATGTAATCATCGATGATAAAGCTTGCCTCTTCTATATCTTTGCAGTCTCCAGCTGTCCTTGTAGACATTTATAATGAATGTAATAATCGATGATAAAGCTTGCCTCTTCTATATCTTTGCAGTCTCCAGCTGTTTAGACATTTATAAAGAATGTAATCATCGATGATAAAGCTTGCCTCTTCTATATCTTTGCAGTCTCCAGCTGTCCTTGTAGACATTTATAAAGAATGTAATCATCGATGATAAAGCTTGCCTCTTCTATATCTTTGCAGTCTCCAGCTGTCCTTGTAGACATTTATAAAGAATGTAATCATCGATGATAAAGCTTGCCTCTTCTATATCTTTGCAGTCTCCAGCTGTTTAGACATTTATAAAGAATGTAATCATCGATGATAAAGCTTGCCTCTTCTATATCTTTGCAGTCTCCAGCTGTTTAGACATTTATAAAGAATGTAATCATCGATGATAAAGCTTGCCTCTTCTATATCTTTACAGTCTCCAGCTGTCCTTGTAGACATTTATAAAGAACATAATCATCGATGATAAAGCTTGCCTCTTCTATATCTTTGCAGTCTCCAGCTGTTTAGACATTCATAAAGAATGTAATCATCGATGATAAAGCTTGCCTCTTCTATATCTTTGCAGTCTCCAGCTGTTTAGACATTTATAAAGAATGTAATCATCGATGATAAAGCTTGCCTCTTCTATATCTTTGCAGTTTACAGCTGTCCTTGTAGACATTTATAAAGAATGTAATCATCGATGATAAAGCTTGCCTCTTCTATATCTTTGCAGTCTCCAGCTGTCCTTGTAGACATTTATAATGAATGTAATAATCGATGATAAAGCTTGCCTCTTCTATATCTTTGCAGTCTCCAGCTGTTTAGACATTTATAAAGAATGTAATCATCGATGATAAAGCTTGCCTCTTCTATATCTTTGCAGTCTCCAGCTGTCCTTGTAGTCATTTATAAAGAATGTAATCATCGATGATAAAGCCTGCCTCTTCTATATCTTTGCAGTTTCCAGCTGTCCTTGTAGACATTTATAAAGAATGTAATCATCGATGATAAAGCTTGCCTCTTCTATATCTTTGCAGTCTTCAGCTGTCCTTGTAGACATTTATAAAGAATGTAATAATCGATGATAAAGCTTGCCTCTTCTATATCTTTGCAGTTTCCAGCTGTTTAGACATTTATAAAGAATGTAAACATCGATGATACAGCTTGCCTCTTCTATATCTTTGCAGTTTCCAGCTGTCCTTGTAGACATTTATAAAGAATGTAATCATCGATGATAAAGCTTGCCTCTTCTATATCTTTACAGTCTTCACCTGTCCTTGTAGACATTTATAAAGAATGTAATCATCGATGATAAAGCTTGCCTCTTCTATATCTTTAAGTCTCCAGCTGTTTAGACATTTATAAAGAATGTAATCATCGATGACATAGCTTGCCTCTTCTATATCTTTGCAGTCTCCAGCTGTCCTTGTAGACATTTATAAAGAATGTAATCATCGATGATAAAGCTTGCCTCTTCTATATCTTTGCAGTCTCCAGCTGTTTAGACATTTATAAAGAATGTAATCATCGATGATAAAGCTTGCCTCTTCTATATCTTTGCAGTCTCCAGCTGTCACAGGGCAAGCTGTGACAATTATAGTTATTCTACTAACTGCACAAATAGCAATACAGAGTCGTTAATGGCATCAGTGACTTAACCAGTTAAAAGTTATTTTATTCCTAATTTAGGCAACTGAGAATTGGAGAATTTATGTTTTTTCTGTTGCATGCAGTGTAAATTAGTGAAGTGTTATCATGAGTTGTGAAATTGATGCCAAAATCATGAGAGTTGGCAGGTATGTAAGTGCTTTGTGGTACTATGTGTGTAAGACTGATCCACAAGAGTGCCTATATTACAGTTTTGACAAACTGGACAAAGATTGTTTGTCTGGTTGCTGACAATGAATGAATGGCTGTGGTACTGACCAGTTACAATCACAGCAAAAAATCGTGGGAAGAATGAGCATGTGTAAAGTTTCATGTCTATCTTCCATAAAGTAGCAATAACAGTGCTGACAGACAATAGAACATCCTAAAAGTGCAGTAGTACAGATTGAAAAAAAAAAGTTTTTGTTTGGGATTTATAAGTGAGTCAATCTGAGCAAGAAGAATTCTTATTCAAATGTGTTAAGATGATAAAACGGACATGTTTACATTTTGTTCAATATTATTTCAAACTATGCATAAACTGTTTCAACATTATTTCAAAAACTGTAGTGCATTATAATTTTAGCCACAAATTTCAAGCCCTTTCAACTTTTAAATTCTTAACAATTTAAAAAATTCAAATTTCTTGAAAGTAAATATGTAAAGTAGAACAGCACAATACGATTCAAAAGACTAAAATATAAAATGTCAAAAATGAATAAAAGCATAATGAAAATGATGTGCCCATGTTCATTTTAAAATACTACAAAATATACATGTACCCTTAGAATAGCATAATGGTGAATGAAAATGTAAATAACAATAATATAAGAACAATAAAGCTGATAAACAAGAGTCAAAAGTGGGCTAGACATTACTTTTCATGCAAATAAATAAAATGTTCAGCTGAAATCAGAAATGTGATAGTCCATTAAAAAAAATCAAACTGCAGGACATACAAGTACAAAAGACTGTCGGAAATTATTCATTCTCTGAAAACAAAAATGTATCCAATTTACACATACAATGTACTCCCAATATAAATTCGCTCAAACACTTCCCAAACTATCAAAGAATATGGTCGTGGATTCCAATATTGTTTGTGAACCATGCCATTCTTACTTGTAATATACCCCAATGTAAGGTGACTCTCATGGGAACCATGCCATTCTCCCTTTTAATGTACCCCAATGTAAGGTGACTCTCATGGGAACCATGCCATTCTCACTTATAATTTACCAGAATGTAATCATCGATGATAAAGCTTGCCCCTTTTATGTCTTTGCAGTCTCCAGCTGTCTTGAAGACATTAATAAAGAATATAATCATCGATGATAAAGCTTTCCTCTTCTATATCTTTGCAGTTTCCAGCTGTTTAGACATTTATAAAGAATGTAAACATCGATAATAAAGCTTGCCTCTTCTATATCTTTGCAGTCTCCAGCTGTTTAGACATTTATAAAGAATGTAATCATCGATGATAAAGCTTGCCTCTTCTATATCTTTGCAGTCTCCAGCTGTTTAGACATTTATAAAGAATGTAATCATCGATGATAAATCTTGCCTCTTCTATATCTTTGCAGTCTCCAGCTGTTTAGACATTTATAAAGAATGTAATCATCGATGATAAAGCTTGCCTCTTCTATATCTTTGCAGTTTCCAGCTGTCCTTGTAGACATTTATAAAGAATGTAATCATCGATGATAAAGCTTGCCTCTTCTATATCTTTACAGTCTCCAGCTGTCCTTGTAGACATTTATAAAGAACATAATCATCGATGATAAAGCTTGCCTCTTCTATATCTTTGCAGTCTCCAGCTGTTTAGACATTCATAAAGAATGTAATCATCGATGATAAAGCTTGCCTCTTCTATATCTTTGCAGTCTCCAGCTGTTTAGACATTTATAAAGAATGTAATCATCGATGATAAAGCTTGCCTCATCTATATCTTTGCAGTTTCCAGCTGTCCTTGTAGACATTTATAAAGAATGTAATCATCGATGATAAAGCTTGCCTCTTCTATATCTTTGCAGTCTCCAGCTGTCCTTGTAGACATTTATAATGAATGTAATAATCGATGATAAAGCTTGCCTCTTCTATATCTTTGCAGTCTCCAGCTGTTTAGACATTTATAAAGAATGTAATCATCGATGATAAAGCTTGCCTCTTCTATATCTTTGCAGTCTCCAGCTGTCCTTGTAGTCATTTATAAAGAATGTAATCATCGATGATAAAGCCTGCCTCTTCTATATCTTTGCAGTTTCCAGCTGTCCTTGTAGACATTTATAAAGAATGTAATCATCGATGATAAAGCTTGCCTCTTCTATATCTTTGCAGTCTTCAGCTGTCCTTGTAGACATTTATAAAGAATGTAATCATCGATGATAAAGCTTGCCTCTTCTATATCTTTGCAGTTTCCAGCTGTTTAGACATTTATAAAGAATGTAAACATCGATGATAAAGCTTGCCTCTTCTATATCTTTGCAGTTTTCAGCTGTCCTTGTAGACATTTATAAAGAATGTAATCATCGATGATAAAGCTTGCCTCTTCTATATCTTTACAGTCTTCACCTGTCCTTGTAGACATTTATAAAGAATGTAATCATCGATGATAAAGCTTGCCTCTTCTATATCTTTAAGTCTCCAGCTGTTTAGACATTTATAAAGAATGTAATCATCGATGACATAGCTTGCCTCTTCTATATCTTTGCAGTCTCCAGCTGTCCTTGTAGACATTTATAAAGAATGTAATCATCGATGATAAAGCTTGCCTCTTCTATATCTTTGCAGTCTCCAGCTGTTTAGACATTTATAAAGAATGTAATCGTCAATGATAAAGCTTGCCTCTTCTATATCTTTGCAGTCTCCAGCTGTTTAGACATTTATAAAGAATGTAATCATCGATGATAAAGCTTGCCCCTTTTATATCTTTGCAGTCTCCAGCTGTCTTGAAGACATTAATAAAGAATGTAATCATCGATGATAAAGCTTTCCTCTTCTATATCTTTGCAGTTTCCAGCTGTTTAGACATTTATAAAGAATGTAAACATCGATAATAAAGCTTGCCTCTTCTATATCTTTGCAGTCTCCAGCTGTTTAGACATTTATAAAGAATGTAATCATCGATGATAAAGCTTGCCTCTTCTATATCTTTGCAGTCTTCAGCTGTCCTTGCAGACATTTATAAAGAATGTAATCATCGATGATAAAGCTTGCCCCTTCTATATCTTTGCAGTTTCCAGCTGTTTAGACATTTATAAAGAATGTAAACATCGATAATAAAGCTTGCCTCTTCTATATCTTTGCAGTCTCCAGCTGTCCTTGTAGACATTTATAAAGAATGTAATCATCGATGATAAAGCTTGCCCCTTCTATATCTTTGCAGTCTCCAGCTGTCCTCGTAGACATTTATAAAGAATGTAATCATCGATGATAAAGCTTGCCTCTTCTATATCTTTGCAGTTTCCAGCTGTTTAGACATTTATAAAGAATGTAATCATCGATGATAAAGCTTGCCTCTTCTATATCTTTGCAGTCTCCAGCTGTCTTGAAGACATTAATAATCATGCACGAAAAGAATCAAATTTTTTTTAACAATTGGACTTGAACATTGATAATGAATAGAACAATAATAATAAGGTATATTCTTTTCTGCAACACTAATCAAGAACCTACTGTCGTCATTTACTCCCCAACAGTCACCGCATAAAAATCACAGGCTTTGGGTAACCAAGTTGGAAAGACAAGTTAGTACAAATACCAACATTTCATGCACAAATAATAAGTTAAATTTGAAACTAAAGCTGTGGCCATACACACTGTTCTAACGCCTACACATTCACACAGTTATCCTGCTGAAAGAAACAGCATCACAATATGCAATCTAATTCATATGGTCAGTTTCTTACCCCCTGCAAATATAAATACATACTTTCAACAATTTAACTGAATTCATGACCCAGATACTGGCATTGTGTGTATGAGAATTAAAAAGCAGTATAAACCAAATTTAAACAATTTAATGGGATCCCAAACAGTACAGGGATCAGTATAATGAGGAGCTTTAAAGTGAGGTATCACTGTATTAGTAATTCCAACCAACGTTATCACTAATATTATGTTGCACAAACCTGTTGCAAATTGTTCATATTTGAAATGTGCAAATGTTACATAACAAAGCTAAACAGCTGATAAGCCTAATATTTGAATTATCCTAATGTAGCATTGTATACTTAATATCTTCTGATTATTAAATAGATACGAAATCTTCAAAAAATGCCACTAAATTTATGCAATAATAATTCCTCTGATCATTGAATTTGTTAAATAAAAAAAGAATTATTACAGAAGTGACATGGAAGTTCATCTGGGTAAGAAGGAGAAGCAGTATGTGTAAGTAATTTATATGTACCAACGCAATTTCATTAAAAACTGACCCTAATAAATGGAGACATGATACTGAAAAGTGCCCAGAACAACCATGGAGCCATAATTCCACAACATAATTAGAAAGATCACTTAAGATTCCTCATATGATAGAGCTGGCTGATATAAATAAAATGAAAATCTAACAATATATAAACAACTTTTCTTTTTTGTTAATAAAAGTTGTATAACATATTCAAGGGTGATAGCTCTATTAAATGGTTGTACAGTATTTGAATGTTGATATCAGATTATTCAGGATTGATAATGCTATTAAATGATGTAACTGAATGATGATATCAGATATTAAGAGGTGATAGCTCCATTAAATGATGCAACTGAATGTTGATATTAGAATAATATAACTCATCAAAAAATAAAGCTGCCAACAATTTAATTATTTTTTTAACCCAGACTTTGTATCAGGACATTTTAATTATTCTGGAAATGAAAGTGGAGGCATCACACAATCTGGCACCATCATTTCAAGCAAATGTTCATGCAGCGTGCTGACAATCCAAATTTACCCAAAATCTTAATACCAAATCTGATTAAAATCACAATATATTAAAAAAGCTGAGCTAGGTCAACCAGAATTGTTCACAGTTTTGTGGGTTTAGCTTCATAGCATGATTTGCTATAAAATGATGACAATTATATCTGCTGTAGGAAGGACCAAGGAGATAAACCAGTAAAAACCTCATTCAGGAAGGTGAAGCAAGCTGTCTCACATACCCACAATGGCTGAGTCTGACACTTGAACTCGCACATAGAGAAGCATCGATGGTATTGATCTGTCAAGACAAGGTACTCAACTTGGAGTCCCTTAACTACAGACAATCAAGGATTATTAATGTACCAAATTTTCTTAAAACCAAGCAAAGTCCTGTCAACAAAAAGCACAGTACAACTAGGAGCCATATCTCTTATCAAACTAAATGATAATGAACAGAATCAAAGACCAACATAACTCTCATCAAAGATTTCATCACAATAAAGTTCAGCAATTTTTAAAAACATTCTTATGATACATTCATGATAGGGTAAGTTTTCAGCTAATCAATCTATATAAATGTTAACTACTAATGATAAAAAAGTTAGGTTATGTGTTTTAGGAAGGCATTTCACTACCATGAAATTTATTCTTTTACTCTGAATTTGGAACCTCAGCTTGTCTAATATTAGCAATGGAAGCATGACCAAAAAACCAAATGATAACTATGAATGCTTCTGTGAATTTCTGTGAAATATGTCTTGTGGTTGAGAGATGCCTGGTTGATTAACTTTAAAACACTTATTTTATGCTGAACAAAATATCCAATGTTACTTAGCTGTGATTATTTAATGCTTTCTGCCTATTCCATAAAATAAACCCAGCTACAATTATGCAACTCTTTGAACATTTTCTTTTATTTTTAACACTTCTAAATAATAAACATTCTAGCAGTACATGAAATGAATGATCATATAAGAATTTTGAATAAACAAAGATGAAATTGATTTAAACTATTTACTCCTTCTTGGCAAGACAGTACACTGTAGCTGAACCAGGAAATCAAGACCATCAAATAATTTGTCAACATTTAGGAGGAAAGACTTATTAACATGAAGTATAGATGTACCTAACATCACTACTTTACCAAAATAAGCAAAGTTAAAGTAATAATTACTTTCGAATCAATAATTTTGTAGCACGATTTTTTCAACATCTCTCAACGGAGGCACACAATCATGGACCGGATAAATCAAATAAAATTAATTATTAAAGTAATTATCAAAACAAACTTAAGGCAAACATTCCAACAAGGACAGGAACAGTAACTTAACTGTTAATGATTAACAGCCTCAAACAGTTTAAGAAATAACAGCTGTGCTGCTTTCTACATAAGCATAGTGTCAACGTCTTGTGTTTTTCACATGTTTCTCAGTGTTTCTTCAAGTTGAGTCAATGCACTATTTTAACAGTAAAATTCAACAGTGACATAAACTAGAGACATGCACAAGCATCAATAAGTGACATAAACAACTTCATAAAAGACACACAAATAATTGTCTAGATTATTTGCTATTTTGTGGTCTATGTCTCTTATTTTAGGCAAGTCCACTAAGTCCTCAAGACATGATTTATCAAGACAACTTAAAAATCTTAGTAAACAAATTGCAAAGAACTAAGAATTTCTTGATTGTTCATGTTGAATTTTTATGACTTTGATGGTGATAGTGTGTGATGCCTGGCTTAGTATTGGAATAATACCAGCCCTTGGATTGACAAAATTCAGTCTCAGCCTGAGTTACTCCACTGTCAGGCTATAATACTGTGCATCTAAGGTCACCAATATTGGCACAAAAAACATACTAAAACGAAAAAAAATTATGTAATGCTTATCAATTAAAAAGTGGCAATTGTCACCAAAATAATATATTCAGAAAAAAACTAATTTTGGACAAATGGGATACCACTCTGTTGTTTCCATGCTCAAAATATGGCGACCTTTTTTGAGCATGGCTTTGAAACAATGCAATATTTATGCAACAGGATATGAAAATGAAATACATTACTTTGGACTCTTTCTGTCGACATTTCTGCCAAAAATAGAATTTTCAACCAAAACAACACATGGTCCAATATTTACAGAAATGACGTATTGTTGTGCAGAATTATCAGATGCGCCAGACGGTTGTACATGTCAGTGTTATAAAGAATGTGAAATTAAACTCAATCCCAACAAACAGTGCTTCTAATCTGCAAAGTTTAAAATTTCTGGGACGGGACAGCAACTTTTGTTGGTAGGACTCTTATCTTTACCAAATTGGGAGTCCTGGACTCCTATTTTTTAAATTCTAGCGATTAATACTAAAGTTATCAAAGGCAATAGTGACTAATGATATTCATACTTAATACTAAAGTTATCAAAGGCAATAGTGACTAATGATATTCATACTTAATACTAAAGCTATCAAAGGAAATAGTGACTAATGGTATTCATACATAATACTAAAGTTATCAAAGGAAATAGTGACTAATGGTTTTCATTCTGACTACTTATGCAACTGAAGCTGACAGTGACTTACGGTCTTTAACATACCTAGTATTAAAGCCATCAAGGGGATAGTTTAGAATTTTAAGACTAAAAAATGCACAATTAAAATGGATCAAGTGACTGTTTATAATGCTAACAAACAAGTAAGCTTAAAAAAACAAAAACAAAATAAAAGTAACAAATGTCTTACAGTTTAAAAATAAATCAAAAGCTAAAAGCAGCTGTGTAGACACTGTTTTCTAAATTTCTAAATATTTATGTATTGAGGAAATTTGTATACCGGTACTCAATAAGAACATACTATAATATTTGATCTATGCGTTAGAATCAATGAGAACCAATGATAAATGTATTAATTTAATATAATACATACAACAAATCATAGAAAGCTACAGTGTGTTCACCAGGTTCTGTCTTACAAAAGACCATTCAATGGTAATAACTCCAACACTAATTCTGCAATCATTTGATCCACATCTTCAAACAGTGACATGTCAGATTATGGGTGAGATGCTCATTTGGAAATGAAGACAATGTTCTGCCCCCTTCAGAGGGCATACACAAAGTAAGAGGTTGCTGCATGTTGGTTTCCTCTAATAACACATTGATGGTAATGCACCTCAAGTAAAAAAGCACACATTCAGCTTCCATCTGTGTGACATTTTATTGCATCCTTTGTAACCACCTCGTAAATAGATTACCCTCAGACTTGCCAGCAAAAAGACTGTTCTGGTGGACATTCTGTCCAGATAATGCCAGATAGTTTCCATGGATCTCTGCACCCATCTATGGCACATTCCCTGTTCAAAATTTGGGCATACCCTTGATGGACTTGTCTGTGACAAGGCTAAACCAACAAGTTCTGCTTTTATGTTTCCACAGTCCCTGACCAGGGGGTCTGAACAGTGAATATGTGATGTGGGATTGTCTCCTTGCTTATGCCTTCCCACCCTTCAGTATAATACCACTTCAAAATGTAAGGACCTCTCCAATTCAGCTTATTTTGATAGTTCTCTGTGGCCCCAACAATCATGGTTTAATGACCTTCTGTACCAGCTATCAGCCCAGCCGAAGGCATTATCCCAGAGGAGATCCCTTCTGTCACAACATAGGGTCTCTATCTTCACAGCAGCTCTCAGGTTCTCCACGTTTATGTTTGGCGCATCTCAAATGATCTCTCCACCCAGACAAGTTTTTGAACAAAGTTGCCAATAACATCATTCAGTCCAGGAGACAATCTATATCAAAGGTCTATGATGTCAAATGGAGAACCTTTTGTGAATGGTGCAGTAGGCAACATGTTAATCCTAGCTATCCCAATGATAAGTGTGGTGGCTGATTTTCCTCCCTACCTTTATTGAGAAAAAAAAACAACGCTTTGTTTCTACTATTAGGTATATCTGATTTAACTTATATTTATTTTAATTTAATTGTTTGTTTTTTTAAAATAATTTTACATGCTATTATAATATTGCTATTATATTATAATATAATCTTAAAATTAGTTGATCTGACTCGTTCTTTTGTAAGACTGATCTAGATCATGATCTTAATTCAAAATTCGTAACAGACGCGTAAACAAGCTTTACAAAAAAAATTTCATTGTGAGAATAATAGGAGTGAAATCCTTGAAGGCTATATTGGATACATGACCCTAGACTTGTAAATAGTTATGGTTAAGTAAACAACTTTAAAAAAACCATTATTCTTAGAGATTGGTTGTTGTGAGGGTCATGTTAGGACTATGTGATGTAAACATGATTACACGACCCTCATTTGGATATCTAATTTGCATTTAAAAATACTGTATAACACTTCTCTATTGAGACGTTAGACAGTTTGGGCTTAAAACACTTGACGTCAAGTAGTTTTCTTTTGTTGTAGACAATTTTCGAGTTACATATTAAATTTTCTTCAGATATTTTTGATTTTAAAAGATTAATTCAGTCCTCTTGAAATATTTGAGTGCTCATATACAATACTTGGACAAAGAGAGTTTATCAATATTGTATTTGGATTTCCAACACCAGAGTGTTATTTCTTGTGTTTCCACTAGGAACTGTAAATACAGCACGGTACAGGATGCATTGACTTCCATCTTAAATTGTTATTAGGACTCAAACTTGTATTGATTAGAACATTTCATTATTAGGCTTTTTAAAATTTAATTAATGCTATATTCTTAGATTATTTTTGATTTTGACTCTTAAAACTAAGTTTTAAATTTCTTCAATTAATAATTATTTGTTACATTTTATAAAGCTTGTTGTTTTCACTCTTTCTGTGTTACATTTATTAAAGCCTAAACATGTAACACTGCAATCACTGTCTATAAGGCAGCCCTATCAACACAAACAAATTTCTGAATAGCCCATCCACTGGTGTTGACTTGCACATAGTAGACCTGATCAGATATTTTAGCTGTAAAGATGGGTGTCTCACTTGCTAATTCACAGATGGAAACTTTCTTGATTCATGTGATATTTAATGAAAAACCCTTATAATCCTTTGGATAAAACTTCTTTCAAGAACCTTACTCTCAAGACGGCCTAAGTGCTTGTCATAGCATCTGTGAGATGAAGAAGCAAGCTTCATGTACTATCAAAAGTGCAAAGCTGTCCTAGGTTCAATGGAAATCATGGGTTTATTTCTCTGTCAACCAGGAGTCATGGCAATAAATAAATTCCATCACTTGATCCACTCCTGTCTAAAAATCAGGAAAGCATATCAGTCTCATACTGAGAAAGACATTTCATTTATAATGATTAAAGCCCATGAAGTTCATGAAATTACAACCTCTTGGACCTATCTACATACCTGTCAATTTTTCAAAAGTCAAGTAGGGAGACTGAATCAAACATATGGAGATTCAGATCTAAAATTGGGAGTTTGTTTCATGGTAGTTTTTAAGCCTTATTTTTACTAAATATTAACCAATCTTTTGGGTCCAGTATGCATTAACTTCTTTAAGGACACGCCAATTATGACATGCCTTATTTTGCCCCAGGACATGCCCTCTTTGCTTATTCTGGTCAGTTGTGGCCAAACTGCCAAATAGCCAAAGGTCAGGCTTGCATAAATAAGTAAGAAAGCCAGCATGGCTGATTAGCAGCTAACCCATATGTGTTACAGAAGCACCAGCAATTGATTGGCAAATAAATGATGCCCTATTTTGCAGTAATGTAAACAGTGCCTAGCTATGCAGTCTGAAGCTACTGTACAAATAGCAACTATAATTTTTCTTACCTTTCATATCCCATCTTGTTTTCTTATTCTCAACTTGAAAGGTATTTAATATTGTTTACTAAAAAATTTATTTATTCTCAATTATTATTCTGAGGGCACATACATTGCATGGTATGCTTCTTTATTCCTTCTTTTAATTGAATGATACAAACTTTTAATTTAATGATTGCAATTAACGTTGGTATATATGGTAAAATAATGTCAGGTGTTCACTCCTGTTAAGTTTCTTTTAAAGGAATGGAGATGCTACAGCATCACAGTAATCATTCTTGAGATTAAAACAAATTTTTAACAATGTTTTTGTTCTAGTTTTAAAATACTGCTGTGACTTATTTTCAGATTTTAGTAGGTAAAAAAATAATCATAAATTGATATTAATTATTTCATCACAATAATATTGACAGATGATAAAACAGAACATGGTTTCTGTGAACTGCATAAGATGACATCTATTGATGTAGGATTTATTTTACGGAGAAATGAAACTCAACAAAAATAATGTAATAATCTGAAGTTCTCTGCAAAAATTGAAAGATATAAAATAGGGTGGTAGGCACAGAATAACCTTAAACATCTGGAGTTTTTAACCCAGTGTAAAAGCTGACAGATATGAATTTAACTGAGTCACCTCTGATGGATAAAATTTAGCCACATTTTCACAATATCACACAACTACCGATACTCTACCTTTTATCTTGCATATTGTCTCATCACAGAGAAGGTATATTTTTCTTTCAGGTCAAATGTGGCCAATGTAAATATCAGTAGTCTACACTATAACAGTGAAGATGAGTATTCTTTAGTTTATCTTCCCCTTCTGTGATATCATCTGCCTCCCACAGAATGTAAATTTTGCTAAGCAAAAATTAACAGGTTATGTAGTAATGATATTACATATTTCTAGTGTGGTGATGATGGGTGGGGTTAAAAATAAATTAATGATATAATACTTAATACTAGTCTTGTTATTTCTAGATTTCCTCTTCCTGCCCTAAGCTGCTAAAGCTACTGACCTGAAAAAGAACCTCAGGACTAGTGCTCATAGGTCAGAAGCAGAGGGTGGACTTTAGAACAATCTGGAATCAACCTATGGGAGGACAAATTCGGGTCATAATTTCAAGGATTTTTTCTGGACTAAAATGAGTAACCTAAGAAACAGCAACAGGTAAGTATTACATCATTGAAATTAGTTTTACCCACCCCACCCCCTAAAATATACAATTTCAGATATGGAAGATTCAAAGATAAGGTTATACAGAAATCAGTTTCAGGCATGTTAGAATAAACTAGTTGTTACGTGGAGCAGTTCTTTAATTGGAATAACACAGAAAATTACATAAGGTAGGTCTCAATCTATACAAGTATATGAGACTTACAAAGAATACAATCAGTATTTACCAACCTGGTTATTCAGCAGAAGTTTGACAAGGATGTTATCTGGATATTCCTGTA
Organism: Unio delphinus; assembly: GCA_029339505.1. Lineage (NCBI taxonomy): Eukaryota > Metazoa > Mollusca > Bivalvia > Unionida > Unionidae > Unio > Unio delphinus. The sequence continues at coordinate 11,888,578 of JAQISU010000054.1, forward strand.
AACCCTGTTGTTTAGATGGTGGATCTACGGCACTCTCAGTGTTCTCATGATGCATTTCAGAAGCCAGGTGATCTTCATCAGCCACTCTTTCCAAGCTCCAGGCATCACCTGAACAACCAGTGTCTTCTGAGTTACTTGTTTCTTCTGTTTGGGTCCCCTTGTTTGTCAGAACATTTTTAAGATTGCAGCTCCTCAGTTCTTGCTGAAGTTTTTGGGCCGTGTATGTCTGGGATTCAACTGCTGCTTTTAATGCTTCCGAATTAAATTCAAGAAGACCTACATTTTCCTAATAATAATAATAATAATAATAATAATAATAAATATAATAATAATAATAATAATAATAATAATAATAATAATATAATGATCATAAAAAAATAATAATAAAAACATAATATATTAATAATAATCATAAAAAAAAATAATAATAATAATAATAATAATATTAATCATAAAAATAATAATAATAAAATAATAATAATAAGATATTATAATAATAATAGCTAATAACATAATAATAATAATAATAATAATAATAATAATAATAATAATAATAATAATAAATAATCATAATAATATTAACCAGAGGTTTTTAGTGACCACAAGGCTAATGAAATACAAGATCGTTAAGTTTTACCATCAATATGGGACTGTGAGACCATTGCATCATCTAAGAATACATCTGATGTATCTGTTTTTCCTAAACTCCATTAACTATTGAAAATCATTAACATAATAATATTTAATCTCATTAAAAAACTGCATAGGCATCTTTACTTTAGTACTGTACAGATCTTTTCCAGAACTGAACATTGAAGGGAAGTGTTTCCTCCTTAATTTGAAAAACAGATTAAAAAAATTATATTTATTTGGGATTTAGTGAAACAAACAAATGAATGGTCTGCAAATATGATGTATGATTTTTGTGCATTCTGTGGATATTTTGATGCAGTTAATCTTTAGAAATCTGCTTGGTACCTATAAATACACGTACTAAAATATACCCTAGCTCAGTGATTCCCATTTCCAGGTTGCAACCAGAATCATGGTTGTGAGAATGTTCTGGATGGTCCTGGAGGGTTGTCATGATTTTTTTGAGTGTGGCAAAACATAAGAAAATGTGGAAATGGGGTAGTGAGGATCAGAATAAATATTGTATTAAGGTCACAAACAAGAGATTGTGAACCACTGCCCTAGCTGTGTGATGCATTGTAGCTCACACACATAGTTTAAGTCATTCATAAGACTTTGTTCAATGAGAAGTCTGAGAAAATAATAGTGAGTATGACGTGTATTTTCAAGACTTAATTTAAAATTTCTCATTTCTAGGGAAAACTAACTTCTGTTGTAGGGTAGTCAGTGACAGATCTTATGAATACTGGACACTCATTTCCACATGCAAAACTATTTAAGCAAAACTGATCAGAGACCAACTGAAAACCATACTGTTATAAAACTAGATGAATGAGTATTCATATAAATGAATAGCATAACAACAGGCACTGAAAAAAGTAAGACAATAAAAAATGTACAGGATCTTAAAAAGACAAAAGTCTTATATTTGTTTTTTAATTTTGACAAGACCAATCCAATACTAAATATATCACAAAACAATTACACTTGAAACACACTGTATTTTCTTTACTTCATATCAATTGTTTCCACAAGAAATCTCAAACAGTGAAAACGTTATTTTCATAACTATTTTTAATCCTTTAATTTGATATAATCAAAACATGAATATAAATAAAATCTTTTCTTTTCTAATAGTATATGCATTTTCCTAATATTCTGGAAACAAAATAAATTTATATTCCGGTGATTCAACTTAAAATGACATCAGATCGATTGCAAATAGTAAGATGTATTAGGAACTCGCTGATTATTTGGTCGATTTTAACGGCAATTTTTTTAAACTACTAAATCAGTTACAGTCTATACAGAATGCTGTTGTGAAAGCGATAAGCAGATAATACAATAAAGAAAAATGGGGGGTTCAAATTCGTACTTGAGTTGATCCTATAAAAACATTTTCTAAATTTCAAATAAAGAAAAATGGGGGTCCAAAAATCGTACTTGAGTTGATCCTATAAAAACATTGTCTAAATTTCAAATAAAGGAATCAACTGTAAAATAACATTATTGGTTTAATCAATAAGTACTTGCAGCTCAAATATATAAAAAAAGATGGCCATGCATTACTGTCAATGACATCAAGTATCAAAGATTTATTACAAGAAAATTGCTAGATTGCAAATATTAATTTTGTTCATGAAAATAGTTTAATAATTAACAATTCGCATTAGCATTAACCTTTGTAATACGCCTATGTCATACAACTCTTCTGTACAAATTACTTTATTATCCTGTATATGTCCTGGTCCAATCCTAGTACAGTTTACATTAACTGTGTTCATTAACTTGTAAATGTCCATTCCCAGACCTAGACTAATCATAATTAGTAATCATCTGATTGTTTACAGACCCTTACCTGGTGTTTTTTTTGTTTTTGTAGGGTTTAACGCCATTTTTCAGCACATGATAGGCTATACATGACAGCCAGTATTATTGGTGAAGGAAGAACCCATGAAAAATCCCCGGAAAGAACCATCGACCCATGAGAAGCTACTAGCAAGCTTTCTCACATAACTACATTAGCCAAATCTTAGACTCGAACCACAGTAACGCAGACAGATGTGAGATGGCAATGATCCGTAACGGAGAGCGCTTTAGACTACTCTGCCACTCAGGGCCCCTCTGACCTGGTGCAATCATAATTAGTAATCATATGAATTGTTTACAGACCCTGACCTAGTGTAATCATAATCAGTAATCATCTGATTGTTTACATACCCTGACCTAGTGTAATTATAATCAGTAACCATCTGATTGTTTACAGACCCTTAACTAGTGTAACCATAATCAATAATCATATGAAGTGTTTACAGACCCTGACCTAGTGTAATCCTAATCGATAATCATCTGAATTGCTTGCAGACCCAGATGTAATGTAACCATATGAACTGTCTGCAACATAAAATATACTGTAATCAAGATACATTCATATGAAAACTTGCACAAAACTTGAGAAAAGATTTGAAACAAACAGAATCTTTAGTTGTCTTTTCTAAAAATATCTCCTTTCCATTAGGAATATAAAATTATTACTGCTTTTAAATATGGATATTCAAATATCTTGTGATTTTATGATTTTCACACCCAAAACAAACACAATGTACATGTATACTACTTCCTACAAAGACACTGATAAAACAACGGTACTGTCACATAAACATTTTAGAAGCCACCTAATTAATTATGACGCATGAGTACTATTGTTTTTGACACATCTTTGTGTATCATTAAGATTTGTGTTTTATTACATAAAGTATGGTCATATATTTACAACAGCCTTGAAAGGAATGAAATCAAATACAAACTGAGTATAATTGTCTCATCATTTTAATAAAACGATAGTTTTAACTATAGAACATGACATCTGTAAATTAGGTAGATTACGATAAATCAGTGAAGTAATATAGATACCAATCCATGATTCCCATCATTTAATAAAAACATTAGTTTTAACTAAACATCATGACATCTGTAAAAACGGTAGATTATGTTAAATTTGATGAAGTATTATTTATACCTTTCCTTGTTGAAGTGACTTCTGCAGCCATTTTATTTCATCAAGTGGAATTCCCTCTACTTTGCTTGGTTTGGAACCTCCCCATAAAAAAGACATGATTATACGTCAGTGTAGATGACCTCAGTCTTTTATCAGGCCTAGATGACTGGCAATAAAAAAAACACATAACACTCACAATCAAAGTCTGTTTCCATATCTGAATTAGTAAATTATATATATATATATATATATATATATATATATTGCATTTAGAATAATTACAAAAGTTATTCTTTTCAGTAAAATATCTATATTACAGATTATGCAACCTTACACTACAGGAATACAAAGTAGGCTGTCCAACCTCCATGTAAAAATTGGCATATTAAAGTTTTGGTAATAACTTACAATGGAGAATAGTTCAATGTCTACTCATCTGCATAGATATTTCTTTAAAGAAACATTTTTTTTTTAACCAAAAAGCTCAGTGATTGAGACAAGATTAGTAAGTGTATATGTATATATATATATATATATATATATATATATATATATATATATATATATATATATATATATGTTTTTAAAATTCATGACACTTTAATAAACAATAATCAAGAGTTTAATTTGTACATATAAGATTGTAAGTGCCATCTATGTGTCCTGCATGGTTGGCCAAGTTTTTCTCCAGCTACCCGATAATGCAAGGATTCATACCAAGATAACAACAGAATATGTAAGCAGTCTCCTGGAATCTGTTTTCTCATATATATTGCCATGAAATATTGAAAAGAATGCGTGAGAGAAACTGGATACTACTGCTGTGGCAATACCACATTCATCGCCAATGTGGCGATATCACCTATTTCAGTTTTCTTTATTTTATTTTCCTCCCTCTCTCTCTCTCTCATGATGAATAGATCTTAAAATGTGTCGTGACTGAAGCATACATTTATGTAATCAGTGAGGTGATACCATCATGCATATTCCAAAACAAAGCTCTGAGTGGCCGAGTGGTCTAAAGTACTCTCCGTTACAGATCACTGCCATCTCACCTCTGTCTACGTGGGTTTGAGTCTCAGATTCAGCCAGTGTGGGTATATGAGAAAGCTAACCAGTAGCTTCTCATGGGTTGGTGGTTCTTTCCGGGGATTCTGGAACATCATTTTATTCGCGTAGTATTTACATTAATAGCACTGGCACAGAATGCATCAACATAAAATGCCATGCAAATCACCTTTATTGATAAAACGTCAGACTCCTGCGATATAGGTGTGAGTATTGAGAGATAGGCCACTCCAAGTTTCAGTTGATTACACCTTCCAATCAAAATAGTAAACTATTCAGTGCAAATTCTAACTACCTTTTTGACTATGAACTACACAATGTATGAACAAGTTTAATTCAATAAAATATACTAATTCAACAGTTTTTAAGACGAAAAAGGTTCACGTTAGTGAAGTCTGCCCAGTCAGTGCCCAGATTTATTCCACACTATCTAGTTATAAACGTATAACTTGGACAGTGTTGGATATGAAAAACATTATGAAATTATATCTAAATATTTTAGTTTACATATAATTCATTATATAAATCAGTACTGGTACCCAAATGTATTCATTCAATTACATATTGGAAGCAGATTGTATGCATACATACAATGATACAGACCTCAATTCAAGATCTACGAATTCAACTTTCGTTTTCAAGATCACGTGATATACGAGTTACGTCCCTTACAATTTTCACTTAATTTACACCAATACGTCCGTCACCTGAAGTCGAAACGAATACGATGCCATTTCTTTTATTTTTATTTTGATGCATACATTATATGATATTTTTTTCATGCATAACATCAGAAATGAGCACAAAATCAATTAGATCAGTTTTGTGTTCCATTCACGCTTCATTAATGCATAAATCTTTTGGAAATTTTGGCATTGGTGAATTTTTGGACACGTTCTGACGTTGGTTACATTTTTACAGTGATGGGTGTGAATCAGTTACTCATAGAAGTGGGGGAGGGGCGGGACATTTGGGTCAGAGGTCAGGATTACGTTTTATTAAATATTTGTTTTTTAAAAAAAATCAAAACAACGTTTCAGACAGGTTTTTTACCTACTCGTTCAATGCACGTTGACGGAAAGGAGCGAATTGACAGACGTGAACACCTCTATAGTCTTAAAATAAGTAATTAGCAGTAGCGTGCTGGGGTGGGGGGATGGTACACAGTGCGCCATAGGTCTTGGGGCGCCAAAACAGTTGTGAATGATAGAACTTAAATGCCAGGAAAAGCCAGCAAGGCATTAAAATCGTCAACGGCCAAGACCTTAACTCTGGGCCCTGCTGTGGGAGCACACATCGCTCACCCTAACCCCCTAGCTGGTGGGAGGGGGTGCCATTTACGACACATGTCTCTTTGCAAAGCTTACACTATTTATCCTTCGTACGCCAATGGTAACACGAATGAGTAATGACCAACAAGTTTTATGTAATTGAAAAATATAATTTATTTCCCTAAAAAAAATTTAAAAAATAAAAAGGAAATACAACATGCAGAAAGTTAAAAAAAAAATAATCATAAAATCATAACTGTTCTATCAGACTATCACTTTCATTAGTTTCGATTAATCCAAATGAGTCCCAAAGGTATTCCAAATGATATGTATTGTAATGTTGTATCAAGAATGTAGAATAATCGCTGTTATAAGTAAAGAAATACATTTAAATCAATTTACGGTAAAACAAAAACACTTATAAATTCAAGTGTCTTTGAATGTTTCACATTAATTCCGTACAGCTATTATATGTCCAAATAGTTTTTAAATGACTGTAAGAGCACCATAATTCCAACAATTGATTATATTTAAACAAATTAATTAATCCTCAAGATAATTCTTCTAAGACCAGCGTATGCATCTGACAATGCTTAACGTCATTTGCAAAAAGCCCAGAACTGACTTATTTCACTAAAACAAAGATTGTATTGATTCAAAAGATTTGTGTCTTGTTGAAGTTTTTCTGTTATTTTAGAGATTTCTGTTTAGATTTTTATGAAAAGTACTGATTTGCATAGTACTTTCTTTCAGTGCGAGAGTATGTAACATACATACATACATACATACATACATACATACATACATATATATATATATATATATATATATATATATATATATATATATATATATATATATATATATATATATATTATAATATTATATCGAGTACCATTGTGCATTAGAAATAGTAAAGCTGCTGAAAACGACATTCCAGTGTCAGACTATCATCTTGATCCTATATAAGACTCTCAAGAAGAACAATCTACTAGAACTTTTGTTGAAACAAATGCAATCTGTTTTAAGACAGACATTAAGTTCCAGCCGAGAATGTCATAACATCCCCGTTTCCAATGTGTTATGATTATAGGTCTTAGAATGTGTTGCAAAAAGTAAATTAAAATAGCAAATTATGTAAAATTCAACAGATAATCTATTTCCATAGAATACAGAGTACAAATTCTAAGCAATGAATTCAGACAACCAGATGTCCCATCACAAATCAGAAGAAATAGAATATACCAAAGAAATGATGTTGTAATAGCAGACATCGTAGCGATATGACTGATGTTTTTTATATATAGCTGCGTTAAAAATCCTACACAAAATCCTACACCACACACACACACACACACAGAGTATTTAACCGTATTAGTCAATACACTTGCAAATAAATGGGCACGTATGTATGTATAATGTACATACGCATGCATATGTTGTTTACTATAATGTCCATCTCGGCAGACAAAATAATTATATACACTATATAACCGTTTCTATATTACACTCAGCGTTATGAATAAGTTTATGAAATATGTAATTATATGCCGTTACCTTATCCTGGAATACATTATAGTTCTTGTTTTCAGTCTGTCCGAGTCTGAAATGTAACTACCATGTACTGTCTTGTGAAGACACGTGTGAGTCTGAAATCGCTCACCTGGCTTATACAACTTAAACGTTTAATATTTCACCAAGCAGGCCCTTGTTGTAGTGTAGGAAACAAAATATATGTAAACCATCACCCAAGTTTACATCACATCATGTTAACCTCTATCTTTACTATATTCGGATACCAATTCTTTCCAAAAACAAAGCCATATGTAATACGCAAGTCTCAAAATAATAATGTAAGCCATCCATGGTCTTTAAAAATCACGTTTACAAACGAAGCTTGAATGTACAGTATTCAGAGTCATGTGTTTCACTCTCACTGAGCACTGCTTTCATTCTAATTGAAATTATAATTGAGAGTTTTTAGTAATTGTTGTTAAATACTTCATATCTAAGAGCTTATCGTGATATTTTTATTATTAGAAGTTAGATATACCAACAGCAGTTCCAAATAACTTTTGAGTTATTGCATTGAATATACGAAATGTCATACAATAAAATGCAATACATAGCATATTAATGAATCTTTTTCAGGCACTTATATATACCTATCGTAGGTCCTACCAACCCTATTTCACGCAACATACCAAACGTGCTTCGATATATTTGCGAATTTCAGCTATGGCAAAGGTTTATGAAAAAATTATTTACATATAAATGTTTATACCTGTTGGTATTTTTCATTATATTTTATTGGAGCAAAAAAAATATTAGAAAAGCACAGAGACATTCAAACAAATATCTATACTTATGTTAAAATCGTAATCCTAACGACAAAGTTGCGGTAGTTTATTCTTCAATTGTGCATTTCTTTAATAATCTTTCTTTATTGGTCGTTTTCCTCATTTATACATAATGCATTATTCGCATTCATCTTTAAGATGTATTATTTTTCTAATTTTATCAACCGTTCACCTGAAATTTACTCATCTTGTATTTTAAAACCCGTTATCATACTATCTGCAAGGCGACGAACTTTATAACAACCAACTTGTGAATGGTCTCAAATACGGATTCCTACCCTTTTTATGGATTTCATTTAGAAGGAGAGAATAGCTACTTAAATACGCACAAAATGTTTCAAAATTTGCATACCATCTTGACACCTATTTTTTACATATAAAACGTGTGTTTAACGTTATTAATCTGAGCAGATCTTGCTCATAGAAACAAACATTGTAATTTATTGAACATTTAATGGTAATTAAGAAATTAAACTTAAAATACAGAGGGGGTAATAAATTAATTCGGTTACCTCATTACGATGATAATATCTTGCTCGTGTACAAATATATGTGGGAGCTTGATGAATTCAAGATTGATCAGAAATTTGAAATATTGCCTCCAGAGTGGTAACAAGCTCAACCAATGAGATGCAAGATAGCATCGTTAACATTTGCATATCTCGTTTGTCATCGAATTGTTCTTAGATCTTGATGAAAATGAATTTAGAACTAACCGAAATCAGATCAAAATTATGGCCTATAGATGGTAATAGTTTCAACCAATCTGAAGCACGATCACCTTATATTGGAATATATGAGAATAGTTGCCAAGATCGAAAAGAACATGGTCGCCATAATAGTAACAAGCAAATAGTAAATAGACGACGGCCACATGGTTAGGTCAGTTAACAATTTGAAATTAGATAGGTTAAATATCAACAAAAGATTGACTCTAGACAAAAGGTAAACATAAAGTCTCAATCACGAACACACGATCCAAAATCGAGCACTCAGAAGAGTTGTCCAAAGTATGTAGTTGATGAGCTTAACACCATCATTAAGAAAAATAGCTATCGTCTGTTTCAGAGAAATACTATAGTCCGTTTCTGCTATAGTCTGTTTCAGAAAATATAGTCTGTGTCAGAGAAAATACTATAGTCTGTTTCAGAGAAATGCTATAGTAAGTTTCAATAAAAAGCTATAGTCTGTTTCAGAGAATATACTATAGTCTGTTTCAGACAAATTCTATAGTCTGTTTCAGAGATATGCTATAATCTGTTTCAGAGAATCGCTATAGTCTGTTTGAGAAAAATAGCTATCGTCTGTTTCTGAGAAACGCTATAGTCTGTTTGACAAAAATAGCTATAGTCTGTTGAAGAAATGATATGGTCTGTCTCGAAAAATAGATTTCGTCTGTTTCAGAGAAGTATAAAAATAGCTGTAGTCTGCTTCAAAAAATTGCTATAGTCTGTTTCAGAGGAATCATGTAGTTCGTTTCAGAAAATTAGCTATAGTCTGTTTCAGAGAAATGATATAGTCTATTTCATAGGAACTACTATAGCCTATTTGAGAAAAATAGTTATAGCCGGTTTCAAAGACAATGCTATAGTATTTTTCATTGAATATGCTGTAGTCCGTTTCCTATAAAACATCTATAATTTTTTCAGTGATATTACTATACTCTGTTTGAGAAAAAAATGATATAGACTGTTTCAGACAATACGTTGTAGTCTGTTTATGAGACGATGCTATAGTTTGTTTCATGGACAATGATATTCTCTGTTTCTGAGACCTTGTTATAAGTCTCTTTTAGAGACCATGATCAGTCTTTTTCAAGACAATAATATAGTCTGTTTCAGAGATATTGCTTTTGTCTGTTTCAGAGACAATACTATAGTCTGTTTCAAAGACAATCCTATAGCCTGTTTTAGAGATATTGCTTTAGTCTGTTTCAGAGACAATACTACAGTCTCATATATTCTGCTGTAATCTGTTTCAGAAACCATCTTTTAGTTTGTTTCAGAGACAATGAGATTGTCTTTGTTTAGAGATATTGATATATTATGTTCAGAGAAAATGGTCTAGACTGTTTCAGAGAAATTGTTATTGTCTTTTCCAGGGACAATACGATTACCTATTTCAGACAAAATTATATAGTCTGTTTCAGACAAAATTCTATAGTCTGTTTCAGAGATATTGTTATAATCTGTTTTAGAGAACATACTAGTCTGTTTCATAGACCATGCTTTATTATCTTTCAGATATACTTCTAATCTTCTGTTTCAGAGACAATACTATAGTTTCAGAGATGTTGCTATTTTGTGTTGCAGACACCATCCTAAGGTCTGTTTCAGAAAAAATGCTACATTTTATTTAAGGAAAATGTTTTGGTCGGTTTTAAAGTTAATGCTATAGTTTGTTTCATAGACCATGCCATCGTTTGTTTCAGAGATATTGCCATAGATTGTTTCAGATACCATGATATAGTTTATTTGTTTGAGAGACAATGATATAGTCTGTTTCAGAGATATTACTATAGTTTGTTTCAGAGATAATGATATAATCTGTTTCAGAAACCATGCTATATTCTGTTTCAGATACCATGCTATAATCTGTTTTGGAGACAATTCTTAGGTTTCTTTCACATATATTGCTATAGTCTGTTTGAGAGACAGTGCTATAGTCTGTTTCAGAGATATTGATATAGTCTGTTTCAGAGACAAGATTATACTCTATTTTAGAGACAATAATATAGTTTTTTTTCAGAGACAATACTACAGTCTGTGCTAGATGTGTGAAATACAAAATCCGTAAGGTTGTAGTCCTCTTTTCACTCAGAATTACCCCCAACGCCAACAGTGTTTGCTTTTTCCCATATAGGTGTAATTGAGCAGCAAAAGCCAATGTATACGTACATGTGAGCTCTTCAGATAAATATTAATAATGTCTTCTGTAGCCTAAGAGTTCTGATCAGTCTTCACTTTTAAAAATTCTAGCAATGCTGAAATTCCCTAGAGTTATCAAATGTATGGCAAAGGTAACTGAAAGCTGTATATTTTACATCGGATAAATGCAGTCTATGCCATGCTCAATTGGGATAGATAGTACTTCCAGTTTTAGCTCGACTGAGATGAAATTTTCATCGACTTGATCATAAACAAAGAATTATCCATTCATTTCTTCACTTCGCTGTCATGGCAAATTTATGTTACCAAAGAAATCATTCGTCAAATCAAATACAATTTTTTTTAGAAACACATTTGATATATTCAAGAAATGTCATCCATCCATTTAAAAAGGAGTGATTTACCAAATATGGGGGATTTAATAAAGCAAACAAAAGTAGATTTCATGATTACTGTTTGAAATTGAAGCACAATCGGCTGTACTTCTAGGATAAGCATTAACAACTGCATAATTCTCGTAATTGTACATGCTAGACTGGATCCTGATGTAGCTGTTGATTGAGAACTCCAAAAGGAGATAAAGATTGGAAATAGCGTTATGCATAAAAGAACAAAGCAACCCTGGTCAAAACAACAACAATATAGTTTTACCAACAAATTAAACTTTATATACCTTAACTTATATTCAACTTGCAAAGTTCAAGTCTATTAGCAGAGATATGTGAGATTGTGGTGGGCCCCATTCTGTAAAAATTATTCGGCAGGGTCTTAAATGGATCGTTTTCTGTTACATAAAAAGGCAGTGGCTCTACATTTCTACTACAAAGTTTCAAAGTTTTATTTTAGTTGTAATTACTTTATTTGATAATTATAGGAGAATTTGAATACAATATTCTGAACATCTGCAGATTTAGCTAGACGACGAATATTTTCAAAAAGAAATTTATGCCAATTTCGCTTTGCAGTGCCTCCTTTTTAATACATGTTTTCTCTTACAATATCAGAGTGCAGCGCCACACAAAATACATACTACAATGACAATAAAGTGATTTGAAACATGTTAATTTTCAAACAGAAAATATGGCTTTTTCGGGGGAAGGGGGAGGGTGCAGAGCTTTGTGACGTCATATTTGAGGGGGATCTAACTTTTTGTGACGACGTGTGACGAGGAGGAGGGAAGGGGGTCAAAATCGGCCAAAATCGTGTGACGTCATTTATGGATGGCCCTTTACCTGTGCTAATGAAAGGTCAAATTGGCAGGTCACTGTTGTTCGCCTTGAGAAAATGAATGTTTAGAATGTCATGTCAGCCTTGTTGGTCTATATCTGCCCATAGCGATTGCCTACAATCTGGAAACAAGACTGGCTGAACACCAGATTTATATTAGCGGTTGCTAGGATGAATATGTTGTTGAAGAGTTTAGCACCATTATTCATCAGCACAAGAACCACCGACCCACGAGAACCTACTGGAAAGCTTTCTCACATATCCACATTGGCCGAATCTGAGACTCGAACCCACGCAGACAGGTGAATGAGATGGCAGTGATCCGTAACGGAGATCGCTTCAGACCACTAGGGGCCTCACGATGTATGTGCTAGCGAGTGTTACAATCGTACATCGAAATGCCAAGACGACTAATTACGATCGATATTTTATATTCTCTATATTCTCAGCAAACCACAGATTTTATATAAACATCTGCCAATGAATGATTAATATTTGACTTTTACATAGAATAAAATCTCACTCGATCGATCTGCGGCATTAATGCTCAAGTGCTAGACATCACTATAAACTAGCATACTACAGACATCTTACTGATATGACTGATAAAAAATTTAAACATACGTTACAATTCAATGACACACACACACACACACACACACACACACACACTGAGTATTTCACTGTATTAGTCAATACACATGCAAATAAATGGGCACGCATGTATGTATAATGTATATTGTTTACTATAATGTCCATCTTGGCAGACAAAATATTTATGTACACTATATAACCGTTTCTAAATTACACTCAGCGTTATGAAAAAAGCTTATGAAATATTTAATTATATGCCGTTACCTTTATCCTGGAATACATTATAGTTCTTGTCTTCGGGTCTGTCCGAGTCTGAAATGTAACTGCCATGTACTGTCTTGTGCGGACTGTACAAAGAACCACGATTTAATTGAATAGGCACGTGTGAGTCTGAAATCGCTCACCTGGCTTATAAAACTTAAACGTTTAATATTTCACGAAGCAGGCCCTTGTTATAGTGTAGGAAACAAAATATATGTAAACCATCACCCAAGTTTACACCACATCATGTTAACCTCTATCTTTACTATATTCGGATACCAATTCTTTCCAAAAACAAAGCCATATGTAATACGCAAGTCTCAAAATAATAATGTAAGTCATCCATGGTCTTTAAAAATCACGTTTACAAACGAAGCTTGAATGTACAGTATTCAGAGTCATGTGTTTCACTCTCACTGAGCACTGCTTTCATTCTAATTGAAATTATAATTGAGAGTTTTTAGTAATTGTTGTTAAATACTTCATATCTAAGAGCTTATCGTGATATTTTTATTATTAGAAGTTAGATATACCAACAGCAGTTCCAAATAACTTTTGAGTTATAGCATTGAATATACGAAATGTCACACAATAAAATGCAATACATAGCATATTAATGAATCTTTTTCAGGCACTTATATATCTATCGTAGGTCCTACCAACCCTATTTCACGCAACATACCAAACGGCTTCCAGATATTTACGAATTTCAGCTATGGCAAAGGTTTATGAAAAAATTATTTTCATATAAATGTTTATACCTGTTGGTATTTTTCATTATATTTTATTGGAGCAAAAAAAATATTAGAAAAGCACAGAGACATTCAAACAAATATCTATACTTATGTTAAAATAGTATTCCTAACGACAAAGTTGCGGTAGTTTATTCTTCAATTGTACATTTCTTTAATAATCTTTCTTTATTGGTTGTTTTGCTCATTTATACATAATGCATTATTCGCATTGATCTTTAAGATGTATTATTTTTCTATTTTTATGAACCGTCCACCTGAAATTGACTCATCTTGTATTCTAAACCCGTTATCGTACTATCTGCAAGGCGACGAACTTTATAACAACCAACCTGTGAATGGTCTCAAATACGGATTCCTACCCCTTTTTGGATTTCATTTAGAAGGAGAGAATAGCTACTTAAATACGCACAAAATGTTTCAAAGTTTGCATACCATCTTAACACCTATTTTTTACATATAAAACGTGTGTTTAACGTTATTAATCTGCGCAGATCTTTCTCATAGAAACCAACATTGTCATTTATTGAAGATTTAATGGTAATTAAGAAACTATACTTAAAATACAGAGGGATAATACATTAATTCGGTCACCTCATTACGATGATAATATCTTGCTCGTGTACAAATATATGTGGGAGCTTGATGAATTCAAGATTGATCAGAAATTTGAAATATTGCCTCCAATGTGGTAACAAGCTCAACCAATGAGATGCAAGATAGCATCGTTAACATTTGCATATCTCGTTTGTCATCGAATTGTTCTTAGATCTTGATGAAAATGAATTTAGAACTTACCGAAATCAGATCAAAATTATGGCCTATAGATGGTAATAGTTTTAACCAATCTGAAGCACGATCACCTTATATTGGAATATATGAGAATAGTTGCCAAGATCGAACATAAAAGAACATGGTCGCCATAATAGTAACAAGCAAATAGTAAATAGACGACGGCCACATGGTTAGGTCAGTTAACAATTTGAAATTAGATAGGTTAAATATCAACAAAAGATTGACTCTAGACAAAAGGTAAACATAAAGTCTCAATCACGAACACACGATCCAAAATCGTGCACTCAGAAGAGTTGTCCAAAAAATTATGTAGTTGATGAGCTTAACACCATCTTTAAGAGAAATAGCTATCGTCTGTTTCACAGAAAAACTATAGTCCGTTTCTGCTATAGTCTGTTTCAGATAAACAGCTATACTCTGTTTCAGAGAAACTACTATAGTCTGTTTCAGAAAAATAGCTATAGTTTGTTTCAGAAAAAAATATAGTCTGTTTCAGAGAAATGATATAGTCTGTTTCAGAAAAACAGCTATAGTCTGTTTCAGAGAAACTACTATAGTCTGTTTCAGAATAATATATAGTCTGTTTCAGAAAAATGCTATAGTCTGTCTCAGAGAAATGCTATAGTCTGTTTGAGAAAAAAGCTAGTCTGTTTCAGAGAAATGCTATAGTCTGCTTCAGAGAATGATATAGTCTGTTTCAGAAAAAGCTATAGTCTGTTTCAGAAAAATAGCTATAACTTGTTTCAGAGAAATGCTAATATGTGTTTCAGAAAAAGCTATAGTATGTGTTAGAAAAATAGCTAGTCTTTTTCAGAAAAATAGCTATAGTCTGTTTCAGATAAATACTATATTCTGTTTTATTAAAACACCTATAGTCTGTTTCAGAGAAGCTGCTATAGTCTGTTTCAGAGGAATGCTGTAGTGTGTTTAAGAGAAATGCTATAGTCTGTTTCCGAAAATAAGCAATAGTCCGTTTCATATAAAATACTACAGTCTCTTTCAAACAAATGCTACAGTCTGTTTCAGAATAATAGCTATTGTCTGTTTGAGAGAAAATGCTATTGTCTGTTTCAGAGAAATGCTATAGTACTGTTTGCCATAAATTG
This sequence comes from Unio delphinus, assembly GCA_029339505.1. Classification (NCBI taxonomy): domain Eukaryota; kingdom Metazoa; phylum Mollusca; class Bivalvia; order Unionida; family Unionidae; genus Unio; species Unio delphinus. The sequence continues at coordinate 11,904,531 of JAQISU010000054.1, forward strand.
TTTCAGATATCATGATATAGTTTGTTTGAGAGGCAATGTTATAGTCTGTTTCTAAGATATTACTATAGTTTGTTTCAGAGACAATGATATAATCTGTTTCATAAACCATGCTATATTCTGTTTCAGATACCATGCTATAATCTGTTTTGAGGACCATTCTTATGTTTCTTTCACATATATTGTTATAGTCTGTTTAAAAGAGTGCTATGGTCTGTTTCAGAGACAAGCTTATACTCTATTTCATAGACAATACTACAATCTGTGTTAGATGTGTGTGAAATACAAAATCAGTAAGGTTGTAGTCATCTTTTCACTCAGAATTACCCCCAACGCCAACAGTGTTTGCTTTTTCCCATATAGGTGTAATTGAGCAACAAAAGCCAATGTATACGTACATGTGAACTCTTCAGATAAATATTAATAATGTCCTCTGTAGCCTAAGAGTTCTGATCAGTCTTCACTTTAAAAAAATCTAGCAATGCTGAAATTCCCTAGTTACCAAATCTATGGCAAAGGTCACCTTTTCAAGCTTATTTCTCATTTTCTACGTAACCTCTGATGTAAAGCCTTTCGTTTCTGAATTGTTATACCTGATATTCTATTGTTTAAGATACTTTTCTCTCAATTAAATCTTTCTTGGCTAAGTGAATTATTATTTGCTTCTGACCTTTATCAAATTTGTACTGTTACAGCTCTAGCCTGTGACTCTAAGAAGCTGTGACATGCTCAGCGGCCACATCCCAGAAAATGGCATGAACTGGCTGGTTAAACCAGGCTACGGGTAGCCGACGTGTATTGAACCCTCAGTGAGTTTGGCTGTATCTACCTAGCACGTGAAAACTGGAGTCTGCCTGTGCGGAATAACCATCAGATGGTCAACGGACAGAAAGTCGATTGTCCGCAATGCACCGTGGAGTGATAAGAGCTCTAAAAGACACATATGACGTCCTGGTCATCCACTGTACTCATCTTCGTCTCCGGCCATCTCGACTTTGTCATGCTGCTGAACACAAATGGTTTAGGCGATATAATGAGGCCGACAAAAGGTGCAACTCTTTCTCACTTAAAACAAAGTCATCACAGAAGTCACTCTTGTCACCCACCCATCTCATTTCATCACCCACTCAAGTCCTGTGGAGTCAGGCAGGCGATGAAGGGCATGTAAGGGTACAATGGTACCCGTAGCCGCAAAACTTGACACAGACGGCTCATACAATTAGGGTCGTTCAACACTGACACGGAGCAGCAGTGCAATGCGGCAGCCATCCTCTTCAGGAATGCACTGTGCGCCTCCTTGGCACTCTGGAGAAGCTAGAAACGGTGCCCTGAACATTGCCTGCTCTAAACCTCCCTAGCCAGCTTATCGCGGCTGGCGGGGACCCTACCGCAGCGGTCAAAATTTTACAAAGAAGACAACGAGGATTTATGATATTACACTTGTTGCATGGAATGTAATCACCTTTCAAGACAGACACGACGCAGAAAGTCCCAGTGAAGACCAGCACTAATTGGAAAGGAACTCGCCAGATACATCGTGGACAATTCTGCCATGAGCGAGACCCGCTTTCACGAGAAGGCGAATTCTGTGAAAAAGGCTCCGGATACACTTTCTTTTGGAGCGGTCGAGGAAGGGAAGAGCACCGCGATACTGGTGTCGGCTTCTCTCAGTGAAGACAAAACTGATTGGCAAATTCGATGGACCTCTCAATGAACTAAATGACATACTTATGACCATGCCACTCCCCCTTCTGTCTGGAAGAAAGCACCTTATCATAATCAGTTGCTACTTTGACCAACCCAAATGAAGTGAAGGTCATGTTATATGAGGGTCTTCACTCCGTCATTTCTGACGTTAAAATGGCTGATAAGCTCGTCATTCTTGACGAATTTAATGCCAGAGTAGACTGCGATCAAATGGCCTTGAATGGAGTGCTATGAAAGTACGGAGTGAGTAACTGTAACATCAACAGTCTCCTTTTGCTCTTGACTTTCACCGAGCATGAACTGCTGATCACCTATACAGTCTTCCGCCTCCATATCCAGAACCGAACGTTATGGATGCACCCTTGCTCTAAGCACTGGCATTTCATCTACAACGTAATTGTTAGGAAGAGAGACGGACAGGATGTGCGTATGACCAGATTCTTGTGCGACGCCGACTGATGCACAGACCACCGCCTCATCAACAATAAATTCAACATCATGATCCAGCCCTCAAGACACCCGCAGTGAAAGAAGTCTCCTAAACGGGAAAACATCACCACGCTGACACGTACCAATACCAAACAGTCTCTCGGGGATTCCCTGGAAGGAACTTCTGAAATCAACCATTCTGAACATTTTGAATGTGGAGACCGACCAGGCGGTATTCAGAGAGCTGGACGACAGCACATCTTCGGGACTCTTAGGACCTTCAACGAGAAAGCACCAAGAATGGTTTGACGACAAATGCGATAAGATCAAGCAGTTGCTGGTTGAGAAACACCGCCTCCACCAAATCCACCGCAACAACCTAAGTCCTCCTCAAGGAAAGATGCGTACAGCAGTATACGCAGACCAATAAACCAGAAACTTCGTCAGATGCGAGACACATGGCTGAGCAATAAAACTGATGAGATCCAGTGCTAATCTGACAGGCTCGACATGAATAACTTCTACAACGCCCTGGAAGAAGTGTATGGATCTACAGCCATTGGATCATCCTCTGTTCTAAACGCAGACAGGACCACAGTAATTACTGATAAAGCGAAGATTTATCAACGATGGACTGAACACTTCGACAGCGTCCTGAATCGCCCTTCGCCCATCAACGATGAAGCCATCGGTAGTCTCACCGTAACAGCCAAAAACTGCAATGCAGTGAACCGCTTCACCTACCTTGGCATCACCCTATTTACCCATCAGCGAAACACTAGTTGCCACGCTAACGTCGCTCGAGTCACAGAAAGCGATAGTATGCTCTCCAGTGGCAAAATCCCTGGTTCAGACTCCATCCTAGCTGAAGTCTACAAGCAAGAGGCACAGCTCTGACCGAAAGGCTCCACCCACTGTTTCTACTGATTTGGGAGAAAGAGACGATCCCGCAGGAATTCAGTGACGCTTCCATAATATAAGTGCAAATTTGAAACCTCCATCACTGCGACGAGCACCCGGGTATATCATTGCTCTCAATCGTAATAAAGATACTCTCCAGAATCCTACTTAACCGCCCCACAACGCATTGTGACCAGGGACTCCTGCCAGAAGGACAGCGTGGATTCTGAAAACAACGTGGGAACATCGACATGGCGTTTGGTACAAGGCATCTACAAAAGAATGTCAAGATCAAAATACGAAATTTTATCCATATACATCGACTTACAAAGGCCATTGATACTGTCAGCAGGGAAGGCTCGTGGAAGGTAATGACCAAGTACATATCTCTGAGAACATTTATATACAAGGTGCAGCATTTCCACGACAGCATGCAGAAATGAGTCCAGGACATTGAAGGGACATCTGAGCCATTCACAGTAACCAATGGCGTCAAGCAGTATTGTGTTCTGGCACCGACACTGTTCAGTCTGTCCTAATATTATCAATGGTCACTCAAAACCAAACCCTCTCAAATGCTACTGCAAAGCCATCAAAAACAGACATGTGTAATGTTTAACTGATTTCTTCTAACTTTGTTGAACACCCACAATCTATCCCAGCTTAATTAAATACAATAAAGCGATTGTAAATAAAAACTCCAGCACTTACCAACCAGAGTAGTTCATTCATTAGTTCACACCCTGTTCCACAAAATTATTTCTATTGACTGGGATTTTCTTGTATCCATCCAAACCTAGCATAGTTTCTATATGTTTCTGTTAACCATAGCATTAAACTGAATTATAAGACAAGAATAGTGTGCTTTATATGTCTAATCTACATCCAGTATGCAACTGCAAGAACATTTTTTTCCCTTTTATTTCTTTTTCTCTGAATATTTTAAGTGTTGGGAAGCTCAACTAGATCAAACCCAAAAGAATTTACAAACTCTTATCACATTATGTATGATATTTTAATGTGTAAAATGTTATGATATTGACAATATATATTAACTTTGTTATTTGTGGTTATGTTTTGGTGGATTTAAAAATCATTAATAATAGTGGCCTGGGACAAAAATAACTGGGACAATCAAATACTGCATAACACTTACACTTAAAAGCCTGTGGATACTTCAAAAACAGTTTTTGATAAGCTCGAAAATTCTAAGAAGGTGTTTTGACTTCTGAAACATTCCTGATGATGGCAATATTTTTAGAACCTCCAAAATAAATATTGTTTGATTTTTGGTGGTCAACAAACCTGCTCTATACTATTCATACACTCACCAAATTGTGAAATAATTCATGGAGAGAATAGTTTTCTGTAAGATAAATATAATTTAGCTTGCAAAGGAAAGTGGAACAATAATCGAATAACCTAATGCATGGAAAAAAATTAACAGCAGGTAGGGGCTGATCATGACTGTAATCATAATCAATTGTAATCAATTACAGTATGAGCTGCAATCTTATCATAATCGTTAATTTCAGAAGCTCTTTAATTGTAATCATAATCATCCATCACTGGTAGCATAATCACGTAGTGTAATCATGATTACAACCAAAAACAGTAGGAACTAAAATTATTGATGTGAATGCAATGTAAACAGTGCTAAATAGTGCTCATTTAGCAAATTAATTTGTATGTAAATAATTTTCAAGAAATATTTACAAAGAGTTAAAATTGTTTGTTTTTTAGTTATACAAAAAAAGATAACAAGCAAATACATAAAGAATTTCAATCATAATCATCCCCCTGTAATCATTATAGTCATCATGGATTCTTAATAAAGTGTAATCACAATCATAATTTTAATCAATGCCTATTGTAATGAGCACCTGAAATTGACCCCATGTCTGATTAACAGATACACTTATAATATCACAGTCATGCATTTCACTAAGGTAAAGATATATTTACTTAAGTAAAAGGACTTTTACTCAAAATATAATATTCAACTGTGTGCAAATAAATTTTTCACTACTATGATGGTTAATATCTGTCATGGTTTTTGTTAATATGAATAATTTCATTCTAGGAAAAAACAGTTTAATTCAAGAAGGAAGTGGCAGCAATACTTTTCTTCATGACAGAACTAAATATTTTTTGTGGAGGAAATTATTAAGTACATGTTAATTGATAGTGTTACGGCTATTGGATTTAAATTATTTATTTTTTTTAATTGTTAAATCCAAATTTGTCATTTTGCTTTGAATATTCATTAATTGGGAGATTTTTTCTAGAAAATTCAGGCTGACTTAGATTCTAGTTGTAAACAGGCTGACCTTGGCTTGGTTACCTCAATATCTGACCTTGCTTCAGATTGATAAACAGTCCTTTAAAACTATTGGTTAATTTCAAGGACATCTTTATATTTTTAGATATTGGGGATGGTTTTTCTTCTGGATCATTCTTTTAATACGTGACTTTTTGAAGGCAGTCTCTTTCTGTGACCTTCCATTAACCTCTATCAATTTCTAGAAAATCACGTGATCACTTGTTTACTTAAGAAAAACAAGTATAAGAACTGTTGTTTGGGATAGAACAAATCAGTAGAATTTTGGGCTTAAAGATATTAGTTGTGTATTTTCTGTTTGAGTTTAATTTTAATTATTTTGTTCTGGACTTTGTGTCAATTCATTGAAGAAAGAGGATTTATTATCTATTTGGAGGAGAAAATATGTGCTCATAAATCATTTGGATGATAATTAAACAAGAACTGCATCACGTGACATTGTTGGCCATTTTGGATTACATCGTCAAGATTTGAACCTGGAACTATTAGAACATTTATTTATCAGGACTCTTGCAATTCCATTAGTGGATTATTTTTGTGAATTCTGTATTGGATTAATGTTGGATTTGATTCTCTAAAACTGTAAGTTGATTTATTTTATGCAAATAATTGTACTTAATAAATTCATTGTTCAATTTATACAAGCTTGTTAGTTTTCACTCTTTCTGTGTTGCTGCTTATTCGAGCCTAAGCACGTAACAATAGTAACTAATTTATAAAAATATCGAACAAAGAAAAGAAAACGTTTAGAGCATTTATAATCAAATTATAAATAAACAGTAATAGTTGTTAAATAAATGGTAGGTAAGCTAAATATATTACCTATGTAAAAAGTTGAAAATCATCATTTCTCTCAAAACTACTAATCTTTATTTTACTGATAACAGCAGTTATAAGACAACTCTACGAAAAGATGACATGTATCGCCATGGTCCATGGCTTATTTATGTTTGTACAAGCAATAGTCTATCATGTATGGAGATATTCTATTGAAAGTATCCTATTATTAAACTCTCTCAATCAACGTTCCCTCGAAGCTGCGCACGTGTGCAGCTGCTGACATTCCTGCGCAGCTGTATTGTCAATCCAACATTAAAGTTTGCATGTCTCCGTAATGCTTGCACAATGCAGCGAGCATTGTGCACACATCTACCATTCGCTTAGAGGGAACGTTGTTCTCAATTTAATACTTATGACAGTACCTTATGGTAGATTACTTTCATTTTTGATACCACTTATACTACACTATGTGTCCGGGATATCATACAAAAATACTTAATGATGTTTCTAAATATCAAAAATGTGATAAATATCAATTAGCTTGACAAATTTACAAAGTTTGGTCAAAATAAATTGAACGGTTTGAGAGGTGTGCTCCATAAACCAAATATATTTACAGACAGACAGACAGACAGAGTCATAGTGATAACTAGATTCATTCCTCATATAATATGAGGAGATAATAATAAGAAAAACAAGTCAATTCTAACCTACAGCCATGACTGACTATTTTATTGCAATGATTATGATTTTGTGTCTAAAATTAGACCAATTCAGAGTTAACTTATGCCTACATTTAACAAATGACAACAATAAACTAATGATAGCAACAATGATACATGCATAATTTTATGTTTTATTTCAAAACAGTAATTATCATATATTTTTGTTTTGTACTCTCTAAAGCACTTGACATTTTTACGGCAGGCAAAGTCAACAGGATCACTTAAAGTTAAAGATTTTCCAAACTCTGACCCTATTTCCTGAACTCGGACTGATGAAAAGTATTTTTCTAGTCCAACTGAGTAAAGGTTAGCATATTTGCCTAAAAAAAATGATATAAACAACTGATAAAGGCAATGACTATAACTTAGATGCATAGTATAATTTAGAAATGCAAGAATGATGTACAATACATACTGTACATATACACCACATGTTGGCCAATTTTATGCATCGGTAATTCTGCACAACGATACAACATTCCTGTAAACATTGGACCATGGCTTGTTTATAGTTGAATATACAATTTATATCAGAAAAGAATGATCATCCTCTTATGAGGGAAGTGATATTCACAAAGTGTAAAAAATAGCCCACATTTTTAATTTCTACCCTAATGGCATATAAAATTATGATTTCTAAAAGTTAACATGAAGACCCACTCCATGAGTTTCTTGAACTTGTAACCCAGAAAATCTTATTTTCTATGATTTTTCTGAAAATAAAATACCTTTTTAAAAAATTGGATAGGTATACTTTAAAATAAAATTGCATTTTAATCCAAGTTTCCAATTTTGCAAGAAGTTGTCCCACACATAGTTTTATCGTCAGCTATACAACATGTCAACTTGCTTGCTACATGTATTAAGAACAGGATTCTCAAACAATTGCCTGGCATATCGTCTGCCAATAAATTATTTAGTAATTCTTTTACTAATTGTTTGAAATTATCAGCTTAGATTGTTTATTATCTCTTGCTATTTATTGGCAATGTTACGTTGAATTTTGTAAAACCAGATATATACTTCACCTAATTATACTTGATTGAAATGCTGACAGAAACAGTCTAAAGTAATGTATTTCATTTCCATACCGTGATTAATAAACATTACATCTTTTCAAAGCGATGTGCAGACTAGGCCGACATATTGGAGTTACAAAAAGATGGGGTGGGGGTATCCGATGTGTCCAAAATTAATATTATTTTGAACAGAATATTCTGGTGACATTTGCCTCTTTTCAAATGGTAAGCATGCATCGCAATTTGTTATTTTTGTCACTTATTCAAATTCAGCATGAATTTTGCTTCAGTATTGGTGATGGAAACTTTAGGTGCACAGCATTGCAAATGTATGAAAATAAAATGCGACAGCAAGAAAGGCATAATACAGCGATACTCAATTTGTCTGAGCACTTTCACCTCCATCCCACCCCTCTTTAGTCAGGTGCATATTACAAGCTAATAAAATAACTGAAGGAATCTGTCAATATTGATAATAATAGATTTCAGGAAAATTATTTAGTATAGCTGCCATACATAGGGTTCTTGAGAATTTTTTGTTTCACTAGTATCTTTTGTACATTTTCAACTTTGTTTGATGATTGTGATTCATAGAGGTAAGTAATGCAGTCATAGACATATCAATTTATGCACATGACTTTCACATGAATACAGTAACTTATGGATATCACATGACCATTTATATACATGTCTTCAACATGTATACATGTACTTCTAATTTCCAGTCATGTATATCTCATATTAATTACTAGACTAAGTATTTTAAGTCAACTCTTGATATTTATAAAATAAAAGCAATTTTTTATATATTTTTTTTTAATTTGACAAAAGCACTCATCTGATGCATATGTTTGTGAGGATTATGTTTTGAATAATTAGGGCCTGTTTATGAACCAATTGATAGTGATTCATCGAAGTCATGCTGAAGAATGACCCATTACTAAATGGCCCAGGGTGATAATGATTGTAAGGGTTTGAAGGAAATTAAAAGCTTTGTACATTCATCTCAATAAATTATTTCATGATTTCTAAGAGTAGGTCACTCATGACTATTTTCTAAATTATATATTAAATTATGGTAGGCCATGGCCTTACATATATATTTCTTAAATTATGATAGTCCATCAATGCAAACATAGGCCATTGTGGCCTGCATTACGATTTTGCAGTAGATCCAATTTTATAAGCATAGATAGTCAGAATGTTTTAAAACGTAAATTGACTGTGATGCAGACAATATTTATTATATACTTTGAACTAATCAATATTTAATGCAATAATATAAAGGGTTGCATGTATTTCACTAAATTACTCTTCACTGTAAAATCATTTAGTGTCATAATAGCAATAAAGAAAAAAACAAAACTGATAATTATAGAGGCAACCTTTTCTCAAAACTGTTAATACATAACATAAACATTTGAATCTAGAAATCCTGTTTAACATGAATTCATTTAATCTAAGAATGATATGATGACAAGAGACTTAGTCTGTACACAGTGACAGAAATACATTACAAAATAACATCCATCATTCAGTTATCGGTAATTGTTGACATATAATTGGTAAACCTATATTCTCAAATAAATTAATAATGAAAAATGACATTTCAGTGTAATTGTTCTAGGGTACACAACTGCGTTAAAGTTTTGGCTATAAAAATGGGTTACAGTTACAGACATGTAACTAAGATGTAAATCAATCACATAATCCCTCCTTAGGGATATTTTCTAAAGTATTGGGATTTTTTTCTTCTCCTGATTATTCTCTAATTGGCACTGGTATTTAAAGACCTAATTTAGCTATAAAATACCCAAAAATACCAAGAGCCCAAAACAAGGAAATGTTGCTTGAAAGCTAATAATTCAAAATGTTGACTTCACATTTTTATTAACAAATCTGGTCACAGATTCGTGACATTCCCATTTATTTAGAAACAAATGTCTCTAGTAACAACCAGTGCCTTCAAATCTAGCTAAGTTACCTTTTCCTTGATAAAACAGGCTGAAATGTTTGGTCGAGAACTGAATGATGGAAGTTTTATAAACAACTTTACAATACCATGAATTACTTGGACTAGAGTGACTATATATGATATACAGTACCCAAAATATAGTCCCTTCATGCTAATTCAATTAAAAGTAATGAAATCTGAAATGCAAACATCTGTGTTTTATTTATTTAGCCACATTAAATATTTTTATGACGACAAAGTATCTCATAAATCATATAATGAATACTTTAATTAAGCAAAAGTTAATAACTGGTTGAAAAGTTTCATTGCCACGCACAAATTAGTTCCCTTGAAATAGAAATTCTTTCATATCTTCCAAACATCAATCAGACACGAAAAGGTTATGTTAAACAACAAAACACTGCAGTCATTATAAATACGGTAAATACATTTGTGATGACCAGATTGGGGTACCATAATGCATATCTGTTATAACATAGTTCCCTACAAACTGGGTAATTGCTCCATATCAAATTTTTATTTAAAAGTAGTGCAGTTTATGCCTTCAATTTAGACTTGGTGTGAATATTTTCTCAGCACATAATGACTAAATATAAAAATGTCGCAATAGTTTCGTGAATAGCTATTGAACTTACAGTAGATGAAAATAATATCATCAATAACACAGACAAATCTTGTACAGCTAAAAGGGATCATGAAAGCAAATAATGTGATTACTGGTTTGAATGTGTTTTTATAAAGTTAGCAAGATCATCCAAGCCTCTGTCATTCATGTTACAGGTGTAAATTCCTTTCTGTGAAAGAAAGGCCATGTCAATGATGGCGCCTATATCCCTGTATTCAGACCCAGTCAGAATTTTGTCACTTGTTTGCGCAGGAAGTGCATGAACATCCTTGTGATGAAGTACCAAAACAGCCACTTTACGCCCAACTGTAACAGAAAATATTTCAAAAATGCAAAATTACCAAAATGCAATATGATTAAAGCCTAATTTTACTGATTTAAACAAAATATGTTTTGGGGATGTGCTTTATTATATGTAAAAAATTATTGAGTCAGAATATATCTAATGTTTATTATACATGTATAATATTTATCTGTCACTATTATTAAGTCACATAATCTTTCCGTAATGGAAAAACCTTGTCTGTGATATATGCACCATCCTCCTGTTCTAGAAATTCCTAGTACAGGTATGTACATGAACTTGTTCTGATCTAAATCACTATCCCAGGTGCAATTGTGAGCCTTCATTCTTATAAAGGAAGTTGAGCCATTGGAGGACATCTTTGGTGTGGGAGAAGGGCATCCGATAGTGACAGGTAAGTATTATATAATTCAAATATTACCGTAGTTTTATGACCACAAAATATCTAAATTTTACTATTAGTAATATGTTACCTGTCACTATTATTAAACTACATTTGTCAGTATGACTGTGATTTGGATATTTAATGTAGCTTGAACAATGTTTCAGTCATATTGCTACAATGTCTGCAGTGTGACAGTTTATAGTGATGTCTAGCACTAGGGCATCATGCCACAGACATGTAGCATGATGTCCCATGCAGTCACATTATCCTGACACCAGGCCAACCAGTCCTAACACTAACTTGTTAATACTGAGCACCAAGCAAGGCAGCTGTTAGTTCCATTTTTATAAGTCTTTGGTGTGACTCAACCTGGGATCGAACCCACTACCTCCCGCATCCAAGGTGGATGATCTAACCACTAGGGGACTGGAGCAGTTTAAATATGTCAGTAAAGAGGGTGGCTGATTTTACTGTAGGGAGATCAAGTTAAAAAATGACTCCCATTGTGGCACAGCCACTTGAGCTGTTTTAAACAGGAGTCTAGGTCTCTGTGTCTGTATCAAATATTGGACTAGGACAAAAATGACCAAGTTAGCTCTGGTTTTTTAAGGATTGAAGGTAAAATGAGAAGGTCAATTGAATGATGTCCAACATGCAGATTTCATAATATCCTCAAAACATTAGTGACTGAGAATTGAGATAGACTCAAGAAGTAGCAATGGATCAAACGTCCTGGGCATTGTTCCTCATGAATCAGAGGTCTCTCTCAGTGAGAGGCTGAAAAGATATAGTGAATACTGAAATAATGGAAGAATAAACCTTTTCCTACCTTCCTTGTACCATAGCAACTGACAAATTAAATATCAGTGTCCTAACATGCCATAGGAATAGTAGTATTATAATGGGTGACCATTTTGCAAAATGAAAATGCTTTATAAAAATTTATAGCTAGTACTGAAGATAAATTACTGTAATGATTATGACCAGCAGTAATGCCAAATGTTGGAACCTGAACAATCCTGCAAGTTGACCACATGGAAGCAGCTGTAACAGTACAAACACATTGAAACAAAAACAGTACAAACACCTTGACCTCTTTTGATTGAAATGAATTCAATCGTGTGCATTAACAGGAATAAGAAATATGAAAACAGTTAATTCATTATTAATTGCTAAAACCTTGAAATCACCTAACACTTAACAAAAAATGTTGAGACGACCAGCAATTTGAGCTTTTGATGTAGTATTTATTATTTCTGAGAGACAGAAATACAATTTTATCACAACAATTTCGCTTATAAACATGATCTCCATGCCAACAGCAATATATATATATATATATATATATATATATATATATATATATATATATATATATATATATATATAAATGGAAGTTAGGAACCTTGGAAACAAATACTCCATGACAGCTGATACAAACTGGTCTGGTTAGGATTTGAGCCCATTATCCACTGCTTGGGAGTCTAAGACTATTTCACCCCATGGAGGTAGGAAATATTACCGTGATATACCAGTCATTAAGTGGCATCAACAAATTAGGCTTTGTTGAAGTAAAGTATGAAAAGCTTGCATGTAATGACAATATAACAGCAGATACAGGAGGCTACAACAAATTGATGAAAATACAAATAAATAAATAAACAAACACTTCAATGAATGGGCAAAATGAGATATCCACTCCTTACTGTGTTAGCTGGGTATAAAAATATTGGTATACAAATGAACAAAGCAACATGCCTGGTACTTTCTGCAGCGCATTCAAGACATCTGTACCAAGACGAGAAGCAAACAGACAGATAACTATCAAAGGTAAGGATTGATTGATCTGAGTGGTAGATTCACAGTTTATCATGTTGAGCTCCAGGCTGAATGAATCCATCTTACGTTTTAACATGCTTGTTAGTTCTGTAATAACACTGTCTGTTAGATCTGTTTTCCTTGGACAGTACAGCTGGGATCTCACTGCAAAATATACAAAGATGTACATAAATCCTGGCACATAAATTGGAAAATATTACCAAATCTGCATTTGATTTTCATTTCATTTCAATTGCATTTAATGTATCATATCATTATTTTTGTGTATGGTCTCAGGAATGCATTAATTCAGATTTTGACTTTATCACTTCCATCCACAGTAGCACTAAACAGTATTGTCCATACAACTGCATGCACCATGTCAAATGAAAATACATCCATTATATATTACAATGCAATCAACTTTTACAAATCGATATGTGTGCCGATAAACATGGTAAACTTTCCATAAGGTTATTTCACCCACTTATGTTCAAATCCATATGTCCACCTTCTGAAACGTGGTTAAATTCATTACAAATATAACTTTCCAGCCCAAATATAGATCAATACTAAATATAGATCAATACTAAACATAGATCAATACTAAATATAACCATGGAAATAGCAGCAGTAATGGTTAATCAAGTGTTATGTGTTTAGGTTCTAATAAACAGTAACACAAAAAACGTGAATTTTGTTGTTGTTGTTGTTGGGTTTAACGCCATTTTTCAGCACACGATAGGCTATACATGGCAGCCAGTATTGTTAGTGGAGGAAGAACCAGGGAAAAAGCCTGGAAAGAACCACCGACCCATGAGAAGCTACCAGCAAGATTTCTCACATAATTACGTTAGCTGAATCTTAGACTCGAACCCACGCAGACAGAGGTGAGATGGCAGTGATCCATAATGGACAGCCCTTTAGACCACTCAGCCACTCTGGGCCCCAGAAAATGTGAAAAGAACAAGCTTAAAAACAAAAAACGATATAAAATGGAAAAAAAGAACTTATGGTTTTAAGAATCAAATCTAAAATTAATCCAAGAATAATTCATGAATTAAATTGTAAAAGTCCTAGTAATGAAATGTTCTTATGAATTCAAGTTTGACTCCTGATGAAAATCCAAGATGGAAAGCGATGACATATGCTGTCTCTGGTATAGTGCTGTGGTCTAAAGTTCTTGTAAAAACACAAGAAATAACAATTTGGTGATCCAAATAATTTTTTTTAAAGAAATGTCTTAGTTCAACAATTCTGTATGAGCATTCAAATATTCACAGAAAAATTAATCAATCTTTTAAAATCCAAATAACCTGAAGAAAATTAAACATATAATTCAAACACTAGCTACACTTCAAACAGTGGTCCCAACTTTATAAGTCCTGACTGAAGCAGGAAAGTGGTCTTTACAAACATGAGCAATAATTGCACAAAAAATAAAAAAGTCTACACACTATTTGATAATAAGTATTTTCATAAAGAAATCACATGCATGTTATTGAATCAATGGGATAAAACTTATATTAATGTTATTAAAAAAAAGTCTATGAGTAGCTGAACTAAACACTAATAGAACATTCTGCAAAGTTATAAATGTGTTCTGTAAAGTTAAAGAATTTCACCATTAAATGAAAACAATGCAATTTTCTCAAGCATAGTAACTGTACTTTTTATGTTACAAACAAGTATTACATTTTATGGGACAAATGAATGAGGAAAATATTGCTCAGTGCTAATACATACATACATATATATAATATATATATATATATATATATATATATATATATATATATATATATATATATATATATATATATCTTGATCATCCAAATCCTGCACAAGCTATAAGTCGCTATACCTCAATTTTCACAACAATGACCTGTTCTTCAAAGTAATGGAGTGGCTAAGAGCAACCTGTGTTCAGGTTTTCAGGTTAAAGATTAACATTTTCAAATAAAACAGCAAATTTCATGAAGAAAAAAATTCTGAAATTGGTTTAAAATATTTAAAGTCATGTGTATAATGCCACACCCAATACTGTATATAGTACAACTGAAGATGCCCCAATTCAAGATGCAAGAGTAAACACTAAATCAAACAGGATCTCACAGAACTCAAATTATTCAGGGAATAAGTAAAAATGAATCTCGACCTAGGATAGTTAGTTACTTGACCTACATCAAATTTTGTGTTAAGCCAGGACATCCTTCAAAAGCATATTCAACTCAAACCAAATTCATAGTTCTTGTGCAAACTTTCAAATTAACAATCGGCTTTAATTCAGATAAACATTAATGGTTGGTTGGTTGTTGTAGGGTTTAATGCCATTTTTCAGCACAAGATAGGCAATACATGGCAGCCAGTATCAATGGTGGAGGAAGAATCCGAGAAAACCCCAGGAAAGAACCACGACCCACGATAAGCTACTGGCTATCTTTCTCACATACCCATGTTGGCCAATCCTAGATTCAAACCCACGCAGACAGAGGTGAGATGTCAGTGATCCGTAAAGGAGAGCGCTTTAGAGTTTTTTTTAAAGTTAATGACATATAGTGGCAAAAGAAATGTATGAAGTAATGGGAGAGATAGATGTGAGGAGGGACAAAATTGAATAGGCAACACTATTATCTCCAAAGAATAGGGGTCACCAGCTTAGAAGACAAATATAAGATATACATAATTAATCAATTTCAGGTCTGAGCACCAACATCATCTGAATGATTAATTATCAACAGAAAATTTATCAGTCTCTCCATATGATGTTTTGACAAAACCGATCTATTTTAAAATAGACTAAAGTATGAAATAAGGGAAATATTTTTGAACTAACTTTTGAGCAGCCTACAATCACAGAATTTATAACTGGTTATTTAGTAAATCCAAATCAAAACACTTATAATGGAACATCACTACTACCTTGTATCTTGGGCGGTGCATATTGTCCATAAGATGGCGGGTTGAATTTGGCAAGTTTGCTCTTCAAAACACTATTTTCTTTTTCTAGGCCATCATATTTTTTCTTTAGCTCTCTAACTTCTCTTTGTAAATTCTTATTTGCTGCATCTAGACCTTCACACTGTTTATTCAAAGTGATTTTTTCTTCCTCAATGGCTCTGTACTTCTCAAAATATTTCTTGTCAGGCTCATTTGAAGATGACTCCGAGTTTGGGGACAGAAGTCTGCCTACATCTACATTGAAACACTGATGCCAGTGAATTTGAGCCTCCACACATCCTTGGATAGCTTTGGCTTGTGTCATGAGAACAGTCTGCAAATAATGATGAAAACTGTATACATTGTGTAAACATATGACCTTCATATGCATATCTGCACATCAGATTTTACACAATGATATCATAACAGCTAGCATAAACAAAGCTTATCATACTGCCAAAAGGGCAGAATTAGGTCCATTAATTTGAATATTACCTATACTCTGTTTATCATTTTAGCATCTTGTGTTTATTCTTAAATCTGTTGAATACTCGCTGAAAATATGTATTAGAGGTAATATAAGTTGCTATCATGAATACACTATATACTCTTATGCTAGGATATATGCTACAGATATTAAATGCAAGGAAACAATCACCATTTATGTCAAATACATTTGACTCTTCCCACTATAATGTGAAATATTAATGTGCCTTTCTTTCATGTGTGTGCATAACATACAGGCTACAGGTTTGCAGACAAAGTGCTTTCTAAACAGATTTTACTTTTATTCGACAGTGCAAAAATCTGAATTGTTCTGAAATTTGTATTAATACAATACCATCTAATTTGTGTGTTGATCCATAAAAATAATTATAATTATCTTACTCTAACTTTTGTACAAAGAACATTCATTTTAATAAAAGAATGCAAACTTTTTCTAATAAAAAGTTTATTTCATATATTACTAATATTTAATTTTAACATGAGAAAATAATTTAATGAAAAGTCCCTGAAAATTGAAGACATTACAGTATTTACCCATCACAGAAGTCGATCAGTTAATACAAAACCTTAATTTAAAATTATGTCACAAAGATATTGCATAATATTCAATTTTTTTTGTTACAAATACTATAAACTTTAAACAATGACATCACAAAATTCCTGAATTCTTTGATATTTTACCTCATTCTTATTGTCCTCACAGAATGTTTACAGTTGTATTTCTTGCATTTAGTTGACTAAATAATTTATACCACTAGCCAATGTAATTAATTATTTATGTAACACGAATGGATCCTTGAATGGCTTTACTGTTCACCATAGCTATGTGGGGCAGACATATGTTGAACTGAGTAAAAATGACTGGCAACTGTTTTCCCCACGTTTAATATATCCCACCTTATTTCCTTAGGTTTAACTCTCAAGGCATTTAACACTGTTTACTAAATAAAATATTTACTCTGAATTAGTTCTTTGGGGGCACATATACTGCATTGTATATTTTGTTTTATTCCATCTTTTAATTTAATAATGCTAATTAAAGTCTACATATAGAGGAATGCCAGGTATTTACTGGCCGAGTTTGTTTGGAAGAAATGGAGAAGCGATTTTGTTTGCAGAGAAAATTACACAGCATTCACAGTTATCATTCATGGGATTGAAACTAACTGATGACAGTTTTGTAAAATATTTTTATATTATTATTTTTTTTTTACTAAAGTACTGTTGTGAGGTTTACAAAATCTGTATTTACATAAATATTGTTTATTCTTAACATGCAATTTACTGAAGAAGAAAAAAAACGTTGCAGTGTGATAATATTTATTTCATTACAACAGTATTCACAAGTGATAAAAATAGAATGTGGTATATGTGGACTGCATGTTATATCTATTTATGTATGGTGTTTTTTTTCTTCTGCTGAGAAATGAAAATTGACACATATAATGTAATAATCTTGATTTCGCTGTGAAAAATCAGGAGATATTATAAGACTGTGAGGTAGGAGTGCAAATACCCACAAAATTAGCTTGAGAGTTGACAGGTATGAACTGTCTGGGGATGTTAACGTTTAGTCAGGGCTTGTAAGTTAATTTAATTTAAGGTTGAAATCTTGTACCATCATATACCTTTATGTCAATAAAGCCTTTAAAAGAAAATGGAAACTTATGAAACAAAAAAAAATGTGATTCTGACATACAGAAGAATTAACACAGATACTACATACTGTATCTTTAGCACCCAAAAATGGGGGAATATCTAGAAAATACACCAAAGAGTGATGATAAAATGAGATGTACATAATGGCCTTAGAGCAAGAGTATCTGCCAAGTTTCAACCCAGTTCATTGAAAAATGTAAACATGTACTTGACAGACAGACAGACAGACAGACAGCTTAATACTATATGCCCCTGCCATATGTATATTAAGTGTCTAAACAACAGTAACCATTTTCATTTAAATTACAAACCTGATTATTATTTAAGAGACTTGTAAGTAGATTATCTGCATCTTCCATTAGATCTTGTTGTCTACCCATGTGATGTGCATCCACATTTGTCCATGAATCCTCATTTTCCAATGGTCTACCACCTTGAGGTGTCACATCAGCTTGTTGTTTGCGGGCCTGTCTTCCTCTATCACTTATCTTACTTTCATTCCTATCCTTTGTGACACTTGATCCACTTCTAAGTGATTCACCTGTTATTGGTGTCTGGAGTTCTGCCCCTACCAGTCCAGCCTTATGGGAACTGAGATCCTGGTGAATCTTTTGCACTGTCAATGTTTGTGAATGAATCTGTGCAATTAATGCATTGGAATTCTCCTTCAGAACTGATGCTAACTTCTGGAATGTATAAATTTAAAAAAAAGTCACCAGACAAGTTTTCTCAGATATATAATTTCTCAATCTACCAGCAGTACTGAAGACAACTGGCAAATTAAAAGAACAAGAAAAAAACTGCTGGAAATAATAAAACAAAAGTGTTGTAGTCTAGTTCACTTTTCCTTCCTCTACTCCCATTTATTAACTTTATTAAGCTCAGCAAGTTTTATTACCAGACAGGTGGTAAATAACACAACAATGCCAGTAACACAGCAACTGTACCAAGCTATATACGATAAAGAAATGGAGGAATGAGAACTTGGTATAGTACTGAGTCAGTCATGAAGACATTGCCAAAAAAAGAAGCCTTATGGCTAGTAAATTTGGAAGAAAAACTATAAATTTAATTTTTCACAAGCATTAAAATATTCTAAATCAGTCAAGAACTTTGTTAATTATTCTTCAAATCCACATTTAATCAAATACATCTGACATCTTGCCATGCATGGTTAGTATTAAAACGAAGATGCGGATTCTACAGTGCTTGAACCATACTGGATGTACTATTCAAAGGCAGTGAAAGACCAAAATGCACAAAGTAATCAAATTGGACATCATCAAACTCATCCAAGACAATGATGAGTTAAATATTATTACCAAAATAGATTTGAACTCATAAAAGCTTGAAAGTCAATGAGATCCCTAAGTCATTCAAAAGCAATATTCTAAATCATCCAAGACCATGCTAACATAAGGCTACAATGACGATTTGCTTTCAATCAAACTGAAAATAAAACAGTGAGAATGTGAGATGCCTGTCTGAAGTCTTTCAAATGCCATAACTTTGTCAATTAAATTCAGAATATGGTCAGCTTCAAAATCATCATCTATGGCACATTATTATCATTTTTTCCAATACTGAAAAACCTATGCATGGATGCTTTTCATCAAAGATAGTTCAATTCTGATCTATAAACGTTGTGCTATTGGTTTTCTTTTCTTTCTGTTTTTACTAACAGTATCCATATTTGATGGTGGAGCTGCATCATTTGAAAAAAAAACTGTGAAAGGCTATCAAGCAAAGAAACTTTTTGTCAAACTTGGTTGAATTCTGCTTTGTGGGGTTTTTGAAGCAATTAAAGTTCTATTTTTAGAAACATCAGCCATATTTAATTGCAGAATAGCATCATTTCTATAAACCTAAAAGCCCTTTAATGATTGGATACTTTATGTTACATGTGGTTAAATTTGTTGAGTGTTTTTTAGAATTAGAAAACATAACTGCAATGATTTTCTATGTTTAGTACCATATACCATATTTAATTGGTGAATAGACATTGTTTGCAACAGTTTGAAAGCCGTTAATGCCAGACTTTTCTGTCAAAGTTGGTCAAATTCTGTTTGAGCAGAAGCCATGTTTGTTTTCTATGTTAATTTTTAGTAACAGTGGCCAAATTTGCCTATAGACCTAATATAATCCTCAAAGACCTTTATGCCTGGATGCTTTTGGTCATATTTGGTCAATTTATTTAAGTAATTTTCAAAAGGAAGCTGTTTACATTCTTTCTTTTATTTAACATTAATGCCAGAATGTTTTAGTCATAGTTGGCTGAATTTAATTGTGCAGTGTCTGAAATGCCATTTAGTTTTATTCTATGTTTTTAGTAACAATCACCAAGTCTGATGAGTGGATCAGTAGCATTTGTATAAACTGAAAGGACATTTTACAGAATTGAAAGCAACCAAACCATTATGCCTTCTGTCAGATCTGATACAAATTTTAAAGCACTTTTTTAAAAAAGTTTTTTTTTAAAGCCTTCTCTTCTTTTCCAGTAATCATGCCATATTTGATGGTGGATCTGCAATCTATGCCTGGATAGATTCTGTCATATTGGTAGAATTTATCTGAGCTCTTTTTTTCAGAATCTACTTAAAGTTTTTTTTTACATTTTCACCAATATCAGACATATTTAATAGTGTATTAATATCACTGAACAAGTATAAAACTGAAAAATATTCAGGCCAGGATGCTTTCTGTAAATGTTTGTCAAATTCTGTCAATGGCTTTTGTTGAGAAGCTATTAAAATGTTTCTCTAATTTTAGTAACCGAGGCCATATTTTGAAGTGGATCACCATAACTGAATCAGATGTTTGAGCCTATTTAAAAGAAGAAATTGATATTACCAATTGTGAATGTGTGATAATGTCATAAACTTGCTTGGTTTCACAACCAGTTGAGCTAGAAATATATTAAACACTGAACTCATCTGAGACCTTGTATAGTTGAAGTTTTATAAAATGTAAATTCTAGTGTTCACAAGTGAAAAGAATGTTGATTATATGCATCAGTTCCATTCGTAAATCTCTTTCAGCTGATGCCACTAAAACACTTGTGTGTTCATTAGTACTTTCAAGACTGGACTATTGTAACTCAATTCTGTCTGGTTAGTCACAATATTTACTCCAGAAACTTCAAAAAGTTCAAAACACAGCTGCACGGATCATCTTTAGAGTACCTCAATCAGAGCACACCTCACCACTGCTCTGTACCCTACATTGGTTATCAATTTGATACAGAATCAAACACAAAATTTGTTCTCTGTGTTATGTTTCAATGACAGACTCCAGTCCAACATACCTATCCAGCCTCACCCATGTGTATACACCAGCTAGAGCCTTAAGCTCTTCTTCTGATAATCATATACTCATTGTTCCCAAGGTGAAAACAAAGTCATATGGACAACGTTCGTTTGCACACCAGGGCCCAGCGGCGTGGAATGAATTGCCCATTGAAATTAGACACAAAGACACAGCGGTCCCTTTTAAGAGTGCTCTTAAGACTCACCTGTTTCCAATGCAGGGACAAACTTAGCGACCTAATCATGTTTTGTATCTTATATGTTTTCAGCATGTTTTTATGTTTTCATTGTTTTTGTCATTTGTTGTTCTGTAGTGTAGTCATATCATTATTGATGGTGTAAAGCGCTTAGAGCTTCGAAAGATTAGGCGCTATACAAAGTCCTCATTATTATTATTATTATTATTATTAAATAAAGGGTAACATTAAGATATGTAAAATATGGTCAAAATCTAGACATGATCTAACTCGTTCTGAGCCTTTGTTATGAAAACTAAAAATTTGATTGAAATGAAATTAAATATGTGAATACTAATTTTTTTGACCCACTGAATGCATATTCTAAACTGACCAATGGCAAATACTCTTAGAAATACAAGCCAAATCTGCTTATCAGTGAATTCATCTGAACCTTTTTTGACACAAAGCTTCACAGCAAATTTGGTTAAAAAACTGTTGCCTAATGTGTATGCTATTGTTTGGTCCATAAAGGTCCATAACTTAAACTTTAGAGGAATGTGTCAATCATCAAACTGTTTTTGTTCAGATGAAGTCTTACAATAAATCAGATTGAAATCTATTAACGTGGAAGTTAAAATGTTCACAAACATGTTGATTAACAATTTCCTGATAAGATGATCGCTGCTATAATTCATACAAATACTCATTACTGAATTTATTTGAGCCCTTCTTGAGATTTATTAGCAATGTCGATGGTAATGTGATCAATAGCTAATATTCAAACAAAATATCTACAGAAAAGACTCATCATCAAATTCATTAAGTTGTTTATATACTCTTAAGCAAGTTCCATTGAGCTGATGTTGTTGCAGTGAATCTTGGGTTAAATAATATTGAGCCCAACAGATAACAGCACAGACAGACAGATGAATGATGACCATTCTATCTCACCCTGCCTTAGCAAGAGGGCAATTAAACAGCTGATGCAGGAATTTCAAAAAATGAATAACAGTGAAATTTGATCCAGACAAAAGAATCTGCAAGTACTGGCTTTGAAATGAGGAGCAGACTGCTTGTCAAAATTCATCCACTAACCATGCTAAGTGGTTCTAAAAAGAATAATATGCAATAAGCCTGCAAAGCACATGTGATCATGAGCTGAATCCAGGTATCTTAACTTTAGTCAGTAAAATATAAAAAGACAGTCACATTCATCATTTCTGAATGGACGTGGTTCTAAGAAAGATGTATATCATCATCCTGCTTCATAAATTTCGTCAGGAAATGTTAAAACACTAATTTAACCAAAGATAGTCTACTAGTTGTTTCTCACAGGCCATTTTATACTGGCATCATGCCATACTGATAATTTCCCTCTCTGAGCCCTTTTTTAACATTACTTGCCCTTTTTTTGGTAGCAAACAGCCCTTTTGGGGTATTGTTTATGCTATTTATTGTATCCATTGATTAATACCACATGGAGAATGATGCACAGTGTGAAAGGAGGTCCTCGTTCATTTACTTACAGATGTGTATCCAATGACAATGACCAGTTTGATTTCTCCATGCATACAGTTACTTTTGTACTCAATTTAATTTTGGTATAGATCATAAGTGGCAAATAACGATGACCAAAACAAGTCAATACTAAATTGCCAAATGCACAAAGAATGTCTTTGTTTACTGAAACTGAATGACTCAGAGTAACATTTACAAACACAGGATAATGTTTACACACTCTTATTATTATTATAATTATTATTACTATTATTATTAGTAGTAGTAGTAGTAGTAGTAGTAGTAGTAGTAGTAGTAGTAGTAGTATTAACAAGAAAAACAATTCACGGTAAAATGATGCATCCTTATGAGAATGATATATGCATTTAAAGTGCCTTTTCTGTGCTTAAAGTGCGTTTTCTGAGCTTAAAGTGCATTTTCTGTGCTTAAAGTGTCCTTTTCTGTGCTTAAAATACCTTTTCTGTGCCTAAAGTGTCCTTTTCTGTGCTTAAAATACCTTTACTGAGCTTAAAGTGCCTTTTCTGAGCTTAAAGTGCCTTTTCTGTGCTTAAAATACCTTTTCTGTGCCTAAAGTGTCCTTCTGTGTTTAAAATACCTTTTCTGTGCCTAAAGTGTCCTTTTCTGTGCTTAAAGTGTCCTGTTTTTTGCTTAAAGTGCCTTTTCTTGCTTAAAGTGACTTTTCTTTGCTTAAAATGCCTGTTCTGTGCCTAAAGTGTCCTTTCTGTGCTTAAAATACCTTTTCTGTGCCTAAAGTGTCCTTTTCTGTGCTTAATGTCCTTTCTGTGCTTAAAGTGCCTTTTCTGTGCTTAAAGTGTTCTTTTCTGGAGGATAATTGCCATGCACTTTTCCAATTCAAGATAAATGCAGTGACCTACTGTGGAACTCACTGTGTAGCACTCACTTAGATGCATGCCCTCAACAATTTGTATGATTACAGGTATATCAGTATATATACAGGTTGTCAAAAATCAGTGTTCTAAGTGTCCTTTTGTAATAAAGATGTGGTACTAAAAGAAATGTAAATAATCCCCCAGTTTGATGACTCTGTCATGAACAGTGCTTAAAACTTATTGACATTTGTAAAAAAATTCTTGCAGAAAAAAAGAAAATGTGAAATTAAATGTATGAAGACAGTACTTAAGGTTTGTAAGTCCCACTTGTATTTCCTTCTTAAAGCCCTCCTCAAATCTTCCAAAGGCATGTTTAATTTTTATACCAGCTTGCCAACTTCTATCAAATTGATCCAGCCATGGCTTTTATCTGTACAGATTCTGACACTGATGCCACCGGTGTTAAAACAATCATCAAGAAATCATTTTTTATTAAATCTTTTTCTTTTTCTTTTTATTTAATTCATCTATCAAAATTCCATAGTGGCTCAATTAATAGTGACTGAAAAAGTGTGAACTGGATTCCTTCCCTTGGATCAGTTCATGCTGGCTACTATACAAGGGCCAAAACACTTTTAAAAAAATTATCTCAGCACTAATGAATCTACTTTTGTTGCTGTCCTGTAAAATATGAAACTACAAGAAAACCATCTACCTGTCTGTCCATCTAACTACCCAGTTGTCTGTCTATTCTTATTTTAGCGATTGTTAAATTCAGAACCCTGTTACACTACCAACCTTGCTATAATGCCTATTTGATCAATGACAAATGTTGGTGTTATCACACGTGTAGGCTGTGTAGAGTTTATGTTATCACATGTGTAGACTGTGTAGAGTTTATGTTATCACATGTGTGGACTGTGTAGAGTTTATGTTATCACATGTGTAGACTGTGTAGAGTTTATGTTATCACATGTGTAGACTGTAGAGTTTATGTTATCACATGTGTAGACTGTATAGAGTTTATGTTATCACATGTGTGGACTGTGTAGAGTTTATGTTATCACATGTGTAGACTGTGTAGAGTTTATGTTATCACATGTGTAGACTGTGTAGAGTTTGTTATCACATGTGTAGACTGTGTAGAGTTTATGTTATCACATGTGCAGACTGTGTAGAGTTTAACACTGAATAAAAAGTTTACTTTTCACCCAAATTTAATTTTAGATTTGTAACAGATAGGTTCAAGAATTTAAAGTGCTGTTTTCATGAAGCATCAATGAAAAAAGAAAATATTAAGCTATTCATATTACCTATGCCACTATTGATACTTACATATGTAATGCTAATGTGAGTAAACATATTGCACATATTTACCTCTCCATGTTGAAGTGATTTCTGCAGCTTTTGTATTTCTGCAAATGAAACTCCCTCTGCTCTGTTTGATTTGCTACTCCGAAAAAAATTTGTCATGGTAGCGTAGAGCAAACAACTCTTCCAACGCAACTCTGATCTCCCTTCTTATGATAACTGTTGGCCATACAATACAAACAAAACACTGATAATAATCAAAGAAAGTTTCTATACATAAATTGATGAAACAAAACATATTATTACGTGTACTGATTGCATACATAATAGATATCAAATATTAATAAATATAGAGATCATAAAGCCGAAAGAAATATCTAACCACACCAACCACTTTTGTAATGAGTGGCAGAATAAGACCACGGTAAAATGTTCTCAGCTCCTGAGTTATGCAATATCCTTAACAAACTATAAAACAAATCAGAACCCAAACATACTGCACCACAGTTATAAACAGTATGTTACCTGGTTCTCACCTGGATTATTCTGATTCATGCATGATACAAATTGTAAATTATCATGACACTGGGCTGACTGATATCGTGCACTTTTACTAAGTGGTATTTTCTATACAACTTTATTATGCACATAAATTTTGTTGAAAAGACTACAGGTTCTAAACGATTATTGCTTAAAACTTCTTCTTGCTTTTTCTTAATTAGAAGTTATATTTCTCTTTTATGCTCAGTATCAACAATGATGTCAAAAACAGCAAATTGATAGATGCAACATTGTCTTATTTTGTGATATCAACAACAATTGCAGGTAACAATGGCAAAAGCAGCAAATTTGATAATGAATGGTCCAGCCTATAGCATTTTCGGATTTTTGGAGTGACTTAAAACTCAGTTGTACATAAATGTCAATATAAATCCATCTTTTATCAATCCATTATATAAAATAATTCTAAAAACTATTTGCTAACAAGCGCACACTGTGCACTATAAATACATAATGATAATACTAATAATGAGGACTTTGTATAGCGCCTAATCTTTTGAAGCTCTAAGCGCTTTACACCATCAATAATGATATGACTATACTACAGAAAAACAAATGACAAAAACAATGAAATTGGAAAACATAAAAAAACATGCTGAAAACATATAAGATGCAAAGCATGATTAGGTCTCTAAGTTTGTCCCTGCAGTCGAAACAGGTGAGTTTTAAGAGCACTCTTAAAAGGGACCACTGTGTCTTTGTGTTGAATTTCAATGGGCAATTTGTTCCACGTCGCCGGGCCCTGGTATGCAAAAGAACGTTGTCCATATGACTTTGTTTTCACCGTGGGAACAATGAGTATACGATTATCAGAAGAAGAGCGTAAGGATCTAGATGGTGTATACATATGGTTGAGGCTGGATAGGTATGTTGGACTGGAATCTGTCATTGAAACATAGCACAGAGAACAAATTTTGTGTTTGATTCTGTATCGAATTGATAGCCAATGTAGGGTACAGAGCAGTGGTGAGGTGTGCTCTGATCGAGGTACTCTAAAGATGATCCGTGCAGCTGTGTTTTGAACTTTTTGAAGTTTCTGGAGTAAATATTGTGATGAACCAGACAGAATTGAGTTACAATAGTCCAGTCTTGAAAGTACCAATGAACATAAAAGTGTTTTAGTGGCATCAACTAAAAGATATTTACGAATGGAACTGATGCGCCTCAGTTCAAGATATGCAGCCTTGCATATGTTCATGACATGTTGGTGCAATGTGAGAGTACTGTCTAGAGTAATGCCTAGGTTTCATACTGACCGTGAGAATTTAATGTTGGTGATGCTGATATTTATTGTCTGAGGTAAAGGATGTGAATGAGAAAGTCTTTGTGTTGTGATCAGAATTAGAGCTATACCGATGTCACTTTTTGCCGATTATGCCAATACCAATGAGACCGATTATTTCATTATCACAGTATATATACTCGCGTATAAGCTTATTAGTTTAGGAAAAAATAAAGGCCTGGAAGAAGGGGGGGGGGAGGTCAGCTTATCCACGGGTCAATGTCGAAACTTTACCCTTTTTTTGGTATTTTTGTTGACTACTGTAACGGCTATAAATCCTGGAACATGAAACAATATTTTTTTCCGTGTCTTAAGACATAGTCATGTTAAAAAAAATAACTTTAGGTGACCGGACAATTATTAAACTGTTATAAAATACTGTGATTGATTTTGTTATTATTTTGTATGTGCATATATTCTAATTTACATGCTCACGAAGAGGGGTAATAATAAAAGCTAAAATTTTCATATAGATCAACTAAGATCAAGATCAAGATCAATCAATTTTTGTTTTGTCTTTTGGCTGAACAAACATCATAACTTTCCACACAATGGAAAGCTTGATGTTTCGGTGTCTCTTTTAATGATAGTCGATGAATTTCTGTATAGTTTTGCGACAGCAGTACAGGCCAGTTAATCATTAGAATGCCTGAAACTGGCTTGTGAAAAGAGGAATTTTGAATGCTAACTATGCCAGTACACTGATGCAGAGGCGTAGCTAGAGTGTTTGGAGCCCGGGGACAAGATTCATTTTTACGTTCCCAGGTTCTTCCTCCACCAATAATACAGGCTGCCATGTATAGCCTATCGTGTGCTGAAAAATGGTGTTATACTCTACAACAACAACATTTAACGATGGTAATTAACACTGGTATATATGGTCTAAAAATGCCAGATGTTAACTCGTGTAAGTTTCTTTCGTGGGAATGGCGCTGTAGCATTGGAGTTAAGCATTCGTAGTGATCATTCTTGGGATTTAAATTAATTGTGGATGATTTTATTGTTATGGTTTATTTTTTATTTTTGTATTGTTGCATAGGTAAAAAAAAATCATTAAATTACGCGAATAATGTTTAAACTTAACATTCTATTTAGTGAAGATGCGAATTCATTATAGAAAAGGAATTATTTTGTCACAACAATAATTCACAGGTGATACAACAGAACATGTAGGACTTTTCTTGTTTAGAAGAAAACGAAAATCAAGGACATAATGTAATAATTGGGAGTTCTCAGTAAAAATCAGCGGCAGTTTTTTAAAAACAGTAGTTACTTTTAAGAATATATTGTCTTTCAATTAATCCCCAAATCAAATGTTTTTTCCTTAGTTTCCACAATTTAATTCTGTTTTAAAATTCAAGCCATGTCAAGATGAATGTTATAATTGAAATTATATTTTGAAAATTTATTTGCAACGGCACCGATTATTTCTGTTGATACCGATTTTACCGATTGTTCTAATAATCGGCCTGATTATGAGTACGGGCGATTAATTGGTACAGCTCTAATCAGAATAGCCTCAGTTTTAAAATCATTTATCTGCAGCTTGTTACATGTCATCCATGATTTCACATCAGAAATGCACCTCTCTACTCCATGGATGGTAGCATCAACATCAGTTGGGTGGCTAGACTTTGTATATTTGGGTGTCATCAGCATACAATTGGTGAGACACTGGGTGATGATCTATGACACTTGAGAGTTGACATGACAAAGC
This sequence comes from Unio delphinus, assembly GCA_029339505.1. NCBI lineage: Eukaryota > Metazoa > Mollusca > Bivalvia > Unionida > Unionidae > Unio > Unio delphinus. Next base: position 11,933,345 of record JAQISU010000054.1, read on the forward strand.
AAAAAATTTCACAAAAAACATGCTTTAGAACTAGTTGTAGATTTGTAATAAAGCCTCGGCAGGTGATTTTTGAAACTGAAATCATTTTGAAATTTTTTCCCCCCATTATATATTGTTTGAAAATATATTTTTTTAAAACTCCAAGTAAAATTAGTGTCCAAGTTAGTCTGGTGCTGAGGGACATGGCTCCCTGCCCTCAATCCCCTACTGTTTATAATATTAATAATTTTGCACCCATTCCCTACTGCATTTTAAGATTGATATATTGGCATATTTACCTGTTACTGTGCCCACCTTTTGGATCAACAAGTTGAATCTATATTAAACTGTTAATCACTGTCCAAAGTCCTGACTTTTAGTGTGTGCAAATTTGCATACTATGTTTGTCAGAAACACAACCGCAGGAGTGCTAGGTCCTGGATTTGATCCAGGGCCGAGTCATACCAAAGACTTACAAAGATGATATTAACAGCTGCCTCGCTTGGCGCTCAGCATTAAGAGGTTAGTGTTAGTTAGGACTGGTCAGCCTGGTGTCAGGAAAATGTGACTGGGTGGGACATCATGCTACATGTATGCGGCATGATGCCCCAGTGCTATACATCACTATAAACTGCCTCACTGGAGACATCATAGCGATATGGCTGAAAAATTGTTAAAGCTATGTTAAAAATCATAATCAAACAAACAAAAATTTCAAAACACTGATAAGTATACCATAATAAGTGCTAATTTGTTTGAGGTCACATTGCTTTAAAGCAAAATCAGAAATCAACTGGTTTAACCACAGTTGCTTGGATCATCCTTTGAATACCATGATCAGAGCACACATCCCCGCTGCTACAGTAACCCTACACTGGCTATCCATTAAATCCAAAATCAAACAAAATTTGTTCTCTGTGATACGTTTCAATGAAGTTCTCCAGTCCAATATACCTATCTGGCCTCACCCATGTGTATACACCATCAAGATACTTACACTCCTCTTCTGACAATCGTATACTCATTATTCCCACTATGAAAATAAAGTCATCTGGACAACATTCTTTTGCATACCAGGGCCCAGCAACGTGGAATGAATTGCCCACTGAAATTAGACATAAAGACACAGTAATCCATTTCAAAAGAGCTCTTAAGACTCACCTTTTTTGACTGCAAGAACAAACCTAAAGACCTAATAATGTTTCCCTCCCTTAAATATTTTTACGATTTTTTTTATGTTTTCTAATTTTATGGTGTTTGGCTTTGTGTTTTGTTTTTTGTAGTCATATTATTATAAATGCTGTAAAGTGCTTTGAGCTTCTTTGAGGTGCTATACATAGTCCTCATTATTATTATTATTGTTCAAATAACAATGTATTAGATTGTTTATCCAAAATAAAGTCGTGTTGGATGAAAGTAAAAAGTGAACAAACTTTATTTTGTATCCACCATGTAAACAATACTGTGAGCTTGTACAGTTTTTGGGGACCTAGCATTCAATGATTTGGGGACATAGCATTCAATGATTTGGAGACATAACATTCAATGATTTGGGGACATAGCATTCAATGATTTGGGGACATAGCATTCAGTGATTTGGGGACACAGCATTCAATGATTTGGGGACACAGCATTCAATGATTTGGGGACATAGCATTCAATGATTTGGGGACACAGCATTCAATGATTTGGGGACACAGCATTCAATGATTTGGGGACATAGCATTCAATGATTTGGGGACATAGCATTCAATGATTTGGGGACATAGCATTCAATGATTTGGGGACACAGCATTCAGTGATTTGGGGACATAGCATTCAATGATTTGGGGACATAGCATTCAATGATTTGGGGACACAGCATTCAATGATTTGGGGACATAGCATTCAATGATTTGGGGACATAGCATTCAATGATTTGGGTTCATAGCATTCAATGATTTGGGGACAGCATTCAATGATTTGGGGACACAGCATTCAATGATTTGGGGACATAGCATTCAATGATTTGGGGACACAGCATTCAATGATTTGGGGACATAGCATTCAATGATTTGGGGACACAGCATTCAATGATTTGGGGACACAGCATTCAATGATTTGGGGACATAGCATTCAATGATTTGGGGACATAGCATTCAATGATTTGGGTTCATAGCATTCAATGATTTGGGGACAGCATTCAATGATTTGGGACATAGCATTCAATGATTTGGGGACACAGCATTCAGTGATTTGGGGACACAGCATTCAGTGATTTGGGGACACAGCATTCAATGATTTGGGGACACAGCATTCAATGATTTGGGGACATAGCATTCAATGATTTGGGGACACAGCATTCAATGATTTGGGGACATAGCATTCAATGATTTGGAGACCGTAGCATTCAATGATGCATAGATCTTCAGTATTAATTTACAGTATCATTATTCATAAAAAATCATGAAAAGGATCGAGGATCTGGAATACCATTGTTTGTCACAATTCTATCAGTCTGCATACACTAACTATTGAAAAGATTTAAGCACCTGGACTTCTTTTAACGACATTTTAATGATATACCAACTACTGGATTAGCAAGTTATTCTCCAGTCTTTTATTATCTTCTGAGATCTCTGGCATAGTGATAGTGGCAGTAAGAATATTTTGGTTTTAACAAAAACATAACATGTTTTCAACTGGATGAAGCGGTTCATTTGCCTCAAAAAAGCAAATTATGAGTTCTGGACTCAGTTCTGTGGATTGCAATTAAGAACAATAATCAAAACGACAGGCAATTAATGAAAACATCAAAGCATTACAGCCTCAACTTATGAAGAAGAAAAACAAACCAAACCATACAGAGTGACAAGTCACACAATGTACCCTGTTGTTTATGTTGTTTTGTCCTTCGGATCGACCTAAATTTAATTATCACTGTATCAAGGCATAGTAAAAATCACACTGGTCATGTAAGCGCATTTACCGATATAAATTAACAAAGATAATGTTAGTTTTAAAATTTAATCTAAATATAAACAACATTGATTCAATCTTGATTTTTAGTGATCTTCACAATAATTGGCATTTCCAGATGAAAATTATGAATCACTTTGGACTAGGACTATCACCATGGCAGTTTGGCATATACTCGGTTAAGAGTGTCGATATTGCCAAAGTATTGGATTGAACTATTAGTACTAGTGCAAGGGGAATAATGACGCGTTCTGAGTCACTTTTATCCACTTTGGCGAATTTGATAACACATACTTTTACATGGCGCTTATTCACTTTACTTCGATTCTTGTGCATCAAATGTCCAATGAAGCCCTATGTGAGTTGCACTATAATATCACCTAAAAGTCTTACATTGTAGGACTAACCCAGGCAAGTGACATAAGTTACTCAAATAGGTATCTTCTTTGCTGAATATTTTAAAGATCAAAATCGTTATTAGATTACCTCAAAATATTTCTTGCCGTGTATTATTTTTCTTGGAATTCATAAAATGGTTACCATATACTTTGCTTTTACTTACATACTGAAAATCGGCTTCCAACTTTCTACTTTCGATTTTTAAAGACAATTGACACACGCACGAGTTATGTCCCTTACTTCAATAATTGATACCCTGCTCTACAAGTGAAACTTGTAACGGAAGGCTTGAATCTATAATGATATACAGTGAAGGTACAAGGAGAGTTTTGTATGCACAAATGTAATGCCACCTTCACTGCCTAGTATACAAAAATCATTTTAAAAAATACACGAGTGATGTTAAAACGTCATATATTTGAATAGTTATATTAAAACAAAGCATACGAATAGCACTCACTTGACCAGATAAGTCAATGGCAGCTCATTGCAAAATAAATGTATGCATCCGATCACCAAATATATACTTGCATTTTTCAGGTCCGAAGGTCATTGTTGACACAATGTGATGCTCGCAGTGCAAATATTAACCCTTTCCCTATCTGGTACTTCTACTAAACATTGTGAACTAAACAGCTTGATACAATACAACATTGTTGCCATCTAATCCGTTTATGATATATTCACAGGAGTCTGACGTTTTATCAATAAAGTACGGCGAAATGTCTGACAACATGAATTACCCTTATCAATAACACACACACACATATATATATATATATATATATATATATATATATATATATATATATATATATATATATATATATATATATATATATTGCTACGTGCTTAGGCTCGAATAAACAGTAACATAGAAAGAGTGAAAATAACAAGCTTGTAAAAACTTAATAAACAATTTATTGAGCACAAATATTTTCCAGAAAAGAAAAAAACTGACGGTTTTAAGAATCAATTCCAAAATTAATCCAAAAATATTTCAAAATATAATCCACTAGTGAAATTGCAAAAGTCCTGATAATAAAATGTCCTAATAATTCCCAGTTCGAATCTTAGTGAAGCATCCAAGATGGAGGACGATGTCACGTGATGAAGTCAGTTCTGGTCTTATGAAATTCAATGAGCACAATTGTTTTCCAGATAAATAACAAAATAAATCCTCTTGATCCAAACGAATTGAAATAATTTCCAGAACAAGGTAATTTAAAATAACTCAAAACAACACAACTTAGTATTCAAACAGCCCAACTTCTACTAAATAGTTCGCTCCAAAACATAATTTATATACCTGTTTTTACGTAAACAAGGAAGGGGTCACATGATCTTCTAGAATCTTTAGAACAAATTTACGTTCAAAACATCTCGTGCACACCGTATGACCCAAATGAAAATCAGTTATTTTTTACTTTCAAGAACTAAAAATGGAAAGAAGTTTACGGCAAAACTCCATAATGTCCTTGGAATCAACCAATCATTTTAAAAGCTTGTTTACAACTCTGAAGCCAAGTCAGAAATGAGGTCAACATCTGGTGTTTATTTGTAGAGTACAGATCATCCCACTTTTTAAAAAATATCTCCCAATGAATGAATCTTAAACTTAAAATGTCATATTTGAATCTGACGAACAAACAATTAAAACAAAAATAAATGACTTAAATCAAATATACGTAACACCTTCCCCCATAAAATAAAAAGACAGGTGTATGTGACAAAACTTTCTTTTTACCACAAACCAATTTACACCTGAGGTTAAAAGAACTCGTATAAATTACATAGTGTATATGATATTATATATTGTTATACACGGGAAAGAGCGTCTGCTATTAAATTATCTTTTCCCTTGATGTGCCGGATGTCAAGATTATATTCCTGCAATAACAAACTCCGCCTTAGTAATCTTTGATTTTTATTTTTCATCTTGCCAAAGACATAAGGGGGTTGTGGTCACTAAAACTATAATCGAAGAAGGAGCAAAACTAAGATAAACTTCAAAATGTTGTAAAGCCAAAATCAATGCCAAACATTCCTTCTCGATAGTTGAATAATTTCTGTGGTGCTTATTTAATTTCTTTGAAAAATAGCACACTGGATGTTCAATACCATTTTTGTCTTCTTGAATTAAAACTGCTCCAATTCCAACATCACTTGCATCGACAGATAATTTGAAAGACTGACTAAAATTTGGAGCTGCAAGAACTGGTGCTGTTTCAAGTATGGCTTTTAACTTGTCAAAAGCCTTCTGACATTTTTCAGTCCAAAAGAATTTGTTCTTCTTCAATAAATTTGTCAGGGGTTCTGCAATTATAGAAAAATTGGAACAAATTTTCCGATAGTATCCGGACGTATCTAAAAATCGCATCAGTTGCTTTCTATTTTCAGGCACAGGGAATTTAGAAATAGCCTCAACCTTAGCATCTATTGGTTAAACTTGTCCATGTCCCACAATATGTCCTAAAAAAGTCACACTAGCACGGCAGAACTAACTTTTAGATAAATTAACTGTTAAACATGCATCAGTAAGTCTGTCAAAGAATTTTCGAATTGTTGTTAGATGTTCTATCCTGGTGTCGTTGTAGATGATGACGTCATCTATATAGGTATCACAAATATTCTAGACCAGAGGTGAGCATATTCACGAGACGTTGAAATGTACTTGGTGACCCTTTCATCCCGACTGGCATTACTTTATATTGGTAAAGTCCATCTGGAGTCACAAATGCCGAGATTTCCTTTGCTCATTCCGTTAGTGGAATCTGCCAAAATCCTTTCAGAAGGTCAAATTTGGTGACATACTTGGCATTCCCGATTTTATCAATACAATCGTCAATTCTTGGTAATGGGAATGAATCTGTTTTTGTGACACTGTTCGCCTTCCTATAATCGGTGCACATACGGAAAGTTTTATCTGGTTTTGGAACAAATATGCATGGTGAACTCCAATCACTTTTACTGGGCTCGATAAAATCATTCTCCAGCAAATATTGAATTTCCTTTCTGAAGTATTCCTGTTTGAGTGGCTTCATCCTGTATGGATGTTGTTTGACAGGTTTGGAATTTACAATTTCAACGTCTTGATACATTTTGTTTGTCCTTGTAGGAACATATGGAAATATGTGCTCATACTCAAATAATAAGTGTTTCAGTTCATTTCTTTCTTGCACTTGCAAATGTGAACGTTTCTGGCCTAGATCTTTCATAATTTCTGAATTATAAAGATTCGTCATTTCAATATCAGTAGAATCTGATGATATTCCTTCATTGAGTGGAACAGGTGCAACTAAATTAATTACATGCTTAACATGGCTATCTCTTTCAATATTTTCTTTTAGTATGTTTATATGGCAGATTTGTTTTAGTTTGCGCCTCCCAGGAGTATTTATGACGTAATTGAAGTCATTAATTTTCCTGTCAACTGTGTAGGGAACATAATATTTGGCCTGAAGAGGATTTTGTGGCATTGGTAAGAGAACCAGGACTTTATCACCAGGCTGAAAACTCCTTTCCTCCGATTTTTTTTAATGATCTTGATTTCATTTTAGATTGAGCAGAGTGCAGATTTACTCTTGCGACCTCACAAGCCTTTGAAAACTTGTATCTAAAATCGGAAACATAATCAAGAAGATTGATCTCATTATCTTCATTAGAGAGAAGTTTCTCTTTCAATAACTTCAATGGTCCACGCACAGTGTGTCCAAAAACCAGTTCAAAGGGACTGAAGCCTAAAGATTCCTGAACTTATTCTCTAATTCTCTAACAGCAAACAATAGTAAATGAACGCCTTCATCCCAATCTTTATCCGTATCAAAACAATATACTCGGATAATATTTTTCAAAGTCTGATGGAATCTTTTTAAAGTCCCTTGGCTCTCAGGCTGATAGGCAGAAGATTTGAATTGCTGAATTCTCAATTCATACATAACTTTTTTGAAAATTCCAGACATGAAGTTTGAACCTTGATCAGACTGAACAGATATGGGAAGACCATACTGAGTAAAAACCTTTATCAAAGCTTTTACTATTGTTTTAGATTTTATATTCCTCAAGGAATTGACTCCGGAAACCTTGTTGACGCATACATAATGGTCAGCAGGTATTGGGTCTTGGGTAAGGGACCTACACAATCTACCATAATTCTACTAAATGGTTCGTCAAAGGCAGGAATAGGTTGTAGATAAGCCTTAGGTATCTTCTGATTGGGTTTTCCTGCCATTTGACAAGTATGACAAGATCTTCAGTATTTGGCAACATCACGTTTGATTTTTGGCCAATAGAAGTGAGTCAAGATCTTGTGATAAGTTTTATTAATCCTTAAATAACCAGCCAAAGGAGTTTCTTGAGCCAGATTTAGTATTTCCTGTCTGTAAGGTTTTGGAAATACTATTTGATAGTTCACCGACCACTCATCACCAGCAGGTACCTCGGGAGGTCTCCATTTTCTCATAAGAATTCCATTTTTAATGAAATAACAGACAGGAACTTTAGTGGCTTCAATCTCACTTATGGTCCCTTGAAACAAACAGGAGATCTCAGGATCTTTTTCCTGTTCGACGACAAGTGACTGTCGTTTATCACCCTGATTAGAATAAAGAGAATGAGTTGTTAAAAGAGGATCACTATGATCAATACCTTCTGATTGATCCAAACAAGGAGTAATAGTGACCTCATCAAAAGCCTGACCTATACACGTGTCAGCTAAAGGAATACTGCATTCATCAACATCATTCTCAAGAGCTTTCTTTGCCATAGCTCTGATAACTGCACAAGCTTGAAATATATCAGGGAATTCTGTTTCAATTGGATCAACTTTCTGATCCAAATTAGGCTTGTCAGTTACAAGTGGATGAACCACAAGTTTGTCTCCAGCTAAGTCGTTGCCTAGCAATAAATGAATGCCCTCAACGGGTAAAACCTAGACTGTACCGACTGTCACAGGTCCTGACACTAAGTCTGATGACAAATTTACACAATGGAGAGGAACAGTAACAAAGCGGCATTCTACTCCCTGAATAAGAACACTTTCATTAGAAAAAGACTTCTCAGAAAAAGGCAAAGTACCTGACAATAAAATACTCTGAGAAGCTCCTGTGTCCCTTGAAAAATTTTAATAGGGGTGGGATTGGTTGAATCACCCAAGAGTGATATAGAACCCTTCGATATGAATGGTTCATAATTCTCCATATCAAAATCAGACTGGGATTTATTAGACCCAACAAATGTATTGCTTTCAATACATGACTGTGACCTTGACCTCTTAGAAATAAGAGCATTTGGAACAGGTCTGTCTTGATTCTGATGCCTATGTTTCAATTTGTAGCAATCAGAAATAACGTGTCCTTTTTTCTTGCAATAGGTACACGTCGGAAGAGACAAGGATCTAGAATCAAGCTTCTCTGAAGTTTGATTTTTGAAAGTTGTGCTAGTTTGAGTTTTAAAAGGGCTTGTATTAGACTGAAATACTTTTCTGCCAGAAGACTGTTGAGTAGAAGTCTTGTTAACAAAAGGAACTTTATGCGTCAAAGAATATTCGTCAGCAGCTCGAGCAGCATTCTTCAAGGTTTCAATCCTATGCTCAACAAGATAAGACTTAACGTCACTATGGACACAGTTTTTAAACTCTTCAATTAATATCATTTGCTTTAGATTTTGATAATCTTGTTCGACTTTCTTGGCTAAGCAACATCTCTCAAGCAACTGCTCTTTTTCTCTAGCAAATTCGACATGAGTTTGTTCCGCTTCTTTTCTGTAATTTCTGAATTTTTGCCTATAAGCTTCAGGGACTAACTCATAACCCCTTAGAATGCATTCTTTAACCACATCATAGTCACCACTTTGGTGAACGGACAGTGAAGAGTAATTAATCTCACTAGCCTTACCAGTGAGTACACATTGCAATAACTGAGTCCAATGCTCCTTTGGCCACTTTAAATTTTCTGCAACCTTTCAAAACGAATGAAGCATTTGTCTACTTCTTTTTCTCTGAAAGAGGTCACTAATCTAATATTCCTTGCTAAATCAAAACTTAAATTTGGATTTGAAGTATGAAGGTGTTTTTCACTTACCAGCTCTATTTCTTTCATTTTACATTGAAATTCCCTTTCTTCCTTCTCTCCCTCGTTTTATCAATTTATTTTTCTTGCAACCGAATGTGCATCTGCTTTTTTTTGTAATTCAAATTGTCTTTCTTTCTCCTCTTTGTCATATTGTAATTGTCTTTCGTTCTCCTCTTTGTCATATTGTAATTGTTTTTCTTTCTCCCTTTCCTGAAAATCCAGCTTTTCCAACTCTAATTCCATCTTGATTTTTAATTCTAATTTCTTTATTTTAATGTCAGAGTCTGAGGCAGACTTATTGACCGAAATCAAAGCACTGTTTTTTTCCCAAAAATTCTTTTCTACCAGATATTGGACCAAAATCTTTTTGATATCTTGTTTCGTTAAAGAAGCCTTGGCTTCAGAAAGATCATATTTTCTGGCAAGTTGAATCAACGCATCTTTTTTGAAAAGATCTAATTGCTCCTGAGTAGGATTAGAAAGAAATATTTCTACTTTAGATGTCATTTTAATACAAGCCTGTCAATCTCACTAAAGATTTTTAAAAAATTCAAAAACTAGGGGAATTCAAATTTAAAATAAAAGTTTTCTGAAAAATTTCTAGCCAAATTCCAATTGATCCTAATCTCGGACGAGCTCCCAATTTCTATGTTACGTGCTTAGGCTCGAATAAACAGTAACATAGAAAGAGTGAAAATAACAAGCTTGTAAAAAACTTAATAATCAATTTATTGAGTACAAATATTTTCCAGAAAAGAAAAATAAACTTACGGTTTTAAGAATCAATTCCAAAATTAATCCAAATATAATTCAAAATATAATCCACTAGTGAAATTGCAACAGTCCTGGTATTATAATGTCCTAATAAATGTTTATGTCAATTCATGTGTCAGTATGTTCTTATTTTGTTTAATATATATATAATCTCACCCTGCGATCGCTCCATGCTCACCCTACGATTGCTCCAGGTCAGTCTACGATCGCTCCAAGTTCACCCTTCGATTGCTCAAGCTCACCCTACGATCGCTCCAGTTCACCCTCGATTGCTTCACTTCACCCTACGATCTCTCCGAGTTCAACCTACAATCGCTCCAAGCTCACCCTACGATTGCTCCAGCTCATCCATTTTGAACGATTTGGCGTGGCACATGTTAGTGTTAGAACTGGTCGGCCTGGTGTCAGGATAATGTGACTGAGTGGAACGTCATGCTACATGTCTGCGGCATGATGCCCCAGTGCTAGACATCACTATAAACTGCCTCACTGCAGACATCGTAGCGATACGACTGAAAAATTGTTAATAAGCTACGTTAAAAATCCTAATCAAACACATTTTGTTTTCGTCGTTATCACAACATTACAACCATGCTGTTAAACAACAGATCATTGAAGTAAGACAACATTTAAATCATATAGGATCAGATTTCAATTATGTTAATGATATTTTCGCTGAAGAAGTATTTAAACACGCTGTTACTTCCCCCTCCCCACCCCCACTTCCTAGAAAACCATTTCTCATTTTATAAATAATAACAGAAAAGGAATATTTATAGGACCAAAATTTAACAAAGAACTAAAAAATATTAAGAACAAATTTTCTAAATCTTTGAGTCAAGGAGAAATATAGCACTACCAGCAGATATTCTTAAATATAATAATGATCCATACGATGGAGGTCGTTCTGTTTCACCAGGAAATGTAAATACCACATCAACGATTGTAGTAAATCTTGTATGTGCTGTAAATGATGTAACTGTGAAGCAAATCATGAAGAATCAAATCAAGATTCGCAAGGATATCATCTATATACATTTACTCTGCAAGTACCGCCTGGATATTTGATTGTACCCATAAATCCGATTTATTTACGTTGTCATAATCCGTTATTATCAAGAATAGCTTTCAAACTTAGTAACCAAGCCGGATACCTTCAAGATTTCAGGAATTATATTCTGAGTATAAATCTATATATAAAATCTTAACGATTTTACAATTAATCAAAGAGGGCTTTATAGAATGTATCAACACGTGAGGGTTTTTTACACGACAAAGAGGTACATGAAAACGTAATCAGAACAATATTACACTGCCCCCAGTCGTGGTATAGCAGTTTAGTGTTGACGTAATTATTGATCAATATATCAATAAAGAATTTCTGTTGACGTATGACAAATTTAATCAACTGCGACAAGAAATATTATTATGATAAAGTGTAATATAAACCAGATTCGGAGTTATGCACATTCCTGCATTAAATTTGATCGGATTAAAATATCATCTAATCTTCAGATTAATTTGGTGACCCGACACAATAAATAAATAACGTCACAGAAATATTTTATATTGTCCCTGATTTTTTAATAATTTTAAAACTGTTAAATAAAATTATTTTATCAAAAATATCTGTCAGTTTTCTATTAAATGCAGGTTTAAACACCAGCGATTCTCTAATTGTTTTGGGGATTTGTTGATCATTTTGCATGAAACATATTCAAAATGAATTTTTTCCGATGATTTTAGTGATTTTCTCAACTAAATTAATGCAATATTTTTTTTTACAAAAAAGTATCGATAAATCCCTAAAACAATTAGAGAATCGCTGAGATTTTCATTCTCAGTAAAATATAAATCTGACAGATTTATGATAAAATTGACTTAAATATGTTAGAAGACGAAGAATTGTCCTAATGTTTTATAACAAAATGTTAACATAACATTTCAGATTTTTCTTACAGTGATGGAATTTTATTTCATTTCCAAATAATAAAAAGTCCTCGACAAAATCAAGACAAAAAATAATTTTGTAGAATTTTTTTTTTTTAAATTCAGAAATATTTTTATTCTGATTCGGGACTGCTCCTTTTATTATCAATAAAGTTTTTTTTTTTTTACAACGTTTTCGTTTTCACGATCTGATATATTCTGTTTAAGTTGTATTAAACGTACTTTTGTTCCGTATTCGTCAAATAACTATGATGTAACTTTGTCGATCGCTAATGAGAAAAAGACGATTTAAAAAAGAAAAGTCATTATATTTAACCGTTGTCAATGATTTGTAACATCATTTGTAGGATAGCCTTAATTAATTTATACTCTGAAGACATATTTTTATCTACCTTTACTTTTCCTTAGCTGTATAGAATTAAACTCGAAAATATTTTTTTTTCAGGATCAAGTTGAATTTTTATACCGTCATTTTTTAATGTTTTAATAGCAGAAACGATATTATAAATATTTTCGTAGTTTATTTGTATATATTATATACATTTAAAATAAAATATATTAGGTCATCATTGACTGTTTTAAGACATTACAACATATAATTTTTGTTTTGAAGACGGAACAAATGCTTATAGTTGCAATTAACAGCATTGTATAAGCTATTTACAGCGTTTTTATAAGGACAGCACAACTTATAATCTTAATTCTAAGGACGCCAAATTGTGATTAGTCTAGTGAGAAAAGCCAATTTATGTTTCTCCAGTCAGAATAGTCAAATTGACATTTTTTACTTAAAATAGCCATATTGATAATAATTTAGTGGGAATATACCAAATTGATATTTTTCTAGTGGGAACAGATCAAATTGAAATTTGGCTAGTGAGAATAGCCAACGTGAGGTTTGTCTTTAAAATGACTGTCTAGTGAGAATAGCCAAATTGAGATTTGTCTATTAAGCTATACAATATTAATTCTAAAGACGGCACAACATATAATTTTTGTTTTGCAGACGGCACATACGTGGCCCTACGTTCTGCACACACACACACACAGAGACACGCATACACACACACACACACACACACACACACACATGATCAACCCAGGTAGAATGCAAACGTGCATCCACCACGTAGTGACATCGTTGGAGGGTTATATTATTATGTTGCTGTTCCAGCTTGGGGTTAACCCCCATCCTTCTATAGAAAACCCTTGATTATCGCAACCGTCGTCAGTATGTCCGTCACGGGGATTCGAAATACTGACCCCCATTACGAGAATCAGCCGACATTATCAATTGCACTACGTCCCATTTTTACAAATATACGCTTCAGAAATTAGCATGAACTTTTATCAAATGCTTATTATAATGAGTGAATAAACCACGGCGTGGATCTTTTTTTTTCCTGAAAAAAATCATATATATATATATATATATATATATATATATATATATATATATATATATATATATATATATATATATATATATATATATATATATATATATATATATATATATATCGTTGCTATACAAAGTAGGTTGAAAATTACATGTGTATCTCAGCATAAGAGATCTAAACATAGGCTAGATGTATTATACTTGTACAGGGCCGGCGTTTCCACTTGGCGATCTAGGCAGTCGCCTAGGGCGCTGGCTAAGGGTTTATTTCATGATGGGCGGGTGGGGGAAGGCGTGAGTGGAAGGGGGGGGGGGTGCCAGATATCTGATCTCGCCTTGGGCACCAAAATGCCTTGCACCGGCGCTGTACTTGCAACGGAATGTATTTCTGCCTTGGCTTTGTTTGTAAGTTAGAAACTATAAATATCCTTCTACTAATTTTAACTATTATATTTAAAATATTATTTATCACGCAGATGGTTAAGTCTACAGAGAAAGGTATGCTTCAGAGGTACTTCCCTTTTTCAGGTCGTTGGGAGTAACAAGTATTTTCGGTGTTATCTTTTTAATCATAATAGCTTTTCATCTCCGTATTTTTTACCACCACATTGTACACACAACCACGTTCCTTCTTTAACTCCATCACCGCATTCCAAACAAGGTTTTGGTTATAGAATTCCAATACGCACGCATTGTAAATCATATCCCTATAATTCGTTTATGGAAGCTTTGTTACAAGGAGTTGTAGAACCTATCATTAGCCAGTCGCATTTATTCTTTGTTTGAATCATATTTTTAATATAATATGTAATATTTCAATTTGAACATTTACCTTACTTATAAAATGGAAGAATTTGAAAGATTATCTAAGATTAAGCCTTCCAAAGATTTAATCTTGACAGCATATTCCCTGACCTACCGATACGAGGTCTTGTTGATCCGTTGAATAAAAGTATTCATGACGCCAATAAAGAATTTCACAGAGATGGCACATTGCATGTGTGATCAACGTTCAAATAATACGCGACACTCAAAATGTCGAGGCTACAATGAATGACCACCGAGCGGCAACTATCAATAAATATCTCGAAACTCGAAAATATATTTTTGAAGAAAATGGTATCGTATTAGCAGACTACTTGGACACCATCTAAGACTTTGGATTAAAAAAACTGTGACATCTCCAACCAGTTGTGTACCATAAATATATAACAAGAATATGAATATCATCTGTTTACATAGTTTATTTATTTGTTACATAATTACGCCTCACCTTACATTGTAACATCTACGCGTTACAGGTGAATTCTGTTTTGTGCAACACTTTGATTTGGGCACTAACCTGTGATAGACTTGAGACGGGCTAAATTACCACCTGCTCCGAGGCCGTTGTAGGTAGAATCCAATAAGAAAGACATTCAACTTACAGGCCACGTAGATTCCAATTTGAATCTGTAACTTTGAGTGGTATCCGTTAGATGATGTAAATGTTGTACCTGAGTTATACCGTCACTGAATTATGCTCTGAATTATTCATCAGCAGCACGTTTGTAGTATCGTCAATCCACTACAGTATTTCCAAAGTTTGGCGCAACGTTGGATACATTCAGATAACAGTACTCAACCATAAGGGTACGACTCGAAAACAGTTGGAAACGTTACCAATACGAAATGGTAGTATGAGGACTGTACATTATAAAGATACCAGATGGTATGAAAAAAACACACATATAAACGAGTTGAATTTTTGTTTAGAATTGTTATAGCTTGTACTGATTTTAATAAAAGGTTAGGACGGATCAAATAACTGTTTTAAAGTTAAATTTAAACCAAACACAGAATTTCAATAGCTACAAGAACATTACAAGTTAGAACAGCTCGATAGGCTATATTAAATGGGCAGATACGGTACTAAACCCTTCTGCAAAATGACAGTTGCAAAACCCATTACAAGTACTGGAAGGGTGTACATCGTGAACATTTCGATTCTTTTGAATTTTGTTCGAATTTAATCTTCATGCACATATGCATATAAAACTTTGATAGATTTGAAAAAGAAACCAACATGCTTTTGCCTGTTTTGAATATCATACAGCTTGCTAAAGCTGTGACCTAGTTCATTAGTTCACCAATAATAAAGTAAACATTTTTTTAATTAAAATTCATACAAAACACGAACATGAATTCCAATCATTCAAACACGTAACATGTTCGTTCACTGCGTGATATCGTAACAGCCGTTTTTCCTCATATTCCATTCCACGTTGTCTGTTATTTACAATATTATTTTGAGGACCAAACCAAAATCTTGAATTGAAACCAGAAATATTATAATTTCGCGATTCCGAAAATGCTACTAGCTGTCGTTTCCATTAGAACGTGCGTCACCTCACACAAAAGTATCCATGTTATGAATGCATTGTCGAATTTGCATATATTTGCTTTCTGTGTCTAGGAATTACTAACATTATTTTTCTCTTTTCACATAAACCGTCATTACGTCAAGGTAAAAATCAAAGTTGTTGAACGTTTTAGATATATATATTCTGGTTTTCATCTTGTATACATCTTGATTACCAAAGAAAAATGATTAAAGGGTTCAAACGGTGGATACCACTTATAATAATAATGAGGACTTTGTATAGCGCCTAATCTTTCGAAGCTCTAAGCGCTTTACACCATCAATAATGATATGACTACACCACAGAACAACAAATGACAAAAACAATGAAATTGGAAAACATAAAAACATGCTGAAAACATATAAGATACAAAACATGATTAGGTCGCTAAGTTTGTTCCTGCAGTTGAAACAGGTGAGTCTTAAGAGCACTCTTAAAAGGGACCACTGTCTTTGTGTCTAATTTCAATGGGCAATTCGTTCCACGTCGCCAGACCCTGGTGTGCAAACGAACGTTGTCCATATGACTTTGTTTTCACCTTGGGAACAATGAGTATACGATTATCAGAAGAAGAGCGTAAGGATCGAGCAGGTGTATACACATGGGTGAGGCTGGATAGGCATGTTGGACTGGAATCTGTCATTGAAACATAGTACAGAGAACACATTTTCTGTTTGATTCTGTATCGATTTGATAGCCAGTGTAGGGTACAGAGTAGTGGTGAGGTGTGATCTGATCGAGGTACTCTAAAGATGATCCGTGCAGGTGTGTTTTGAACTTTTTGAAGTTTCTGGAGTAAATATTGGGACGAACCAGACAGAATTGAGTTACAATAGTCCAGTCTTGAAAGTACTAATGAACACATAAGTGTTTTAGTAGCATCAACTGAAATATATTTACGAATGGAACTGATGTATCTCAATTCAAGATATGCAGCCTTGTATATGTTCATGACATGTTGGTACAATGTGAAAGTACTGTTTAGAGTAAGGCCAAGGTTCCGTACTGAATGTGAGAATTTAATGTTGGTGTTGCTGATATTTATTGTCTGAGGTAAAGGATGTGAATGAGAAAGTCTTTGTGTTGTGATCAGAATAGCCTCAGTTTTATCATCATTCATCTGCAGCTTGTTACATGTCATCCATGATTTTACATCAGAAATGCACTTCTCTACTCTATGGATGGTAGCATCAACTTCAGTTGGGTGGCTAGACTTGTATATTTGGGTGTCATCAGCATACAATTGGTGCGACACTGGGTGATGATCTATGACACTTGAGAGCGATTGAGTATACAGAATGAAGAGAACAGATCCCTGTGGAACACCACAACATACGTTAATGGGCTGGAGTGTATTCCATTTGCAGATATAATTTGTTGTCCTTTTGACTAAGTAGGACTTGAATCAATGTAAGGCTATATTCTGAATGCCAAATACATGCTGGAGACGGTGAAGTAATATATCATGATATATTGTGTCAAATGCTGCAGATACATCCAGGAGAGTGAGGACTGTAGTCATTCCACTATCCAAAGCAGAGAGAATGTCACTAAATACTTTCAGAAGAGTAGTTTCCATACTGTGGCAAGGGCGATATGCAGATTGTACATTGCTAAAAAGACTGTTTGAATTCAAAGTTGAGTTAGAACAACCTATTCTAAGATTTTTAATATGAATGGGAGATTATAAACTGGGCAGTAGTTCTTTAAATCGTTATGGTCCATCGTTGGTTTCTTCAACAGTAGCTTTAAGATGGCAGTTTTGGAAAATGATGGGAATTCCCCTGATGAGAGAGAGAGAGATATTAATAACATCAGTTAGTGAAGGCAATATTGGGTCTAAGCACTCAAGCAGCAGTGAGGTCGGAATTGGATCAAGTTCACAAGACGTTGGTGCACTTTTCATCACGATTGTCCGTACTAAATCAATAGAAATAGGTTCAAATGCTCCTAACGGTTGTCGCTGAAATTCTGCATCATAACTGTATGGTGACGAATCAGTTGAAATTGTGCTGTCAAACGAATCTCTATTGGTTTGTACTTTGTCATCGAAGAGAAATTTGCAAATTGGTCTGGTAGGTCTAGGGAGAGAAGGTTGTTTGAATTGGTGTACATTTGTTCCTTGACATTAGTTTCTTAGTTATCTCGAAGAACTCTTTGCAGCTGGAACTCTGTGTGATCTTAGTACTGTAGTGGGATGATTTAGCTAAATGGACTATGTTTGTGACATTCTTCTTAGCGGCTTCGTAGATTTGTTTATGAATAGTGAGTCTGGTGGAAAGCCAAAGCCTCTCTGCTTTTCGGCGATATCTTTTAGCAGTGCGAAACTGGTCCCTAACACTGCTATACCATGGAGAACACTTTTTTTTTATTGATACTCTGCATTTGGTGGCTGCGGCATGGTTTTCAAGCAATGAACGCAGGCAGTTATCAAGTTGTTCCGCTGTTGGATGTAAGAAAGTTGTTAGGTTTTCTTGGATGTCATGCATGAATTTGGTTCTATTTATCGTGTTCTTAGTAGCAAACAGAGGTGGAGGGTTAGGGACTGATACGTCGAGATGGCATACAATGCAGAGGTGATCCGATGCAAGTTTGTGGGATACAAGGTTGAATTGCAGAATATTATCATCAGGTCTATAAAGAAACCAGTCTAAAATGTGACCAAGTTTATGTGTAGGCTGGTTAACCGACTGTTTAAGAGTGAAAACATGAATGGAATCTAGGAGTTTTGACATGTATGGCTTACCAGGACAGTCAAAGTGAAAGTTGAAATCTCCAAGAATAATTAGGTTGCCACCTGTCGAATTTCCATACTCTAGATGATTTGGAAACTGCTCCAAAAAGAGAGATTCAGTCAGCTTGTTTTTCTACTAGGAGGAGGATGGTAGAGACAGAAAAAATGGACTGACCTTTGTTCCAGTGTGAGCGTTGTTTGGACTAGTTCAAACGATGTGTGGCAGAAATTGAAGGTTGTGTTGTACTTAAGGCATTTGATCATGGAATTCTTTGTAATTACAGCAATTAAACCTCCACGAGAGTTGCGGGGGAACGACTTGATGGAGTAATCGCTGGGTGTTAAATCCGCACACTTAGATTCATCACCTGCGGAATGTAACCAAGTTTCTGTCAAGAAGAAGACGTCAATATTCTGGTCGTTAAAAAAATTAACAATTTCTGTGCGCTTTTTTGATGATCCTACTGATTGAGCGTTGAATAATACATACGTAGTGGTATCCCTGGGACAGTTGACACAACATTTGACGATTTAAGAGGAATTTGAACCAGGTTATTAAAATTAACGGCAGAATTTTTAAGCTGTTTATCCGTTACGGGCGGAAGGGAGATAACTGGAATTCTTCTTCCTGTTCTACGCCGGCCAGCATTAAAAGAACGTTTGTTTTCTCGCTTCCGTTTACATTTAAGAAATGATGAATGTATTCTCAGTTCGTTTAGTCTTGAGCACAATGTAGAATCTAGAACCAAGCTGTGGTCATTTAATCTAATTAATGAGGGTCCGTCGTATTGTAAGCGGTCACGTGACGGCTGTTTATTCAAAAAGAAATGGCGTCTTAACATCTTATAGTTCAAATAAGAATATGTTGCTAGTTCCCCCCCCCCCCCATAAATGTGACGTACAGTGCTGATAGGTATTATTTCTGTTTAAGAAGATATTGTTTTTTAATTTCTTAATACTTTTCATGTAATTCACCAAAAAATAATTAGTCCTCGTGGGTTGAACTTATCAAGGGGAACAACTCTGCTGGGATTAATGCCATTCTTTCCCAGAACTTAATTTTTTTTTAAGAATGTCAGATATCTGCTTACTGGGAATGGCATATAATGAATTAAAACATCTAGCAATGGACCACTGATTCATATGTCATTTCACGTACTATAGGCATGTCCCCATGAACTATTACTGATGTATGGAAAGAATGTGGGCATCCGTTTGAACAGAACACTAGAACGGAAAGAGCCATAAAACATCACTCAGCCAGCTGTTCGCAGTCGACTGAAGACATGAAATACAATAATAAAGAAATTCTGCAATCCCTAATCAAATAATGAGATTGATTATAAATTGGGATAGAAACTGTTTCAGATGCTATTACCTCTCAGCAAAAATTAATACTTGTAAATTTCTTTATGGTGTTTGAACATTATGCAACTATTAAAAAACGGTCATCCGTCACTCTAGTAACATAAAAATTTTGACATAGCATATTCGATGTAAAGTTTAATTATTGTCCAAATACAGTTTAGTGTTTAGCACGAAGACTAAATACCTCACTCCAGGAAGTCAATCGTTTGTGTATTTTAGCACTAACTTTATGAAGGTACGGCATGGAAATATTCTTAACAGAATGTCTCCTATAATCTAAGTATATTTCGCTTGATTTTGACCGGCTACAGATGAAGACTTAACGTTCCAGGTTTTCAAAACAATGGTCAGCAACACAAACTAACTTCAATGTTAAAGGAAAATGAAATAAATGAAAGACCAATTGATGAAACTGAGGTCCAAAAAGTAATTTGCCCCTACCCGTGGCGGAGGATACAATTCCATAGCAATCATGCAGCCAAAGAACCCTTGGTTTCCTAATATAAGCACAGGCAAAATGTAGATTAGTTGACCACAGCTAATAAGGAAAGATATTCGGACTCTGTAATCATAATCTTTTCAAAACACTACACAGTGTGATTAATACAAACATTGTTCTCGACCATTTCTCTAATAGACTATTCAAAAGCTGTCATAGACGAGAAAATGAGCCAGCGTATTTAATTCCCTTCAAAAATTTCCACATACGCAACGAATAAAAAAAAATCACTAAAATGATTCTCGAACATTAAATCCCAGATAACCCTGTCATGTTCTGGTTTTTACAAATTATTGAACCAATCAACAATTGGAGCGTGCATGATAGCACTGCAGAACAAATTCAATCCTAGTTGCCACGTGAAGGCTACGTGACCTAGATTCAAATCAATGCACGACATGTTTGAACCAAATAGTTACCTTGTCCTTTGCTATAGTACTAAACAGCGACTGAATTATAGAATTAAAAATATTTCATAAACCCAAATGACTTATATAAAAACTTTGCTATAATTAGATAAATAACACCATCCTCCTTAAGGATAACAAACCTTTATATAATAAAACTTTATTCGATCAAATGTCAAACATTCATATACTGAATATAGCATATGGATATATTATCTCTGATCAATAATTCTTGATTGATCCAAATTAGAAGCAAAATTAACTTCATTAAAAGCCTGAGCAAAAAATCGTCCGCTTGATGAATACCATCCTTTTTAAAAATACCATTCTCAAAAGCATGCTGTGCCATAATTCTAGTAACTGGGGAAACCTTGTCAATGTCTATGTACAGAGTTGTACTGTCGGCCTACCCTCCGCGCCTCAACCTAACTACACAAAGTGATGGTAGGTGGGTCATGTCATTTCCTTATTCGACTTCATTCATATTATTAACTTCTCGAACTTTCTTTATATCACTAACTTTTTGGACTCTCTTGAAACAGAACATTACATTTAGTATAACAGTGAAGTCGATATTAAATATGATTGACGGTGATACATGAAATTAGGGTTATGTTGACGAAATAAACAGGTGAGATTAGGTTTCCAATGGGTTTTATAACTAGGTAAGATTATGATATTAGCATTAAACTGGTGTTAATAAACAAGTTAGATTATGTTTCCATTAACCAGTGAATGCGGAAGAGATTTTGCTTCCATCGACTGCAATGAAGATGTGAGACAAGGCACATGAGCCTGACGTTTTATCAATGAAGTAGGCCTACGGCATAATCTCTGAAAACATGAAATCACCGTATCGGTTATATCAATTAACACAAGGAGTGCAACGACGACCACAACCCTCCGCTCTATTCGACTTTTCTCACGAGTCTTTTATCTCTTCAGAATCACAAGGATACTGAAAAACTGCACATATACATGTACATTCAAAAGACAGTGACGTACCAAAGCATAACTCTCATAGGACCATGTCAGTAGTCTAATCCAGCGAATGAACTTATATGTTCACTACAGCGGTCAAAAACCCTTAGATATATAATTCATTAGACGGAAGTAGCCCAATCTACCGCGGGCTTAATAACATGATAAAAATAATTTCACAAGTAAAATGTTTAGCTTCCATTTTATTTCAGATTGCATCATTTTATAATTTTATATAAATTTGCAGATTACTGTGTTCAGCGAGTTCGGTTTTGAAGGGTATCAATGTTCATTTGGTTGGGGTTTTAGGGCACAGCAAGTATGGTTTCCATGCTGAGTCAATTAAATTATAATGTCTTGCCCAAAGATACACCAGTGTAGCTGACCTATGCTGATCTGATGAACTCACACCACTCTAGCTAGATATTCATTTCTTTTGCAAATCCGTAAAGGTACTTCAGTCTCTTTCTGTGAGTCAAAGTTATTCAAGTCACCTTGGAAAGAGACAAGGATGGTCCAGGTGATGGTAATGTACAAATGGAACATGACTACATATGACCTATATATAATAAGAGTCTCAAAGCGTTCACAATATTAAAAATATGGTATATGCAATTGCCAATTAACACAATACAGAAGTTTTCTGTTCGGAACAAGGTATATTACTGAATTTAAAACAATGTTATGATGCTATAATAATTCATATTATTGTATAGCGTGACATAGGAAAATATTTACATTACAAACACATATAGAGTAATGATGAACTCATCTGGTAATTTGTAATAAGAGACAAATATAATGGAGCCCAATTAAAATTTAGCTGAAATTGTACACTAAAGAATTTGAGTGCATAAAGCAAATGTAATGTATTAGTGTAGTATGGATAATTTCAGTTATTATGCCATTATGTACTGTCTGACTCGTATCATTTCTAGCCCAACACAAAACGATGTTGCAAATTTTCCTTAAGTTTTATTTGAAAATGTCTTAAAAGTATTCTTATTTCCCTTCCGTCCCATATTCAGGTAAAATATATTTCATAAAACAGACCTTACTTATTTCAGAGAGAGAGAGAGAGAGAGAGAGAGAGAGAGAGAGAGAGAGAGAGAGAGAGAGAGAGAGAATTAACACAAAATACTAAAATTATCAGGATTATTCTGCATATAATGCGAGAACACTTTGAATGATATCAGCTGTATGCATGTGTGAAATGCCAAATTTTCGGTCGATCTATTAATAAACCATTAGTTGTGGCCAGATAGCCATTAGTTAGATTTATGAGACACGTCGTGTAAGAGAGAGAGATCTGTATAGTAGGATGTGACCGTTGTACTAATTAATCCGTGTTTGTTCAGCAGCCGGGGCTGACTGCTGGCGACCTTTTAAAGTTTCATTTCTCACGAAAAGTGTCAGAATTGAGAAAATTCAGAGATTCTGTTACTTAAAAACCAAGCATGTTATATTGACCATGACGTAAGCGACTTTTAGAGGAAAGCGGGAGAAAATACATTTGATTATGATTAGTCACGGTTAAATAAAGGGTGTGTTTCCACACGAATTCGTAGAACATAATACTGGCCTAGTGAAATTAAAGGTTAGTCTTGACATTGCTCTGTACGAGAGCCAGAGTTAGAATTATTTTGTAAAGGCTCCGGATGTTATTTTAGAGAAGTACATCCGGTAAACCGTGATCCAGGGGAAAAATGCGCCAAACTAAGGAAGGGACACACCCAAATCACAATTGTACTGTCGCAATTCCATGTACATTGTTGATGCAATTTATATGATGTCCGCTTAGTTTACAGGTCTGCATGATTTCGTTTGATACATTTGTATAATTGATTTAATTTGATACATTTGTGTAATAATGTGTTTGTATTATGAATAGAAAGTTCTTGCATGAATTCGTTTGATACATTTATTTAATAGTATGCTTTTGAATTATGAATTGGAATTCTTACCTTAATTCTTAGTTAAGAATGACGTAGTGTTAATTTATGTCGTAAAAACAATATGCTGAGTATGAATAGGGGAAGCGTTACGTTAATTTTTGTACTTATCATATTGTCTGATTAATGATTGTGTTCTAAGAATTTACTGTATTACGTTAGTAAGGGATTTACAAGAATACATGTGAATTCACCGAATTTTGATTTCATAGATAATTTAGCGACAGTGTATACGATTCTACGCCTCGCTGATTTGTTTAATTCGATTTCAAATCGTATTGTAATTCGGTGAGAGTTGTATTTCTAAACCGCGTGTATTCCTAATGAAATGAAGTTTCATAATTGTGTATGTAATTTATTACATTGTTTATTTATCTTTACGGGGGCTCGGAGTTGTTTTGTTCAATTAACCTGCTTAGTTTATCATATTTACTATTCTCCTACTCGAACCGGGAAATTATATCGAGGGCGATCATCTCTTAGATAACGAGTATCAAAGGGGTGTGGGTTATAGTTATTATTATTATATGTTGTACAATACCCCTTTGACAAGTGGGACTTAACACTTACCCTTTAACAGGTGGGTCTTATACAATATTATACGAATAACGCTCATAACCCGCGAGTAACCTGACAGTATGTATGTATGTATGTATGTATGTATGTATGTATGTATGTATGTATGTATGTATGTGCAAAGTGAGAGCATTTTATTTACAACTTTTGAAAATATAATAATGTAAATAACATCTTTATGATGCATTCATTATTCTGATCAAATTCAACTAATCTATTCATACCGCATTATTAAATATCCTCCTCAAATATTATGTCACTCGACTAAATGGAATTCAACCAGTTATGCTAGAAAACACATCCTCAGACGCCAAGCCAA
This sequence comes from Unio delphinus, assembly GCA_029339505.1. Classification (NCBI taxonomy): domain Eukaryota; kingdom Metazoa; phylum Mollusca; class Bivalvia; order Unionida; family Unionidae; genus Unio; species Unio delphinus. The sequence goes on from JAQISU010000054.1 coordinate 11,958,113, forward strand.
ATGTTTCCTAGCCAAACGGAGTTGAGTTGCAGTCTATGATTCAGTGGACAGGAGTCTGTGATAAATATTTTTGTGATAATAATATGATACATGCATATTCAATATATTCAATATAATGCAAAACTATACCTGCAAAGCACATCTTTGCAATCAAATTCATCAAGTTAAACTGGAAGAAGAAAAAAAAACTTTGAAATAAAAACCGGCAAAACATCTAACGCAGGTAAAGGAATGAGGGGGAGATTGAATATCACCTTCCAATGATATGTCGATCTGTCCTTGTAAAAAGGCAGCTAGTGTTTGCGATATCAATGTCAATTATTTTACCCCGAGTTAGCAATATTAATACATGCAGATAATCAGATATTTTAGTATTGAAAAAATAATTTAAAACAGCCGTTTTATCTACGTTTATAAAATGGCTGTCGGAAAAGTAAGTAATAGATTTGTATCTGTTAAACTTAACATAATGGCGATGAACATGCGAAACTATGCTTCCATTTATGGTAAATATACAGGCTAGTAATTGTTTCCATTGATGATGACAAACAGTTGAGATATTGGCGTCCGCTGATGGTGACATCAGGGGAGATTACACTTCCACTCATGGTTATAAACATGTGAAATGTTGCTTCCGTTGATGTAATAAACATTTGAAATACGTGTCCCCGAACGGTGATAGCTTAGTTTAGGTATCTGTCGACGACAATATAGATGTGAGATTAGACTTATATTGACGATACAGAACAAACGAGATTGGACTTTCATTTGCATTAATAACCACGTTAAATGAGGTTTCCACTGATGGTGATAGATAAGGGAGATTATGCTTCAACTAACCGTAAAACGTAAAAAAAATAAATAAAAGGGATTAGGCGTCCAATGACGTTATTAAACTGGTGAGATTAAGGTTCAGTTTACAGTGATAAACGGACGAGGTTACGCTTCCATTGACCGTAATACATACGTGAAATTATGATTCAAGTAATGTTGATAGATGAAATTCAGCTTCCATTTACGACCATAAACAGTTGAGTTTAAGCTAACATTGACTATTATCGACGGTAGAGTTAAGCGTTCGTTCATGTTCATAAACATGTGAGATTGGGCTTTCAATGCCTGTCATAAACAGGTGATTTATTTCTCAGCGAATGCGTCATTAGCGCGATCATTAGGTACATCAAGGTAAGTTGCTTTATTGCACCTCACAGGGAAACTGTGTCGTTTTTCCGTAGTATATCCCTGTTTTACATTGGCGGAAAGTACAAAAAATTAATAAATTCTTCAAAACTAAAGTAACCAGCAAAAAGTATTCATTTGAGGCATACCTTTGAGCGGCCATGTTAACTAAGCCTTTCAAGTATAAAAAGAATATAAACACGAAACAGTCCTAAAAATACAGATGTTATTTATGTTACTCAGCGATATACACAAATACCTCTAAAGTGATCAGAGATAATTGATTTAATTTCGCTATAGTTAATGGAGTCGATACGCAAACTCGGTGAAATAGTAATCAGATTTGATTGGTTAAGAAATATCAGCTAGTCTGATGTAATAATGATCTAATTACTCATATATTACAGCAGAGAGGGTGACAATCACTAATGCGTGTCCGATGGGTAAACGAACGCACATACACATTTTGAAAACACTGGACAAAAATAAACTAACAAAATGAGGTAACTCAATCAGAGAAAGTCTTGGTTTTGGTTAGAAGCTTCGGTTTGGCGATATTGACCTTGTATTTTTCATTTTCGCAGGTAGCCTTATTTTTCAAATGGTTCTTCGACAAAGTCGTCTGTTCACCCCATCTGCTGCTGCAGCATTTTCTGTCCATTTACAAACCTGACTTTGTAACTCATTGTTCAAATAACCACCCACTTCTCTAAATGCCGCATTAAAAAACACGTTTCAGATATATATATATATATATATATATATATATATATATATATATATATATATATATATATATAAAGCCTTTAATAGTTTTCTCTACACAGAAGATTGTATCTAAAAATAAATCTATGCTGAGAGATCTCGATCTAATCATGAGCATTTCCAGATTTAAAGTTACTGAATTTTTAACATGGTGTTGTTTATGTCAAGAATCCTGAGTGTTGAATTAATACCCGAGTCCCTGAGAGAAAACAGTAGGGGATGATAAGGTTTGAGGTAAGTTTATCTAAATTTGATTGACAGATTAAATGAAGTATTATTAACTGACGAAGCGAGTTGCCCCATTAAGGCCAACTTCAGTTTTAACCCATTGAACCCTGATTTGCATTCCTTTATAATGAAACTCGGTCGAATATGTAAACATTTACGAGAAGTCAATAGCGGCCTTAGCAAACGCGGGGCCTTATTTGAATACTTTTGTCCGGACCCTTAGATTTACGCGTCTCCTGTATGCGTAGCTTTTGCAGATAAACTTTTAAACAAATCTTATATGATACGGAGCATAAAATTTTCTTCCATATCATTACAATTACTTTATATGTTCTCTCATGGTTACCTGTACAGAGGCATATTTCAAGTTTATAAATAGGTTCACTGTCTGTCCCAGTTTACCAACTTGTTATGTTGTCTAAAAACTAGGACGTTCTCAAAGCCTAGTAATGCTAGCGAAGGTTGGACCTATATAAGGGCTATGCGCCTTCACTTATTATGCAGTGTGCTGAATGTGAAATTCGTTTAGAGATGGCTAAAACAAATACAGGTGAAGTACATTTCTCCTTTCAGTTATAACCAGTGGTGTAGTGCTAAATCATAGGAGTCTGACGTTTTATCATAAAGTACGGCGAAATCTCTTAAAATATGAAATCACATGTCAGTGAACACGTGTTACTTTCATGCAAGGGGGTGGGAGTGGAAACAATGGGGATCGCAGAAACGTTCTCCCGCGTTTCCACAGCATGACACCTCTGTTCATAGCGTTTAATGGCTGTTGCTTTAGTGATGAAATATAGATAATAACTGTGATGATAATAATATTCATCATCATAACCAGCATTGATAAAAGTATGATCATTACTATAATCATGTTGTAGATAGTGAGTGTAAGGTTGAAGATACGTATAATGATACCGATAATGATGTTCAACGTGATCACGGTTACTGTTATAACGATGATGACAATAATAATTTTAAAAAAAACAGTGCTAGTTATTATTATTATTATTATTATTATTATTATTACTCAACAGATAAATCAATTGCAGATATGTACGACTAAGTCGTCAGTATAATAGTTTAAGTGATAAGTGTAAATAAGTGCCAGGATAAGTCAAATTAGTATACTTGTCATCAGATTATGTCTATATGCTTTTTTCAGACTTTTTTATAGTTAAAAATGTCCATCAAGGTCATCAACAGTGTAATAATAATAATAATAATGAAGACTTTGTATGGCGCCTAATCTTTAGAAGCTTTAAGCGCTTTACACCATCTATAATGATATGACTACAGAAAAACAGTGTAGCTTGAGTATCGTAAATCACACCATGCATCGACGAAATTCTAACACAAAAATCACCAATATAAGAAATATTGAAATGTACCGTATTTTCGCGCATATATCCCGCGGGTTATACCAGATTTTACAAACCCCGCAAGGGGGGTGCGGGTTATATAAGGGTGCGGGCTATATCACAATTTTTTTTACACATAATGATATTTCAACATATTGTTTGAAAAACGTAACTACATAACATATATTGTTCTAGTTTTGTTTTGCTAGGGTTGGATATTATGGCTACTACGGTGACTTTACAACAACTTACGGTATCGGGACCAAATCAACATTTCGGGATAAAAACTTAAAATTTCGTATCCGTCACGTTTTCATAATCAATATTTTCTGTTTTCAATCGAAATAACTACGGTACCTAATTTTACCGCTGGGCCACGATCCACTGCTTCAGGTCAGCTTCAAGGTGAGGCCACTTTGCTTTAGGTCCGCGACGAGCACGTTTTCGTGGATTCATCTTCTCCAACGTTCCTTTTTTTTTCTCCAACCTCGGATTACACTCTCATCAATATCAAATTTTGTGCCTGTGGCTCTATTACCATGCACTTCAGCATACGCAATGGCAGTTAGCTTGAAGTCGGCTGTGTAAGACTTTCGTTTCGGCATTTTTTAAATTAAATAGAAAGAAATTATTTAAACTCGAATCTACACTTCACAAGAGTACAAGATTATTTAAAAATGTCCGTGTTTATGTAGCCTGTAGTTGAGGCACAGCTCCTACGCACACAAGCACTGTGTACCGTGTTTTTCCTGACTTTTTTTGAGCAAAGGTCGTCGGCTTACTTTGATGATGGCGCCGCTAAAGGCTCCAGTTGAAGGGTGAAACAAATACCTGTTTGTTATTGCTGCGGCAACTTCAGATAATTGTAGAACATTGAAACAGATTTGTTTTATTTGTTTAGTATATATCAGTGCTTCAAAGGTAATCGGTTCTCTTTGAAGTGTCAGCAAACGTATTTTTTCTTCTTCTATCTGGTATTTGTTTTTAAATTAGTGTCATCTGCTTGACTGTACTCATTTTACGTTTGCGCCTTCAGCGGATTCGGAGTTTGACTAGTCAGTTGCATAAAGTAATAAGGCCAGATATCATCATTAGCGGATTATGATATAACAGTGCACTGTTAGTGTGGTTTGCCAGTATGAGACAAGGACTTGTTATTTTAACAATATATTCCAGTACATTGTTTCCTGTCATGGTGCCTTCTATTTTCTCTACTCCAAACGCAAGACTGTATATACGGTTTTTATCAGCCAAAATTGGTGTCGCCACAAATATCACCAGATGGTATATTTTGTCACCAAAACGGAAAACAGAATCGCAGTTTGCTACATCAGCGAAGCCCCATGATCCTGTAATTGATTTCATTTCCGATTGTAGCTGTATAAATATATCTATGGTTGCGGGTTATACAAAGGTGCGGGTTATGCCAACGATTTTTTACACAAAACCCCAAAACCCGCGGGCTATATGAGGGTGCGGATTATCTGCGTGTGCGGGATATATGCGCGAAAATACGGTAGTATATTTATCTTTGAAGGGATTATCGATTCGTATGTTTGGGGTTGCATGAAGGATAATCAAGTTGATAATGCTTTAAAAACCGTTGTACTTACAGTCTGTCGTAGAGTGATTGTATGTAAGGGGGTGAGGGGCGGAGCGAATTCAGTTCAAGGTTAGTGTGCATGTATTTAGGACTAGTTCAGCCTATTTTTAGCTCTTGCGTCATAACGCCGTTGCAATCAGCCAGCTGAATGACCTTGATATCAAATTACAATTAGAACAGCTGTTTTTTTTTTTTTAAAAAAAAAAAACAACTGTCAGTGCATGGTGTACGTGACAACTATCACGGTGATGTTTTTCCTGAGGAATGAGACTGTCCTTGACTGTGATAAAGGGAATATTTGTTGTTTAGTATTTTGGAGAAGGGGTTGTATTGAATGTAAATTGTCCATAAGTCATATTAAACTGTTTGCGAAGGAGAAGCACAGGAAAAATTTAAACAGCAGTAAGTGAATATAGTGCTATCAGGAAGTTCAAATACTGCTGATACTCACTGAGAAAATGAATTGTACCTGCAAAAGTTTTGAAGAGCGAATCTAATTAGCCCGTTATTTTGAAACGTATCATATTGATCATTGTATTTGCCATCTATATTGTTAAGCTAACCATTATATTCCATTTCGATATTTTAGCGATGGATACAAATTCTGCTATAATAATAATAATAATAATAATAATAATAATAATAATAATGTTTTCCACAGATGACGCTGTTCACTGCTTTAGAAATATCCTCGAGTCGTCGCCTGCAGTCAAGGCCAGACGTGGGGAAGGTAATGTATATTCATATAAATGAACAGTGTGAAAGTAGAACTAGAAAGTATCTCAATGCTTCTGGAAGAAGTAATGGCTGCAAGGAGCAGCGGGTTTGGTTTTGTGTGTTGAACGCCATTTTTTAGCACATGCACATGATATTTGGTACACACACACACACACACACACACACACACACACACACACACACATATATATATATATATATATATATATATATATATATATATATATATATATGGCCAGGTGCCATAGCATTGTAGACATTTAGTAATTATACACAATATATTCGAATTCTTATTATCCTGCTGATTTATCAGCGAAACGAAGTATCCGTGCAAATTTTTTTAAGCGCGAATCTAAATTGGCCCGTTATTTTGAAACTTGTTATATTGATCAGATTGTATTTGCCATATATTTTCATGCCAGGGCCGGCGCTTCCGCTAGGCGAACTAGGCAATCGCCTAGGGCGCAGGGTTAAGGGTTTTTTCATGATGGTCGGGTGGGGAAGGTCGTGAGTGGGGCGCCAGATATCTGATCTCGCCTAGGGCACCAAAATGCCATGCACCGGCGCTGTTTCATGCTAGCCATTATATTCCATGTCGATATTATAGCGATGGATACAAATTCTGCTATAATAATAATAATAATAATAATAATAATAATAATAATAATAATAATAATAATAATAATTTTCACAGATGGCGCTGTTCACTGCTTTGGAAATATAATCGACTCACAGAAAGTGAGCATGTCGCTTTAAGTAGTGGTTGCATGTGAGATGTTCCATTGTGTAATATACTTGTTGTGTTGTGCATTTGCAGTTTTGATCGTACATATATATATACATACAGACCGCACATGTGGCCTAGTGGTTAGAGCGTTCGCTTCTAATCCGTGAGGTCGTAGGTTCCGGCCGAGTCGTAGCAAAGACTTACAAAATGGTAATGCTCAGGTGGCATAGTGGTTACAGCGTCCGCCGCGGAAGCGGGAGATCGTAGGTTCGATCCCCTGCCGAGTAATACAAAAGACTTGAAAAAATGGTGCTAACAGCTGCCTCGCTTGGCGCTCAGCATTAAGGGGTTAGTGTTAGGACTGGTCGGCCTGGTGTCAGGATAATGTGAATGGGTGGGACATCATGCCACATGTCTGCGGCATGATGCCTTAGAGTTAGAAATCACTATAAACTGTAAAATGCCTCACTGTAGACATCGTACCGATATGACTGAAAAATTGTTAAAGCTACGTTAAAAATCATAATCAAACAAAGCAACAAACAAAATGGTACTAATAGCTGCCTCGCTTGGCGCTCAGCATTAAACGGTTGGTGTTAGGGCTGGTCGGCCTGGTGCCAGAATAATATGACTGTGTGGGACATCACGCTACAGGTCTGCGGGATGTCCCAGTGATGGACATCACCATAAACTATCACACCGCAGACATCTTAGCGATACAACTGAAAAATCGTTAAGGCTACTTTAATATATATATATATATATATATATATATATATATATATATATATATATATATATATATATATATATATATATATTAACAAAAGATTTTATTCTATTGTAGAAGAGACGTCCAAGACATCATCATGCCGTTTATGTCATCTGGTTAAATGGAAAAATTTTCAAGGGTACGGTTTCACTATCGATTCTGACAATTCAGGACATTATATTAGAACAGTTGTAGAAGCGTCACCAGCAGACGAGGCTGGTTTACGTCATGGCAACAAAGTGATTGCAGTTAATGGTGTCAGCGTTGAATCTGAGAGCTATGGTGATGTGATAGAGAGAATTCTTTCAAGCAAAGAAGAAATTCAGATTCTTGTTGATGACAATGTTGCACCGGCGCCAAAGAAGACCGATGATGTCACAATTAACATGGGAATACAAGAAGTGGGGACAAATCAGAACTCAGTGCCAACTCGTAATAATTGGATTGTTAATCCATTTCACTTTAGCTTTCATTGCTTTCATTCATGACTCCATGCCAATTAAAAATATTGCACAATCAGTGTGTCTGCTGAATGTGATATTACAAACCCTTATCATTTATTGTATTTCAAATGCGATAATTAATTTTTAGTATGATACATAATACAAAATGTATAATTATATGCATCTTATCTCAAAAGCGTTTGATCTTCAGTGGATATACGTTCGTTTATACATTTATTTTCTCCTGGCAAGGAAAGAGCGCTGACCAAGCAAGATAGTGTGGTGTTGGATTTGCAGCCACGAACTCTCTGCTGGGGAAAACCCAACCCTGCCAACAAGGAAACGGAAGACTATTATCCCTCTGCCTCCAGACGACAACCGGGCCTGTCCAGCTAATTAGCGTTTACGCTCCCACACTAAGCGCCACCGCAGACACCAAGGACGAGTTCTACGACGAATTAAACTCGCTCATCGACAAAATTACAATGGAAGAGAACTTGACATTACTGGGCGACTTTAATGCTATGGTGGGTGCTGACAATGACTTTTTGCCTTCCTGTCCTGACAAGTTTGGCATTGGAAAGATGAATGAGAATGGCCAGCGTCTCCTAGAGATTTGCTGGTACCACGAACTCAGCATCACCAAGTCATTATTTCAGACAAAGCTATAGCATGAAGCAAGCGCTTCTTACCGGTATCTTCCGCAACACGACCACTTGCTGGTGTGCTGCAAAATGAAGTTTGTAAAGGTTACCTTTCTTTAGGTTGGTTGGAGTACTCACACTATTAATTAAATTATTACAGAAGACCCGCCCTGGCTCGTTTTTGTTAGAAATTGAAGTAGTGATGGAAACATGCAAAGCTACGAGCCCTCAGGCAGCGGTGCCGACAGTTAAGTTAAGGAATACACAAAATGTGAAATTCAAATAACAACAATTTTGTACAAGTCAGTAACAGTCGTATCACAAATAAAATTCAAATTAAAACACTATGACTCGTCTTTCACTCGACCAAGTGACGGCATATTTCATCATCTGATAGATTTTCCTCCTGTCATGTATTCCTACTCATTTGTATGATCTTTATCTGGACTGGTAATCCAATTCCCTCCAGACCTTCTAACTTCTTCCTCCGTTCTTTTCTTTATTTGTCTCTCAGAGAGTTGGACCAACTGCACTGGGGTAATTTCCTGTCTCCTACAGTTCCTCTGGTCCATAACAGCTTCTTGTATAAACACACAAGGACATTGGCATAGAATATTCTCCTAGCCATCTCACTCACACTAAACAATAATATCATCAGATAAGCTTTAACGTTCTTTGGTCACGCATTCGTGCCCATCAGAATACACATTCCAGAACAATATCACAATCAGACGCATTTCTGTACATTCCTTTTCATACAAAGTGTACACATATATGCACATATCCATGCGCTGATATATCCTTACACATGATGCTCCTACAAAGTATACACAAAATGTCAAATCCCTGTAACATATGTTGCACACTGCAACCATTATACGAAGTTATAATTCAATTCGACATTTGCAAATCTATAAAATCAAATGAATAAATTCACGAGGTTACTACGTATTAACCCAATAGCGAATTAAAATATTAACTCGTTATAAGAACATTGCTCATATATCAAAATATGTATGTATTTCAAACACTACGAATGAATCATCTTACAAATGGTAATTATACGTTCTAAAGTATACATACTGCAATAATTAAAGTACAATTATTTTGCAGTGATATATTACAACAATCGAGCACATATACACTGACATGTACTGAATCTCCTTGCAATTCCCGGAATACAAGTTACCCGCCAATTTCGAATGAAATTATTAGCCTCAGGGTCTAACATACATGATGAAATCTGGTTAATCCTTACACAACGTAATAAGCAAACACTGCTCTAGAAAAGAGGGTAAAACACGCATTGACGCGAGCAAGATGTACTATCCAGACACGGCTTAGGAAATCGCATATGCCCTCTCGAAGATCTTTGATTCAGAACCTCTCAACGGCAGTGCCAGAGACAGGTGAGATCACATCACAGAGAGAGAGAGAGAGAGAGAGAGAGAGAGAGAGAGAGAGAGAGAGAGAGAGAGAGACTCTGTGCAACACAACCACACAGATCTTTGGTAAGAAGCAGTCAAAGCACAACGACTGGTATGATGCTAACTCCGCCACACTCACGACAGTCATCGAAGAGCGTCGAAGTGATCACCTGGATTACAAAGGAACTCCCTTCCAGAGGGCTCATCAGGCATACATGTCTACCAGAAGCAAAGTGCAGAGGTTAGAACGGCAGTGCTCCCATGAATACTGCCTTCAGCTGTCAGATCATACAGTACGTAGCAGATATTGGAAACATCAAAGTCATGAAGAAAGCAATGGTTCCCGCAAAAAAGTGATAGCATCACTGAAGTCTGCCACAAGCGATACCATCCACGACAAGGGTAAACAGATGGAGCGTCAGGTAAAGTACTATGAACTGTACGCCAGAGAAGAGAATCACGTGATCAATGATGCTCTCAGCTCCATTGAAAACCTACTTAGGTAAAGCCCCAGGTAAAGATGGCATCTCAGCAGAACTCATCAAGTGCTGCTCACAAATCTGCATGACCTCCTATATCAGTGCTCGGATGAGGGTGCAGTATCTCGGCATATGAAAGACACCAACATCGTAACCATACAAGAACAAAGGCGACATAAATAACTACAACAACTACAAGGGCATATCCCTTCTCAGTATTGTGGGTAAAGTCTTCCTACGCATCATTCTGACTGCATACTCTTGCTGACAGATTATCTCCAGAGTCGCAGTGCGGGTTCAGCGTAGAGAGGACTATACTCGACATGATCGTCTGCGTCAGACAACTGCAGGAGAAATGCAGAGAACAACACAAACTTCTCTTCCTGGCCATTATAGACATCCCAATCCTGGCGAAGATTGGATGCTCAAAAAACTGCTAAGCATGATCCAGTTATTCCAGCATGATTTGAAAGGCACAGTGCAGTACGATGACTCTATGTTCGACCCCTGCAACATCTGCAGCGGAGCGAAACAGGCCTTTTGGACGTCTACAGAATGGATCTACATGCACACCCGATGGGACGACAAACTGATTAAAGTTGCATGTCTGAAGGAAACGAGCAAAGTGTGTGAAGCAAGCATCAGGGACATGCTCTTCGCAGACGATGATGCCCTAGCCACTGACACAGAAGCTGAATTACTACACCTAATAGACCGCTTTGCTAAAGCATGCATATATTTGGGGCTTAACATACGCCTAAAGTAAACAAACGCGATGGCTCAGAACGTGGACCCCACAAGCATCATCATTAACAACTACGATATTGAGGTAGTCAGTCAGGTCACTTGTCTCGGCTCTACAATCACCAACAACCTATTGCTCGATGCTAAGCTCAACAGGCGGCGGATGGAAAGGAATTAGCAACCCTCTCCAGGTTGTCTCAGCAAGTGTGGAACAACAACATGCTGACCCTGAACACTAAGATCTCCTTGTACAATGTCTGCGTGTTATGCACTCTCTTGTATGTTGTTTTTTTATTAATGTTTATCAATTACATATATGATGCCAGGGTTTGTTATTCATTTCAAGTCATTCATTTTAATACAGAGAAGAGGTTCATGCAGCCTCTAGTTGAAAATACATGATAATTCTTAATCTCGACACCGATCTAAGCACGACCGGATACGTGGGGTTTATATTGTCTTATAGGTATGGCCGATATTAGTGCATGGAGCTGCAACAATGGACAAAAGAGATTACAGTCACACACACACACACATACACACACACACACACACACACACACACACACACACACACCGGGTCACGCATAGCGACAATTGGAATTTAACATATGGAGTATTGCATCTGTATACAGACAAGGGAATGGATTCAGTTTGTATAAGACCCACACATCTATCGCAAAGAGGGCAAATCTTTTCGAGGCAATAGTTTGGTCCTGAAAATAGCCTTTAGTTTTATTTTTCTTAAACATTCTGCTTTCTTTATTTGCCACCAGCACCTTATCTTCCCTATCACTTTATCTCCTTTTTATCATTCTTCTCCTCCTCTTCTTTCTACTCCACTATCTCCTCTTTTGTTCTTTTTTCATTCTCCTTTTCTTTTCTAATCTTAGTATTCCATGCTTTCATCTGTTCGTTTCCTTTTTAACCAGCTCATTTACTATTTCGTTTCCTTTCTTGAGATTATTTAACTCCATCTAAACACGATGTACGCTGCAACACCCATATTCAACCATGACCACCATTTCCTCCAACCTCCCAAGCATATCTAACACCTTTTGCAATTTCACCACCTTCTCCATGTTGCTGCCAATCTCTGTTTTATTCCGTGTAAAATGACGCGAATGTTCATTCGTTTGTTCTTTGGATTTAGGTCGCATTCGCCAGTAGGGGCGTGCACGACCGTGTATTACCCCCACAGAGGGCATATTAATTTTTCTCGAATAGTGCCAATGTTGTCTCACGGGACTCGTGGTGAGTGAGATTGGTCCACACGTACTCACGTATTTGTAACATATATGGCAGAGGAAAGGAAGTCGGACTGAATATGAACAAGGCACTGTACATCCGAGATAATTTGTTTTATCTCCCAATTATCTCCCAATTATCCGATCTTGCCACATTTATAATTTGGAAAATCATTATTTTTGCTCCTTGTAAGATAGAAGTGACATAGTGGATCTGCCAAAGCTATTTTAGGAAAAGATATTTTAGTCAATTTATAATTAAAGGACCTTACTCTAATTTAAAACTTTTGTCCGCCTTGAGCGGGGGACGGTTTGTGGCTGTTAGCTGTGTTTTAGCCACCTTATAATTCTAAATGTTAGGTTCTTAATCTTAATTAACTAATTTTGAGAACCACATTGTACGGCTGTGCTTGATGGCTTTTGGGTTTTAGCCCCCTTATAGAACAATGTTGGGGTCTTACGATATACTTAACAAATCACTAGTTAAATCGTTCCTGTATTGTGGAGCCGGTCCTTATGGCGGTGATTTAAGTCACATTATAATAACTAAGTTTAATAGGCCAGTTTAGATTACATATTGTTAAGTGATCCAACATATCATGAGTTGTAAAAGAGAGAAGGAAGACATTGTTAGTAGTTGTATTGTCGGGAAATTGAGAAGTTTGGCTACCAACCACCTCGCGTACCTTCCGTTCCATTGCATTGCTTAAAGAGCCATATCGCCGATGCCGCCCGCGGTGCTGTTTTGGGTGATAGGTGCAGATGTAGCATCGGCCGGAGCACAGGCTGGTACTACCCCATCTTGGGAGATAAAGCGTTGGTGGACTTGGTAAGGGTTGGTAATTTGTCGGTGTATAATGTAGAGTATAGGAGGCTGACATTAGTTGCATTGCATTGCATTGCTTTTCGTTTGATTAAATAATTGTGGTACTGGTCCAGATCCAAGATGCAGAATCAGCTTTGTCCAATTGTATCTATCTCCCTGAGGATAAATCAATATGGACTCTTAGTTAGATCAGGGTTAGGTCACACACACACACACGCGCGCGCGCGCGCACGCACACACACATACATACACACACACACACACACACACACACACACACATATATATATATATATATATATATATATATATATATATATATATATATATATACATATATATATATATATATATATATATATATATATATATATATGATGTAAACACTTGTAATAGTTTTCTCTACTCAGAAGATTGCCTCTAAGATCATTCGATGCTGAGAGATATCGATCTTATCATGGGCATTTCCAATTTTAAAGTTATTGAATTTGTATCATGGTGTTGTTTATGTTAAGTATGCTGAGTCCCTGAGAGAAACCAGCAAGGGACGATAAGGTTTGAGGTAAGGTCCTCTAAATTTCATTAATAGATTAAATCAAGTCTTAACTGATTGTTAGGTTCTCGCGGGTTATGAGCGTTATTCGTATAATTTTGTACAAGCCCCACTTGTCAAATGGTGTTACGTCCCACTTTGTCAAGGGGTATTGTACAACATATAAAGATAATACTCCAACCCACTCCCCTTTGATACTCGTTATCTTAGAGATGACCGCATTCGGTATAATTGCCCGGTTCGAGTAAGAGAATGTATATGGTAACCTGAGCGGGTATATTGAACAAAACAACTCCGAGCCCCCGTATAGATAAATAAACAATTTAATCAAATACATACACAATCATGAAATTTCCTTTCATTAGGAATACACGCGGTTAAGAAATAAACTTTCACCGAATAACAAATAGATTTAAAATAGCATTAAACAAATTAGCCGTTCTATTACTGATATTTAAAAATCATCATAGGATCGAGTGGCACAATCGAAGTCAATGCTTTGTTCGATTTTCATAACCTGTTATCCTCGAACCACGGTCTCTGTTCAATCCAGTGTTGGTCTAGAAGTCCGTTCCCCTCGAAATAATCTGCCCTCGTGGATGTTCCGCTTGAACTCATACTTGTCCACTGTATCTTGCATACGCGGCGATTTCCGCTTCACAATTCTTTATTCCCGTACTTCACTTTCTTTCCACAAAAGCTATTTTCTTCCTTCCGAAAGACAACCTAAGTCTCTCGTTACAATGGTTATAGTTGAGACTATCCGTTATTCCTGGTTCGAACAATTACATGTTTCTATCAGTGATAACAATTTTACGGCTAGTAATTAACTACACATGTCCTCAAATGAATGTAGTTTAACCATTTGTTAATTCGTTTGCCTTGACCTAATACATTAACGTACTACAAAGCGAGACGTTGAATTATATACTGTCGCTAAATCATCTATGAAATCAAAATTCGGTGAATTCACATGTATTCTTGTAAATCCCTTACTAGCGTAATACAATCAATTCTTAGAACACACTCATTATTCAACGATATGACAAGTTCAAGAATTAACGTAACACTTCCTATTCATACTCAACATAGTGTTTTTACGACATAAATTAACACTACGTCATTCTTTACTAAGAATTAAGGTAAGAATTCCAATTCGTAATTCAAAAGCACATTACTAAATAAATGTATCAAATGAATGAATGCAAATACTTCTGATTCATAATACAAAACACATTATTATACAAATGTATCAAATTTAAATCAATTATACAATATATCAAACGAAATCATGCAGACCCTGTGAACAAAGCAATATTATATAAATTACATCACATTAAACGTGGAATTTCGACAATACCTCTGTGTTTTTGGTGTGTTACTCAACCGATGTTTATGGCGGTTTTTTCCCCCTGGTCTGTTATTTTACGGATATACTTCTCTCAAATACGACCCGGAGCCTTACTAAAAATAATTCTAACATCCGTCTTCTCATAGGAAACAATTCAGACTAACTTCTAATTCAGCTAGTAAGATATTATGTTCTAAAGATTTCACGTGTAAAACACACCCCTTATTTAACCGTGACCAATCAGAATCAAAGGTATTTTCTCCCGCTTTCCTCTAAAAGTCGCTTACGTCATGGTTAATATGACATGCTTTGGTTTTAAGTAACAGAATCTCTGTATTCTCTCATTTCTGACATTTTCGTGATAAAATGAAACTTTACAAGGTCGCCGTCGGTCAGTCCTGACTCCTGTGTAAACAACATTTAATTAGTACAATGGTCACCTAGACTTTTACAGGCACTCTTCTTGCACGATGTGTCTCATAAATCTAACTAATGGCTATCTGGCCACAACTAATGGTTCATTAATAGATCGACCGAAAATTTGGCACTTCACATAGGACCCCCTTTAAGAGTAAAATTGGTATTTTACTCTTAAATTTTTTGGAGATCTAGTCTGGTTCCGTTACATGTCCTCAGGTGACCTGTTCACCTCAGACATCCCTAATCGGCTTACACAATCAGCTCCTATATTCTCGCTGCCTTTAATATAGCGTACCTGAACTTGATATTGTTGCAGAAATAGTGACCATCTCATTAATCGACCATTTGTCAATTTAGCTTGGGCCAAATAGGCGATTGGTTGGTGGTCTGTTTCCAAAATAAATTTTCTGCCATACAAGTAACGTTCGAATTAAGAGATTCCAAAGATAATAGCCAAGCATTCTTTCTCAGACACCGAATAATTAATTTCCGCAGTTGACAATTTTCTGCAACTATATGCAACTGGGAATAAGCTTTCCTCGTGTGTTTTGTATTATGAATCAGAAGTAATAGCACTGCCCCTAAACCTCTATCACAAGCGTCTCTCCTCAAGACTAAATCTAGAGTCACGTCAGGCAATTTAACTGTGGCGTCTGACGTCAGTCCGTCCTTTAACGTTTGAAATGCACGTTCACATGCGTCTGTCCATACTACTTTTGTCGGAGCTTTTTTCCGAGTCAAGTCAGTCAATGGGCTCGCAATGGAGCTGAAGTTTGCAACATATCTTCTATAATAACCTACCAAACCCGTAAAAGATCGAACTTCCGTCTTAGTGGTCGGTCGTAATGCGTCCCTAAGTTGGTTGACCTTTGAACTATCTGGGGTTAATGTGTCCTTCCTGAGGGTATGTCCTAGGTAGGTTAATTTTCTGAACCCTATATGGCACTTAGATGGTCGTGCGGTCAGTCCGGTTTATCGCAGTCGCTCTAAAACGTTTTTCAGCAAAATTATATGTTCATCCCACGTAGCTGTCGCTAACAGTAGATCGTCCACGAAGTTAGAAACTCCCTTCCCCCTTAATGGTTTAAGGAATTTCCGCATCATACGGGTGAAGACGCTCGGCGCATTCTGGACCCCGAATGGCATGACTACTCACTGGTAGGTCCCATCTGGAGTTGCGAAGGCGAGTCTTGCTCTGTCTTCACTTCGAACTGGAATTTGCCAATATCCTTCGGACAGATAAATTTTTGAAAAATATTTTGCATTGGTCACTTCTGCAAAAATGGACTCAGGGTCAGGTAAAAGTTCTACCTGGAAGTCTGTGATTCTGTTTAACTGTAATCGACGCAAAATCTGTCTGTACCGTCTTTCTTCTGGACCGATACAACAGGAGAGCTATAGGCCGACTCACTTGGTTCTATAACTCCTAAGACTATCATATCTTTAATCTCCTTGCGTACAGTTTCTAACTTAGCATAGGGCAATGGACACGGTCTTAACTTCACTGGTTTCTCATCTAGTAGCTTCAAGGTCAACTCCTCCAATTCCGTCTTCCCAGGTCGCTGTTAAGACGCTCGAATACTCTTGGAGTACCGACTCCACCTCCTTACGTTGATCTGACGTTGACGTGACGTCAAGTGCAACATCGACGTAGGTTTCTTCGTTCGTCAAAGGACAACTAGGGAGTACTTCCGCCTCTCCTGCGTTGTCGTCGAGTTCTTCTGTTACAACTGTAGCCACCACGAACTCTGTGGGTGTTTCTCTTGGTACAACTTGTCCTTGTCCCCTACTCGGATACGGTGGTTCTGTCCATCCTTCTTCTCCGTTATCTCAAATGGTCCGCTCCATAAAACTTGCAGTTTGTTGTGCTCTAATGGCAACAACAACAACACCTTGTCACCCACCTCAAAGTGATGTTCCTTCGTCCTTTTGTTGTAGTATTTGGCTTGACGTCCCTTGCATGGCAGAGATTTTCTTGAGCCAATTTACAAACTTCTTCCAGTTTGTTACGTAGGTCAACAACATATTGGTACGTTGTTCGCATTTTCTCGGATGCTTGCTCATCCGTCCATAATTGTTTTAACACAGCCATGGGCCCCCTGACCGTCCTTCCATAGACTAACTCAAAAAGTGAAAAACCCAAACTTGCCTGTGGTACCTCTCGATACGCAAACAGTATCGCTGGAAGGTATCGATCCCAATCCCTAGGTTGACTTTCACATAGCTTCTTCAAAGCCTGTTTCAATGTCCCATTGAAACGCTAGTAGTATATGGGGACTATCTAGCGTCAATGGGAAAATCCTATGTAAAACAGCTTGGGAACATCTAGCGTCAAGGGGAATTTAACATGGTGGGGACTATCTAGCGTCAAGGGAAATTTAACATGGTGGGACTATCTAGCGTCAAGGGAAATTGAACATGGTGGGACTATCTAGCGTCAAGGGGAATTGAACATTGTGGGTCTATCTAGCGTCAAGGGGAATTGAACAGAGTGGGACTATATAGCGTCAAGGGAAATATAACATGGGAAATAAAACAAGGAAAAAAGGGGTGGCAATGAAAGCTACTATCTTTTCGAGACTTATGAGTGGCCCTGAAAAGGACCGTTAGGTGTAATGTTAACGTTGTCTTGTTAACACAGAGGACATCTTACAGATCTTCTTCTCTTCCTTAAACTTCTCCTTACTGTGGGTCCATAGAAGAGAACTCTCTTCAAGCAACCTTGTCTTTCCACATAGACTCTTCTCTTCCAATAGGCTGTCTCCGTCCTATCAATGACACTCCATGATGATCTGACATACATGGGTATGTCAGTCCTAAACAGCATACTTGACACAAGGGTTGACGATTCAACATTAGTCCACATCTTCTGATGAGAACAGGTGAATTGAATGCCGTGTACTGCGGTTATTTATAGGGGAAGAGCGGATTGAAACGGATTGAGTGTATCCACCAATCCAAACGTGCGTTACAAAAGTCAGACACAGCCATCCAATCGGAAGAGAGTAGTCTGTGACGTCACCTTTTCTATATAGAGGTACTAGCGCCTGTGCGCAGTCAATCGATTCAAGAGAGTTGTCAATCATGGCGGACAGTAAGAAGACAATGAATTGGAGTGAGACAGGAGTAGAGACAGCAAGTCATGGACCAACAGTGACTACTAAAGTCATGACAAATCTACATCCAGAAGAAGTGGATTTTAACTGGGATATTGTGGATTTTTTAACATCGCAAGAATTTATTCCGGAACCTTCGTTGCCTTCTGTATCTTCTTATGGACACGTCGATGATTTTAAGCAGAGACAAAAAGAAGCATTGGAGCGATTTTTACAACAACAGAAAGTAGAAGAACAAGCTTTTCTTATGCAACAGCAGGAAGAAGAAGAAGCAAGAAGAAAACACCAGGAAGAAACAGTAGCAGCAACGGAGAAGAATGAAGACCAAGGACAGAAAGAAAATAGTGAAAATCAAACGGTTACGACGGTACTTTTAGATATTTTAGCTGAGTTAAAGAGTCTGAAACAAATGTATCAGACTTCTTTATCACGACCGAAGAGAAAAAGACCTTCTCGAGCGAAACAACCCGATCTCTCTGTGACTACGTCTACCTTACCACCGTTAGTGATTTCTACCAAATCATTGACAGGAACCACCAGTCCCGAAGTAGGCCTTGGCCGTGGCAAAGGCTTAAGACAGCTCAAGAGGATTTCATCCCGTTTCTGAGTTTGTTTTGTTTTAAATACACAAAACACCAACGGTCCTTTTCAGGACCACTCCAATTATTTCGAAAAGAAATACTATGTCAATTGCCTATTTCAATGAAAACTCAAAAGTCCTTTATGTTTTTAAAAACCCATGATGTACGTGTGAGTGAATGAATGTGTGAGTGTAGGTAATTATACTATCAAATCAAAACCAAGAGACACTTACGTTTTTTCTCTTTAGTTTATTCTAGTACAAACGACACAATTCAATATCACAACATAACATAACACAAGACCACTTTAAAAAAGTTCATAGGTTTTCTTCTGTTTCACTCTTTCTGTTTTTTCATTTTCTTTACTGTCACAGCTTTTTTTTCTTCCTCTTCACTTTCGTTTCGTCTTCTTTTCTTGTTTTTGTGAACGTGACGGGGTTCTTCCTTGGAGGAGGGTACCTCTTTCTCCTCCTGTTCAGAATTTCTTTCCTCCTCCTCCTCCTCTTCCTCCACCTCCTCCTCCTCCTCCTGCTCCTGTTGTTTCTTAGGGCAGTTTGGAGACCAATGTCCTTTCTCTTTACAATAATAACAGGTATCTTGACTTTTGTCTCTATTGTAGCCTTTTTTATTTTTGTTACGATCTGAACATTCTGTAGCCCAATGTCCTTTCTTCTTACAGATATAGCAAGTATCTTGACTTTTATCTCGATAGGAGGGAGAGTAGGCTGTCGGTTGGTCTGACGAAAACTTTCGTATGACCCCACGTAAAGCTCTAATGAGAAGTTCCACTTGTGTAGGTTCTTCCATCGTTCTGGTCAATGTGAGAGTGAAAGGAATACTGAACCGTTAGACACTAACCCTTTATATATATATATGCACGGATCGAACATGAATATATAGGGGTTATGGTCTTTAAAAGGTAGTCATTTGACTTTTTGCAGACAAGATGAAAAGGTCACATCATGCTGTGGAGAAAGGAAAAGACAGTAAGAGACAGAAACGTAATGTATCGCCTAGTACAGTAGCTGAAGTCTTGGCTCAAATTCATGCCAGTGATTTTGAAGATGACATGAGTGAGCCCGAATTTACACCTAAGCAATCGACGTCCAAGCAAAGTACACTACCCTTAGTTAACCCTGAAAATTACTATCACATTCGAGAGACAGAAAAGCGTTCCTCTCGAAAATTTAGAACAACGGCTTACACGTATGCCGTAAAGTTTAAAGATTTCAAGTCCAATGTACCTTTGGAGAATACAGAAGGGTTCATTACTGAGGTGTGGGATTCTGTGTTAACTGCACTGAAACAGCAATGTCAAGCCAAAGAAGACGATCGCTTGAGACTTTCTATTCATCACGATAATTTAAAGTCTCCCGTTTGGATCGAATTTACTAGTCCATCAGAACTGACACCTTCTAAAGTCATTGACAAAATTCAACATGTGCAACAATCCAATGACAAGTTTCACATTGACGATGGAAAAGCCACACTGTTCATGACCCACGTGTCTCTTCCCCATGGGACAGGACGCAAAAAAGTATTATTGGTCGACAGCCTTCGCAGCACCAAACTAAGTCTCGTCCGAATTAACAATCCTCAAGACCAGATGTGTTTAGCCCGTGCTGTCGTCGTGGGACGAACGTATGCCAACAAGAACGACACGGTAGAATGGAAAAGAGCCTGGAAAACTATTCAACAATCGGACCGAGCCAAACAACGAAGTGAAGCAGAACTCCTGTTACAGCAAGCGGGGATATCCAAAGACACTCCTTGTGGCATTCCAGAAATGCAACAATTACAAGACGTCTTGTCTCCACGTTACACTTTGAAAGTACACCCTCAAGAAGTGCGTGGACCTCTTTTGTTTCGAGGCCACGATTTCAAAGACGGAAAATACATTCACGTCTATCATCACAATGGTCATTTTGATACCATTACCAGTATCACTGCATTCCAGGGATACGGTTACTACTGTGAAAAATGTGACTATGGTTATAACAATCGAGAACAACACAAACATTGTGGATCAAAATGTGAGGGATGTTTAGCCTCACAACCTTGTCTGGACCAAGGAAAAGAAAGAGTGCATTGCCCTGTGTGTCAGCGCACTTTTGTCAGTCCTACCTGTTACCAACAACATTTGAAGATGCAAGGTTCACAGCAGAAAAACACTTGTCAACTTCTGAGATTGTGCCCTACTTGTGGACAAGGCATACGTACCAATAGTGCCAAGTTTCACGTTTGTCGAGGGAAGAAACGATGTCACATTTGTCACCAAATCGTGGACTTGGAACACGAATGCTTCATTCAAAAATACCAACCCCATTCAGAAGATACCCAGAAGAAAGGGAATTTTATCTTTTTTGATTTCGAATGCATGCAAGAAACCGGTATTCACATTCCCAATTTCTGCGTAGCTCACCGTGCGTGCGAACAGTGCATCCAAGAACCTATCTTTAGTTATTGCCCTCACTGCAACAAGATTCCTGGAGGACGTGAAAAAATCTTTCGAGGGTCAAACACGTTAGCCAAGTTTGCCCGATGGATCTTAAACCCCATTGACGAAACGTGGAGTACAGAAGACATCGAACGTTACGGTAATTGTCATTGCCATGCTACGGTCATGGCTCACAATTTTTCGGGATACGATGGGCAATTTCTGCTCAGATACTATGCGGAACAATGTACCGAACGACCTCAAGTGACTTTGAACGGAGCTAAAATCATTTCTATGCAAGTAGGACAAGTACAGTTTAAAGATTCGATGTGTTACTTGGCCATGCCATTGAGTCGCATGCCTAAAACGTTTGGAATGACAGAATTGGTTAAAGGTTATTTTCCACACTTTTTCAATACCGAAGCCAATCAATATGCCGTTCTACCCCATTTGCCGGAGGCTCACTATTACGACCCTGACAACATGCGTACCGAACAACGAGAAGCTTTCTTCGCTTGGTACCAGACTCATGCCTCGGACCTTTTTGACTTTCAAGAAGAAATGTTAAAGTACTGTCGATCTGACGTGGACATTTTACGACGTTGCTGTGGAAAATTTCGAGAATTGTTCATGGAGTACGGAGGGATCGATCCTTTGAAAGAAGCTTGTACCATTGCCAAAGCGTGTTCTTTAGTGTACCGAAAACGCTTTATGCCTGAAAATACTCTAGCGGTCATCAGTCCTCAAACGACGAACTTTGTTAAACGTCAATACTCAGTCAAAGCCCTGCGCTGGCTCCATTACTTGTGCGACAAGGAAGACAAATGGATCCAACACGCTCGCAACGGAGGAGGCGAAAAGATTATTGGAACGTATTCAGTGGATGGTTGGGACTTAGAAAACCCTCAGATCGTGTACGAGTTTAACGGATGCTTATTTCACGGATGTCCTATGTGCTACCCTCAGCGTGACATCAAAAATCAGTTTTTACAACGAACTATGGAAGATTTGTACCAGACCACGTGTCAACGACGTTTGAAGTTAGAACAACAAGGATACCAGGTAGTGGAAATGTGGGAACACGAGTACGATCAGCGTTTGAAAACCGATCCCGAGTTTAAACGCATCGTAGAAAGTTACAAGTGGGTGGACCCATTGAACCCCCGGGATAGTTTGTACGGAGGACGAACGAATGCTACCTGTTTACTGTACCAAGCGGACGAGGAGAAGGGAGAAGAAGAAATCAAATACTTGGACGTGTGTTCGTTGTATCCGTACGTGTGCAAATATTGTCACTTTCCCGTAGGGCATCCAGAATTGATGACAGAACACATTGACTTGGACCACATTCGTCAGTACGAAGGATTGATCAAGTGTAAAGTCTTGCCACCCACAGACTTGTACCATCCCGTTTTACCTCACCATTGCCAAGGAAAACTGATGTTTCCTTTGTGTCGCACATGTGCTGAAACGTGCAACCAAGACCAACCTTGTCATCACACTCAGGAAGAACGTACCTTGACAGGAACGTGGGTGAGTGTGGAATTGTTTAAAGCTCTGGACATGGGATACCAACTGTTAGAAGTGTACGAAATTTACCACTTTCCCAAAACACAACAATACTGCAAGGGCGACGAGAGACAGAAAGGTATTTTTGCAGACTACGTGGATACCTTTTTAAAACTAAAACAAGAAGCTAGTGGCTATCCTTCCTGGTGTCACACTCCCGAAGACCAAAAGATATTCAAAGAAAAATATCGGGAGCAGGAAGGTATCACTTTAGACCACATCGAGAAAAATGAAGGAAGGCGATCGTTTGCCAAAGTCATGCTCAATTGTTTGTGGGGTAAAATGGCACAACGTCCATCTTTACCCAAGACGGAGTATTTGTCCGAGCCGTCTCGCTACTTCCAGATGATTCACGACCCAACCAAAGTCATGAAACACGTGGACGTCATTCGTGAGGACTTGATCTTAGTCAATTACGAAGAAGAACTAGACTTTGTAGAAGCCGACAAATTTGGAAATGTCATCATTGCGGCTTACGTGACAGCCCACGCTCGCTTAAAATTGTACGAAGTGTTAGAACTGTTAGGAGATCGCGTGTTGTATTTTGACACAGACAGTTGCATCTACATTCACCGACCGAACGATTGTAACCCTGTCATCGAAGGAGACCGTTTAGGAGCCTGGACCGATGAACATCCCGACGACAAGATTCTAAGTTTTGCAAGTGGCGGTCCTAAAAATTACGGCTACGAATACCGAGACCCCCAAGGAAAAATGCACACCAAATGTAAAGTGAAAGGATTGACTCTTAATTATCGCACCAGTCAAGTGGTGAACTTTGACGTGCTTCAAGAAGCCTTACAGTTGGGACAGGATGAAACGTTTCAAGTGACTACCCACGAACCGCACAAGATTGTCCGTTTACCCACACACCAAATCGTTAGCAGACCTTTGGAAAAAGTCTACCAAATCGTGTACCAAAAGAGAGTACGACTTCCCAATCACTTCACTCTACCGTACGGTCACATCGAAATCGGGCAGCATATAAAAAGGGACATTGTCCAAGACCAATAGTTCATTGTGACTAACACAGCTAAGCGAAAAGAAGATGAATCCATTTAAACAGACATCATTCAAATTTGGGAATTCTCAAGTGGAGTGCGATGCTAAACCTTGTGATTGTAGTGATGCCAGGCTCTGTGACGTTAGCGATTCAGCAGGATATCGTAGGAACGTTGCTATGACTACTACCCCTATATCTACCCTGGAAAGTGATGCTGTGCGTGTCAAACCTGAGGGATGTGAAAGCGGTGCGACACGTTATCGTGGACTCCTAGGAATTTCACCGTACCTGCATCGAACTGAAGTAAGGAGAGTCGAATATTCGTTCCCGACGAGTTTGCCTGAATACTGCCACTTTAAAAGTCGATTTCAAACCTTCAAAGATAAATGGCCAAAATATCTGCCTGGACCAACTCCTGAAGAATTAGCCAGAGCCGGATTTTTCTACTTGGGCGAAGGGGATAAAGTCAAGTGTTTCAGTTGTGGTGTATCCATTTACGAGTGGGAACAGAAAGATTCCGCTTACCTGGAACATGCTCGATGGTCTCCGAATTGTCAATACCTACCTTTAGTGGGACCTAATGATTGGAAGTGACACTACTACTCCATGTCGTGTAACACACCTAGACCAGTATATAATATAAAACATAATATTCAAGGATTACCCTACGAATTGCAAGAGAAGATCTACAAGGACGTTTGGCAAGGCCTTGCTAAAGAAAAATCTCAAGGGGTGACTGTAGAACTTTTGTGTCGTGAAATTCACAAGAGGAAAGTGACAAAAATTAACCAACGTGTTAGATTTCTCTGGATCAAGGGTATTTTTTTGCTCTGTTACCAATTTACTACGTTTACCTCTGAAGATACTTTGATCCTTCTTAACCGTTACCCTGAATGGCAGTGGGACGAAATTACACGTTATATTAATCACTTTCGCTTTTTGTGCAAATTTAATTCTGTGTTTAATTCTGAGTTGAATCTACACTTGTAATCTTTGACCTAAAGAAGTATAAAAGAGAACAACCATGCCACAACCTTTATCATTGGTGATCCAACAGATTCCGTGGAAGGATATCAATGAGAAGATTCACACGGTGAAAGATTACGAACACTTATTGCAAGAACTATACCCTATGAATTGGGGTCGACGTGTCGTGTGTGTTTTAGTGACTTGCTTTCTGGGATTTCGTTTACCTGCCGATTCCTTGTGGACACTTTACGAACACTACCTATCAAAAAAATAAGACAGTATGGTGGTTCCTTTAAATGTCCACGAGAGACTTATTCTGTTCAAAGCCTTACGTTTTCATCTGGATACATCTCGACCTTTCCAAGAAAAAAAGATTCGTCAACTTTTACGTACGGAAGCAGTGTACGAAGATGTGTGTGTAGCTTGTGATTTACACCCTCATTGGACAGATGTACGTGACTGGAAAAGTTGGGATTTTGAGGCTTGGACAAACGAAGTATCCCATTATGCCCAAGCGTTGTGTTCCTAAAATGCATCGTCGAGTGAAAAAAGTCACTTTTAAACCTGTGTTAGTAACAGTACCAGAAGAAGAAGAAGAAGAAAAAAAATCTGTCACCCAAGACAATCCTTCTGTTCAAGACAAAACTGTCATGGACATTTCCCCACAAAGACCCTTTAGAGAAGACACGTATGTGACTATACCCCCTGTAGAGGAGACTATAAGAACATTACATACTACCTCTAGGACACCTTCGTTACCCAAACCACGTTGTACAGTGACTTGTTTATATGCCACTTTGATCGTTTGCCTAGGTATTTTATTCCTGTATTTATCTATTTGGCTTTTATGTTTTCGTGTTGTTCGAATTTAAACATGCATTGAAATAAACTTGTCTTGAAAAAAGTATAAAAACCTCTTGTCTTGTCTGTTTTTGTGTCAATACTGACATACCACTACACGACTATGGCTCACTCTACTCTTTCTACTACTCCTTCCTCCTCCACATTCAAAGTCATTGACGAACACTTAGATCAGGCTAGTTGGAAAGCCTTGTATCTTCGTCATCCTTTTAACATGTTAATTGCTGGACCGAGCGGTTCAGGCAAAACCGAATTTGTCAAACGTTTGATCGAACATAAACATCATTTGATCGATCGTCCACCTCAACGCATCGTGTGGTGTTACAAAGAGTGGCAATCGGCATACAGCCTCTTGCAAGAAAGTCAAGGTGATTCCATTGTGTTTGTAGCAGGCATTCCTAAAGAAGACGAGGGGATCGTGTCTGACCCTAGTCAAACTCATTGGGTTATTTTTGACGACATGTTAGGAGAAGACGAAGAAGAAATTAAACTATGGTTTACACGTAAAGGGCATCATCGTAATGCCAGTGTCATTTACATTACGCAAAATTTATTTCAACAAAGTAAAGCCCATCGTACCATTAGTCTCAATGCTCATTACGTGGTCTTGTTTAAAAGTCCTCGAGATAAATCACAAGTGCAAGTTTTAGCCAAACAGTTAGGAACACCTTGGCTAACTCATGCGTACGATGATGCCACTCAAACGCCACACGCCTATTTACTCGTGGATTTAAAACCCACTACCCCTGATTATTTGCGATTTCGTACCGATTTGTTTCACGACTGGTGTCAAGACGGAGGACCTGTCGTGTACACGTCCTCCTCGTCGACATAACACTATGAAGCACTAAAAAATCTATAAAAACCTTGGGTTACTTTGACCTGGTCTCATACATCGTCAACATGACGTCCCTTCAGTCTCATCTTCCCATCAAATTGATTCGTGCCTTGTACGGCATCAGTCGCGAAAAAAATCCACAAAGACGTGCTCACGTCTTAGAAGCCAGTCTCAAAGAAGTCTTACGATGGTTTACGGTGACAGCACGTCAAATACTGCAAGGTATCATTCACCTTCCACATCAAACCAAACGCTTTTTTGACAGAAACAAAGTAGCCTTGACGCAACTGGCCAATCCTCGCATTGACACTCACACCAAAAAGCAAATCATATTGAAACCTGGAGGCAGTGGTTCTCTAGGAGGTGTCATCATTCGTTCCCTTTTAAAATGGGATCCCAATACTCCCAAAGTTCACCCCAAGAAGAAAACAAAAAAAGCCAAACAAGCCCCTAAGAAAAAGAACAAGGGTACCAAGACCAAAGCACAGAAAAAGAAAAGTCCACAGAAAAAAGCGGTCACCCGCAAAAGAGGCACTTCGGCCAGGACACAACCTTACCTTCGTCAACCACGACCTGTAAGAAAAGATCTACAAGGACGTTTGGCAGGGACTACGTTGCCAGTAGCCTCAGGGGCTGCCACTTCTCCGTTGCGGGTGATGCCAGCCAAACCCAATTTGACACCCGTTTTTCCTAATTTGATGAAACATTGGAAATCTGCGTCTCCCAAAACGTCTCCTCCACCGGAGACACCCTCGTCCACCTTAGCGTCAGTAGCAGCTGCTCATAAAGTACCTGCCCCCAAAGTCAAAGTCCAAGAAAGATCTGGCATGTTAAAGAGTTTACTAGATTTGTCCAAACAAGAACTGTCCCGATTGAGTCCATTGCGAACTCCTTCACGACGTGTGTTACCTGCCATGAAGTTGATACGACGCAAAGATAATCAGTGGCGACGCATTCCAGTATAAAAATATGACTTGAAAACCACGATGTCAATCAGTATTTTTTCTGTACCACTGATGAACACTCAAGGATGCCTCCTCAAAAACGTGCACACCATCACCCTCGACGTTCTACCGTCCAAAAAGGAAAAGGAACAAGACAATCTCGTCATCTCACCAAAAGCTTTAAAACCAAACATCAACGTCCTTCCCTCCAAAGACGTAGACCTTTAAAGAAAAAGAAAAGACACCAAAAAGGAGGATCCTTTGACAATTTTGGGAAACACATTGTTACCTTTTTGACAAAGCGCTAGTTCCCAAAAAAAAGTAAATAAAAGAGAGTGTATACCAAGTCATTGACACTAGTGGTATTGTGAAACGAACAAGCAAAGATGTCACCTCGCAGAAAACATTTTTCTACACTCCACAAAGGAAAGAAAAGGAAAGGACGTTTAGCCAAACATCGACACGTTCTTCGTCAAAGGACACAAAAGAAAATACCCAAACGTCAAAAGAAAAAGAGAAGTCACCAAAGAGGAGGCATATTTACTGGTTTTATTAAAGGTATGCAGAAACTAGACAAAGCAGCTAATAACCGAACTGGTATCTTTAGCCCTGCTTTTGAGGATTTAGCGAAGCATGCCGTTACCTTTTGGAGAAGCCAATAGGAAAAAGAAGATAAAAGAGGGTGTGTACCAAGTCTTTGACATCAGTGTATTTCTGAAACGAACAAGCAAAGATGTCACCTCGCAAAAAACATTCTTATTCACCCCACAAAGGAAAGAAAAGGAAAGGACTACCTCCTCGTTTAGCCAAACACGGAGACGTGTTGTCCGTCCTGTCCAAAGCCTCTCCGTCCATGCGAAAACAAATCATTAAAACAGCCTCCAAAGATGTCATCGATACCGTGTGTGAATGTTGTTTGAATGTTTTGAAAGGCACGATACCTTTGTCTCCACACAAGAAAAAATGCTTATCCAAACATCGACACGTTCTTCGTCAAATGGTTCAAAAGAAAATATCCGTCCGTCAAAAGAAAAAGATGTTGGTGCAACGCGGAGGATTTTTACCCTTTCTTGCTCCTTTGTTGACAGGCATAATACCAGGTTTGCTACAAGGGGTGACCCAAGGGATATCCCAAGGGTTTAACCAAGGGATGGGTAGAAGATAAAAGGACACTATGGAGCACCACAATCTCAGACATAACCTTTGAAAGCCCATGGAAGGACGAAAACTAACTTTGGTTCCTTACAAACGATGGATGGAATACCATCATTGGCAAGAACAACGATCCCCCCATTTACCGCCCAATCCCAATTTGGCTGAGATGTCGCAATTACAACACGAATTGCAATCCTTGATCCATCGCCACGATTTATCCGAAACCGAAAAATCACAAAAGTACGGTCAACTCTTGAAACGGCTACAACTCTTTCATCAGAAAGCTGTGGAACAAACAGCTCAACCCACTTTGTCCGATTTTAAGGCTCTAATGAATAACCCGGCACCCTCACCCTCACCCTCTACAGCAGTTAAAACAGACGTTACCCCACCATTACCCAAGGAAGAAGAACCCCATGATCTCTTTCAAACACCTACTGCTACTCCCATTCCGAGTAAGATTGCTGCTTCCTTGTTGACCCCTTCCCCCACTCCCCCACGAGAAGAACTCAAAACTTGGGTTAAAAAGATGATGGCTACTCCTTCTTCGACAGATGTGAAAAAGAAAGAAAGGAAACCAGAAGTGAGAAAAGAAAAGAAGGCCAAAGAAGCTATCCCATTACCTCCGCCACCACCATTACCCTCGACGTCAACTCCTGTGGCACATCGGACACGTAAAACCGTTTCCAAACAACCCGCATTTCGTCCCGCCCAAAGCAATATCCTCGAAGAGTGGGTCCCTTATTAACGAAAACCATGGAGAAGGTCTTAGCCAGCATTTACTACGATCCAGCTCACCCTGCAGGTTACGGAGGCATTCAGAAATTGTATCGTGCTGCCAAAACTCGCCTGAAAAAGCTCCGTTTACCAGCAGTACAACGATGGTTACAAGAACAAGCGACGTACACTTTACACAAACCCATTCGACGAAAATTTCACAGAAGTCGCACTCAAGTGGAAGGCATCGATCATCAATGGCAAGCCGATTTAGCTGATGT